>CAKOAT010261820.1:374621-436120 GCA_932364175.1 Eruca vesicaria subsp. sativa | reverse complement strand
ACTTCGAAACATTAAATTAAACTTGAAAAATGTTTACTATACACAGAAATAAACACATAGAGGTCGAATTAATTTTTTCAAAAAAACATTTCATCTTTTCAAAATCTAACCCTAAGATTACATACAATACTACAACATATGTTTGCCAAACCCTTAAACCAAAGAATATCATGATTCACTACTTCCACTCATCTATGCTAAAAAAAAATCAATTTTATCATTTCTTAATTTATATCACTTATAAATGTTTATAATTACATGTTTTTAATTTTTCACTCATGAAAATATTTTTTACAGAATTTATAAATTATTTTTAAGATTCAATCTTCCAGACAACTAACATTTCAGTCGTCCAGACGAGACTTTTCATTGAGTCGGGTTGAGTCTGTTGAATGATCCCAATAATTCGTAAAAATGTCTTCTGTTTTTTTGTTTGGTCACAGAGGACTATATTGTAATTTCATAGCCCTTTTAGGTTAGATTTGCATTTGATTCAAGTTGGGGTCTAGTATTGGGGTTAAAACCAAGTTGTGGGTTAGTTTTGGCAAAAACCCCTAAAGTTGATTGACCAAAAAATAAATAATAAATCAAAAATCCTCTCCCACAAGTGTGAGAAGTTATGAAGGCCTCTAATAAGGTGTGAGCCCAAATATTTTCCACCAATCGTGAATGTCTCTTGTCCCATCACTCTCACCGCCGGCATAATCAGAAATCGGAAAATCGTTAGTTGGTCCAAGAAAGAAATAGATTGTTTATTGATGTGTAGAAGCGGATAACGATAATGTCTCTGAGGATTAAACTGGTGGTGGATAAGTTTGTGGAGGAGCTAAAGCAAGCTCTTGACGCCGATATACAAGATCGGATCATGAAGGAGAGGGAGATGCAGAGCTATATCGAGGAGCGAGAGCGCGAAGTCGCTGAACGAGAAGCCGCTTGGAAAGCTGAGCTCTCTCGCCGCGAGGTATCTACTTTTTCTTGAGTTGAATTGTTAGGGTTTTGAGAAATTCAACTGTTGGGATTCTGATATTTTTTGGGATGATACAGACGGAGATTGCTAGACAGGAAGCGAGGTTGAAGATGGAAAGAGAGAATCTGGAGAAGGAGAAGAGCGTTCTCATGGGGACGGCGTCGAACCAGGATAATCAAGACGGAGCTCTCGAGATTACTGTGAGTGGTGAGAAGTATCGGTGCCTGAGATTCTCCAAGGCCAAGAAATGATCACATTACAGTGTTTCTTGCTTAGGGTTTGTTTGTTTGATGATGTATCTGCTATAGCTTACATTTTTGTGGTCCATTGTACTGTTTGATGGGTTGCTGGATCTCTTTACTTAGGGCCTTTCTAGTGGAACACAAAATGAAGGCGGCTCAAGGTTGGTTTGTAGATCTTATGTTCCGTAAAGATGAATTCTTTTATGGTCTTGTTAGATTTGCTGGACCTGCAGACAAACATGGTATATCTCTCAAGGAAATATCTGTGTGCTCTGCCTTCCTTTAGTTTGAACATTCTTTCTTTGTGATTAATCTGAAATAAACTGATTGGTTGGGTTGAATTTAGATCAGTGACTACTAACTTACCCGCATGGAGAGAACTCATTTTGCTTGTCACGGTGCCTAGGTGTAGTAGTCATACTACATGATAAGTTTCCAGATGATTTCAACTGTGAACTCCTGCGTACGGAACTTCTTTATGCTACAGAGTCACTGTCTCACTGCAACAGATACCCATTACAGTCGCTAACAATTTCACATGGACGTTTTGCCCCAGTCATAGTGAAACATGCCAGTTTCCGAAAAGTTTGCTTGATCAAATATCTCGTCTAAAATCAGGAACATTAGAGACGTGTGCATCTTCCAGTCCAACTTGAGCATTTTTCTGATTTATATACTCGACTCAAAAATGTTCACTTGGATTGGCTAGAAAGACAACTCGTGTCACTGTTTTTTTTTTTTTTTTTTGGGTAAAAGATAGCAACTCGGTACCAACTCGTGTCACTTTTTCCATGTCTTTGAAGCCCATAAGCTGTAACTACTTCCTGATCTCTGTCTGCTCTCGTTCTGAAAACTAAACACCACTAAGTTTGGAACTTGCCTACTATCTGATTTATATAAAAACAAAAACTGGAAGCCAGAAGACACCAGTCTCCCAACATTTAACCGTGTGGTGGTGAAGATAGCAGTCTAGCTCAGACATAAAAGACATTTAATCGTGTGAAGGAAGATCACAGGCGAAGATATGGAGATGGTACCGTTTCCACTAATACCGAAGCCAATAGAAGTAAACTATAGGGCTTGCACCATTCCTTACAGATTCCCTTGTGATAATCCCAAGATTGCAACTTCCACTGAGATCTCGTGGATCAACGTCTTCGCCAACTCCATCCCTTCTTTCAAGTTCTTTTTCTCTCGCTCTTTTATTTTCTTTGTTAGCCAGTGATTATTCATGTTCATCAAGTCAGATCAAGCTCTGATATTGTTATCAAGAATTGCTTTTCGTTAGCCTCATAATATTAAGAAGTCTAAAACTATCGTTGGTAGTTGTAGCGTTGACTTATCCTGGGTTATGACTTAGGAGGAAACGATAGGTTGCTTCTGAAAGCTTATAGGAAGCAGGTTAACTAAAAAATTCCCATAAATCTCAACTTCTAAAGCTGTTTGATTTGCAGGAAACGTGCAGAAAGCGATACAACTGTTCCAGATGCTCCTGCAAGAGCTCAAAAATTTGCAGAAAGGTACCTTTTTGTATGTATTTGGTATTTGCTCAAGGTTTGGTTCCTAAGAAATCTTTTGCCAGTGTCACCTTCATAAGGTACACGAGCTATGTGTCCTGCTTGTTTTGTGTGTGTTTTATCATAATTTGAGAAGTAACCTTGAATTGTAAGTTATTCAGAGATAGTGTTTAAGCCCTTTCGATTTGCGTTTAAAGTTATCAATCTTACTTTGAATATGGAAGATATGTGGGGATTCTAGAAGACTGGAAGAAAGATCCAGAGAGCCATGGCGGGCCACCAGATGGCGTTGTAAGTCTTAAGGACCCTTGAATTGTATGATCACTGGAGTGATGAGCTTTGTTTACATGGAGCATTATGGTTTGTTTACAGAGTCTCGGCAGAGCACGTGAGCATCTTCTCAGAGAGTTAGGATTTCTGGACATATTCAAGAAAGTGAAGGTATGAGAGCTCTTTAGGTTTTTAGATAGCACCAGCTCTCTTATACTCTCTACCTCTCTGGTTCGATAAGTTAAAAATTTTTATAATGGATTTATAAAGGATGAAGAGAATGCAAAGGCTATCTCTTTGTTTCCTGAAGTTGTCAGTCTGAGTGATGCTATTGAAGATGAAGGAGAACGGTTAGAAAATTTGGTGAGAGGGATGTTTGCTGGTAACATCTTCGATCTGGGTTCTGCGCAGGTAATCTCTTTTCATGTACAAACGCCAGTTTCTCTTACAAGAAGCATGTCGTCACTAATGGGCTCTTGTCTTTTTGAAGCTTGCTGAGGCGTTTTCAAGAGATGGTATATCTTTCTTGGCTAGCTCTCAGAACTTGGTTCCCAGACCATGGGTCATTGATGACTTGGACAGCTTCCAAGCCAACTGGATCAAGAATCGCTGGAAGAAGGTCACTCCTTTGTTTTTGCTGCTTCTGTTGATACTTCAGATATGGAGAGCGCTTGACAAAACCCATTGTTTGGTTTCTCTTTTTCATGACAGGCAGTGGTTTTTGTTGACAACTCTGGGGCAGACATCATTTTGGGTATACTGCCGTTTGCAAGAGAAATGCTTCGTCGAGGAATGCAGGTTCTTTTTTTTTCTTTTTTTTTAAAGATTTTCTTGGCTATTGATGCAGAGCATATTCTAAAACTGTGCCACATCTTTATCTTTCCCCATTTGAAGGTGGTGCTGGCTGCTAACGATCTGCCAGCTATCAACGATGTAACATATACCGAGCTTACAGAGATCTTGTCACAGGTAAACTGAATGAAGTGAGCCTTGATACTTTAAAAGAAGGTAATTCTGATTTATAAGTCATGATTTACCAGTTGAAGGATGATGATGGCCAACTGATAGGCGTTAATACTTCGAAACTTGTGATTGCAAATTCAGGGAACGACTTAGCCGTAAGACTTTTGAAGCTCCTAGCAAGAGAAATAGGGTTTCATTCATTGGATTCTTAAGTTTTGTTTATCTTATCCCTCTTGAAAACATGTTTCAGGTTATAGATCTGTCGAGAGTATCACAGGAACTTGCTGAAATTTCATCTGATGCAGACTTGGTCATCATAGAAGGCATGGTAAGTCCCAACTTATAGTGTGAAAGTGATGCGCAATTATAAAGGTCTTTTAACTAGTCTTGGTTTTGTTAACTGTGTGGCTTGTTGGCTGTACTCATGATCAGGGTCGTGGTATTGAGACTAACCTTTATGCTCAGTTCAAGTGTGATTCTCTCAAGATCGGAATGGTAGTAATTTTACTATGTACTACTTGTGAAAAGAAATATTCTAGTGTTTCTTGCTTCTTTGTCCTTACTCATGTGGCATCCTTTTGTTATGCAGGTGAAGCATATTGAAGTAGCAGAGTTTCTTGGAGGCCGGCTTTATGACTGTGTTTTCAAATACAATGAGGTTCAGAGTTAATTTGATGCAGTAATTTGCTCTCTGACTTCCCACAAAAGTGATTATTTCTTTTATAATTGAAAATTGAGATTTGTACTTGCTTATTAGTGTTTGATACTCAACAAGAATACCTAGCAAATAAAATATTAATAATTTCAATAACAATCGATTAACCATATAATTTTAAATCAGAAAAGTAAATCAAGCTAGTTATAGAATAACATGTGGAAGAACTGATTTGTTAGAAAAAATATTTTCGTCTCCTTTTTCACTTTTTCAAATATCTTTTTTTGGATAAAATGTGAATATATACCAAAAAATAGAACAAGGATTTAACACAACTTATGATTAACATTAAGTTACAAATGGCTTAAAAAAACAGTTAATTACAAATGACTTAAAAAAACAGTTGGAACTATAGACGGAAACTTCATAACAAGTTAGGCATGATTGAATCACTAGGAAAGTAAACTTTGGCACCATCTAGAGTTGAGCTGTGCGAGGAGAGCATCCCTTAACATTCTGTTGAGTTTGCAAAAAAGGTGGGGAGCATATTCTGAAAGCCGTTGATGAAGCCTACTGTTCCTTTCCTTTCATAGGAGGTAAATGACTGCATGGACTATTAGGCGTTTCAGGGTAGAAGACAGAACAGACGATGGCATCAACATCTAGTTAATAAATAGTTGCCAATTGGTGAGTTGAAACCACGATTGTGAGAGACAAGGGAGCACTATGGCCCATAACCGAGCGTAAATTTTGCAATGCAGGAAGATGTGGTCTCTCATTTCTGGAGCATTACCACAAAGACAACAAGTAGAGACAATATCAAATACCCCACTGGAGAAGATGAATACGCAAAGGCAACTTGTCTAAGTTAGTGACCCAGAAGTGGTAAACTTGTTTAGGGACAATAGCTGTAAAGTAAACAACTTTCTTCCAAGGAACCAAAGGACCAGTGAGCCTCAAGAATTCCCAAATGCTTCTTATGCAAAATGATGGACGGTGGGCACCCTGAACTCCCCAAGTGTAGACGTCACTCTCATTGGAAGATGTTGGCAGTGGTAGTTGCATAAGCGTCTCATGCAGAGTAGCAATGACATGGGTTCTACACTTTGCCGAAGGTACTAGCCATCCACCAGAGACACAACCGTTTTCCATAGTTGCAGCAATGTTGATTACTATCTTACAAGCCCCATCAGTACCAATATAATCTACAAAGGATCCGTGAACCATCCCAATCGTCCCACCAGTACCAATAAAATCTACAAAGGATCCGTGAACCATCCAATCGTCCCATCTTACAAGGCCCATCAGTACCAATAAAATCTACAAAGGATCCGTGAACCATCCAATCGTCCCACCAGTAACTCGAAGCTAGACATTCCATATTTTTCACCCAATTCGACCACCAATAAGAGAACAGCCAGAGGTCTAAGAGAGAGGACTGTACTCCAAATCCAAGACTGTTCTGGACGGCTTTCAACCATCCAAAAATTACAGCGTTTGAGATGGTGCTCTTTATTCCAAGAAACCCATAGAGAACCACTACCAGAAGAGCAGCCAAATAAGCCTAAGGTTTAGAGCCTTGTTCCAGACATAAAAATCACGAAGGCCAAGACCATCTTCAGATTTTGGCAGACAGATTTGACACCAAGATACCTTCGCCTGAGCTCTTTTGTCTGCCTTTCCAAATCAGTGAAATTTGCAACAGAGCTTTTCAATCTCTTTCAGACAAGCTTTTGGCAAGACAAATTCTGAACACCAAAATTTAACCAAGCTATAGATCACCGAAGAGATTAGTTGTTTTGCCCAACAAACTTAACTATCGCACCGTTCTGCTCTGAATTTTGCATCTGATTTTATCCAACTAGGGAGAGTAATCTGATTTTCGAAGCCTTCTATGCAACAATGGGAGACCCAAGTACCGGATAGGAAGTTGACCAATAAGGAAACCACTAGTATCCAAAGATGCAGATTCCTCAGTGGTCAAACCTGAGTAGAAAAGAGAGGTTTTATCTATATTAAAGCCTAGACCAGATAAGTTCTCAAAATACTCCAAAGTTGTAGCAATCTCGTGTGGAGAGGAAGGAGACCCACTGAAAAAGACCATAAGGTCATCAGTAAAGCATAAATGGGAGACTTTAAGGTTAAGACCAAAAGGATTTGTAACCAATGCCACCAGCTTCGAACTTCTCATTCAGCAGATTTGTAAATGTCTCCATTGCAATAGTGAAAAAAGCTGGGCTGAGAGGATTTCCTTGCCTCAAACTACGACCACCTCTGAAATAGCCACATAGATCCCCGCTGACATTAACTGAAAAAGACGTTATCGTAATGCACTGCCTGATCATGTTTACAAAACTAGGCGGAAAGTCAGCAGCTACGTGGACCTTCAAGATGAAGTCTCAACTAAGGAAAACAAAAACTTTGCGGATATCAACCTTCAGAAGGCCTCTCGATGAGCGGTTCTTCCGTCCAAATCCTTGAACCATCTCTGTTGCTATCAGTACATTTTTGACTAGAAGACGTCCCTTTACGAAATCAGACTGGAAAGGGGAGATCATACTTGGGAGAAGTTTCTCTAGACGTATGGCCAGTAACTTAGAAGCCACCTTGTAGAATGCATTACAACATGAGATGGATCTGAACCCTCTGATTCTATCAACCTCTGTTGTTTTAGGGACTAAGGTGATAGGTGTTGCATTCCACTGCTTAAGAATTTGACCCGAAGAGAAGAACTCGTACTGCCGCTGTAAAATCTGCTCCACTAATAGTCCAAAAAGCTCTGAAAATTTTCCCAGTATACCCATTAGGGCTATGTGATTTGTTTTAAGGAAGACTGAATACCTCCCTCCTTATGTCCTCATTCTAAATTGGTTCAAGGAGCACAGTTTTCAAAGCATGAGTACATTTGGAGCATAGTTTTCAAGGCATGAGTACATCTGAATGTAGTAAGACACCCTGTTTCTGCAGGGTCCTCAAAAGATAACCTCGAGGAAGACCCTCCTAGCAAAGTATAATAAAAGTCTACACAATGGTCTTGGATGTCTTTAACATTCTCAATTCTCTGGTTCAGATCATTTAGAAGATAGTGTATTTGGTTTCCAGACCTCTTCGCTATCATGGATCGGTGAAAAGCCCTAAAGTTACAATCACCCATACAAAGCCAGTAAACTTTGGATCTTTGGAACATGAACCATTCATCAGCTTGTGCTAACTTGAAACATTTAGCATGTGCAATCTTTTCTCTCATTATGGCACATGAGCTGGGGGAAGCGAGAAAATCAGAATGAGATGCTATGAAATCTTCGCGGGCATCATTGACACTCCTTTTCAAGTTAGAGAAATTCCTTCTGTTAATGTCCTTGAAAACTGGTTTGAGAAGTTTGACTTCTTGGATAGGTGAAACATAGTTGAGAGATTTTGAAAGACTTTTTAGATTTGATACGATTACCAAATATAACAGTGCTCAGCCAATGATCAGAAAATCCATCTCAGTGTAGTGATAGCATAAGAGATTGGAAGTCCAACAACCATTGATCATTGATAAGGACTCGGTCCAATTTCTTGGCAATGGGGTTAGCTGTCTGCTTGTTCCACCAAGTTAGGCGGTTACTGCGGTAGAAAAGAACATATAGACCAGAAGCATGAAGACACTGCCACAAATCTGTCATACCTTTAGTGATCCGAGATCCTCCTTTTGAATTTTCGGAAGGGTTGAGAGTTTGGTTAAAGTCTCCCAGAGCCACCCAAGGCTTAGAAGAGATTATAGGATTGTTAGACATGGCCTCAATCTCTTCACATAGTTTTTCTCTACCATACTTACAGTTAACTCCATACACAAACGACATTGTCATCTCAGAGGTTTGATTAGGGAGCTTGACTATACATGTAATCATCTGACAAGATTTAGAGTGGATAATAAGGTGGACCACTTCATCCCATATAATATGGATGCGGCCTAACTTAGCAAATTCATAGTTCCCGATAAACTTCCAACCAGGAAACTAAGATTTTATATATTTCAGAGACTTGTGAACCTTCAAACAAATCTCGGTTAAATTACCAAAAAAGGGTGGGTTTAGAAACCCTAAGCCACTTCCAAAAGCTTCTGCGCTTAATACTACTATTAAATCCTCTTATGTTCCAACAAAAAGTGTCAACTGCCATTAATGACGGTTATAGATTTTGAGGGATTTCCCCTTGAGCCGTTTTAAAATTCTTTTGTCTTTCTTGGATAGCACTGGCAGAAATACCTCATTTTTATTAGATTCACTTTCGGCCTCATATTGAGAGTTAGACGAGGAAGAGTCAGGGACGTGATCGAATCCTCGAGACCCCTAGAGGATGAAGAACTCATTCCTGAGTCAGAGGAAGAGATCCTCTTCCAGTTGCCCTTACCTGTAGCGTTACTAATAATTTAAGGCTTACTAGCATTCTTAGGAGGCAAGACTGGTTCAGTTAGGTAGTCTTTGACCAGAGGATCCAAAGTACCAGCGATATCCCTTGCTTTCTTTGGGGCCTTTCTTCTTCTTATTCTTAGGTTTTGGAGGGGCTTCTTCTTGATTCACACCACCAGCAGCCTTCAATTGATTATACTTTGGATCAGGATTCTTAGCTTGAGAGCATGATTCCACTGGGTGAGTAGTAGATTTACATCTAGGGCAGGTGATTAGCGCTAATGGGCATCGCCACAGTGTATGTCCAATCTTCTAACAGAAGGCACATATTGGTGGTAACCAAGGACTTGAAATCTCAACATGAACAATCTGCCCTGATTCGAACTAAGAATTGACTGCTTTTCGCAAAGGTCTAGTAAGGTTGACAACTGTGAGGACCTTAGCAACCTCGAGGTTATTCCAGTTTGTTGTTGATGTGTGAAGATACAAAGGATCGCAAACCAAGCTTGAGACACGTTCCAAAGCTTTTTCATTGAAGAAATGTGGTGGCACGCCATGGAGGTCGAGCCACACGGGCGCTTCAATCAACTCCGACATAGTGGGAGTAAATCTCGGAGAGTACTGAGCTAAAAACATAGCTTGTCTTTCAATACTCCACAGACCTTTCATTAGAACACGAATCCTAGTAGAAGGGCACAAGACCCTGATAAGGACCGTTATAGGACCTAACCGAGAGATGGTGATATCTCGGTTTTTGAAGCTCCATATACCATTGAGGATAGCTATTAGTGTCAAAAATGGTAATCTCGAAATCAACGTTTACAATTATTTCTATCGAGGTCAAAATCGTTACTTTCCGCAAAAATAAAAATACGTTTTATAAAACACGAGAAGTTGTTTTACAAAATTCTAAGGATATTCCGAACAAAGGAAATTTGCGGAAAAATTGGAAATAGTCATCTCGGAAGAATGAACGAAACAATCGCCGATTACACGATTGCCCAAGTTAAGCGGAAAACCGCATCCGCCAAACGAAACAATCGCCGGTTCGGTTCGCCGTACGTCGAGCTGACTGTCCCGAGCCTCAATCTCCCGCATCCTTGATGTAAGGCATACGTCCTTCGATTCGATCATGTTCTGAACCTTGGTCGAAATGTCTCTCATTTCGTCTCGATCCGTCTTACCGTTCAAGTTTTACGATAAAAATTGTAAAAGTCTTCTTTTTTCGTAAAGTTCGGGAAGATCGTATAAAACGGCAACGATTAGATGGAACATCGTACATTGTCAAAATATACGATTATATCGAGAAATATTATAAAAACGGCATCGTATCAGAAAACGATCTCGTCTAAAATCGTAAAACGGTTTTTATCGCAAAACAGTTCGGACAACCTAAAAGCGCGATAAAAGCCCATCTGCAACTTTAAAAGAAATCCATCCCAAAGATACCATGACGGTTTGACAATTTACTCGCAGAAAGAAGATAAATGTCAAGTTTGAAGATAAATGTCAAGTTTGAAGATAAATAGAAGCTTTCCGCAAAGAAAATGGAAAGATCGAGATAAATGGAAGATTCTCGATAAACTCGAATCTGGGCGAAAAGGAAGGAATTAACCGCCTAAGGAGGGAGTATATAAGCAGAAGGCCAAGGACAGTGCACAAGGACAAATTCTAGACCTAGAAAACCGGCTGTTAGCTTAGACGAATTTAGGACTTAGGTGGCTAGACTAGCAAGTTGGATCCTTAGAATGTTTTGTCGTCTAAGTTCCGCAGTTCGCTTTGTAACAGCATTCAATCTCTTTATCAATAAAAGCTTTTACGCAAATTCTTCATCTATATTCTGTTTATCTTTTTCGTTTTAGTGGTTTCTGCAGAGATCCAGGACCTCGGGAGAATCAAGGTTTTCCCTAAGTTTCCATATTTGACGAAAAATTGACAGTGCGAATTTCGGTTCCCACAATAGTTTGTAGAGCTCCTTTAGATAGAAGGTTCCCGGTGAACTGTCCCGCTATGAATGGCTCCCATTTTGCTTGGTGTCTTTTGATAACAGCGTTTGGGATCTTAACAGAAAGCTCTCGTGATTCCAACAGAAAAGGGGTTCCCTTTTTAGACATCGTACTTGAACAACCTTTACCTATGTCTCTCCATGAAGAACATATAGTAGAGTTGACTTTAGAAGCCAGAGGATCAATAGGTGAAGTCGCATGAGGGGACTTAGATCTTGAGCCAGTGGAAAACAGATCTGGAACATCAGAGCTAGATCCAGCAGGGAGTGGTCCCACCGAAGCTACAGAACGTAACATAGGTTCCGATTTGGATGAAGTCTCAGGCAGATCTGAAGGAGGTACACTCTCCTTCTTGGCAGTAGTAACATGAAACAAAGAGGCTGGGTTTGTTTAGCTCGGATTTTTGCAGAAATGTAAGGAGGAAGTTGTTTTCGGGACTTCTTCTTTGCCATCAGAACAACCGGTAGAAGCCGCTGTCGAGACCGACGACGATGGTGGGAAAAATAAAGGGATTTGCTTTATTGCTCTTTTTCTTTCTCTTATTATTTAACTAGTGGTATTCCGGTGCTACGCGCCGGGTTCATATGTTTTATTCTCTAATGAGTCCGAAATTATTTATAATCCTGAAATTAACAGTATCCATGAATAAGCTCTTACATCATGTATGTTTCTTCTTTTAGATGATTCATATCATGTTGTTGGAAGTTGTTACATTTTGGTGGTCAATACGGGTTTTTAGCAAACATTTAATGTGTTTTGTAGTTATTGAATATTCTTTCTTTTCTTTGTTCATTAGGATATATCATGTATGCATTATGGGAGGTTGCATTATATATTATTATAATATATCTTCAAAATTATCTAGTAGAAAGTGGAAGTTTATGTTTCTAAATTTCCAACTTTAATTGGTCTGTATTTGCTTGTTGATGATATTTGAATTGTAAATTTACTATGATGGCTTAATTATATATTTTATTTTAGGTCTACTTCTATAGTTTTACAGTCGTATGATTGTCTTGGTTGGATATGAGTGTGTAGTGAAAAAGACGAATAACATGTGGCAAAAAGGGTAACCATTTATAACTTTTACATTTTCTTTTGTTTGTTTTAGTTATGGATGTTGTATTCCTGGTTAGTAGTAATTCTCTTAATTTTCCTTAATGTAGGAGTTAATTACATGTGTATTTTGGAGCTTAAATTGTAGGCGATTTGAGATGACTGATGAAGAAGTGATAGGATACGGAAACATATTTACTTATTTGGGTTAAGTTTGGTTTATTGTTCATTTGAAACTGAATGTTATGTCTCATGTGAATGTATTTTACACCGTAGTTATTTTATTGGTTTACTATGTTCCCAGACTTTTATTTCTGTGTAACTATTTTTAAATCTATTAAAGTGTTTTTTGTCATATTTGTTGTTGTATTTAGTAAATGTTGGTGTAATGTTTTAGATTAGTGGTTGACCATATTTCGTATTTAAAAGTATGTAAAAAATCAGAGAATACCAACATAAAAGATGACGTGGAAATGCATATGACAAACTATACTTCCGTGAATCTGCAGAAATAGTTGAAGATCGATTTATTTCTTATGCCAATCTTTAATTCTTCTTCAAAGTCAATCTTAAAAGTCAATCTTAAAAGTCCATCAAACCACATTAACCCTTCATCATTATTAATATATTCTTCCTTAACTTGTGAAAAGAGCTCAATCTTAAATCCATGATCAACTTTTCATATTTGCTAAATCATGTAATAGCAATTTTCAACTATTTTTACGTTCGTAAGATTGGTAAGAAAATGGAGAAACCTAATATAATGGGATTCTGAAAATTATAATTTACCTTGTCGTCAGTCAAAGGTAGCTCAAGATCAATTAGCTTCCAAATTTTTTTCTAGATTTCAGACTTCTGAAACATAATCAACTTCTCACATACGTTAGGAACAACTTCGTGTAAAAACTATATAAAGATGTAAAAGAAGCTGACGATTAATTTCTTATTGTTGCTACTTTGAAGCCAGCAGCTTTGATAGTACACAGTGGGAAAGATAGGGCACATGTCTGAGTTTAACGACGACTTGGCCTAAACAGAGAGGTAATGAAAAGGTACTGGTAGCAAACATAATCACTTTTTGATACAATTTGGGTATTGTACTTTGGACCTAATAAATTTAATAATTCTCTTTAAATGAGATTATCATGTAGTTATTATTTGAGAAGTGATTTGATAATATCGGTACACAATTCATTTTCACCAAAAAATGAGGACAAAGCTTTAAACAAAATGAGATGACATCAACTTAATTGTGACATGTAAAACTTTTTTAATAACTTTTGACTTTTTGAAATTTTTTTAAAATATATTATTAGCTAATAACTTTTATAATATCACTAAAAAATAAAATTTATGTATAAATAGTTATTTATTCTGGCAAATATTGTGAAATATTTTATAACTAATAAATCATATAAATATATATGTATATATAGCATCAATAAAAAAATAAACTAAAT
Organism: Eruca vesicaria subsp. sativa; assembly: GCA_932364175.1. Classification (NCBI taxonomy): domain Eukaryota; kingdom Viridiplantae; phylum Streptophyta; class Magnoliopsida; order Brassicales; family Brassicaceae; genus Eruca; species Eruca vesicaria. The sequence continues at coordinate 422,590 of CAKOAT010261820.1, read as the reverse complement.
ATAAGTACATTGTAAAAAAAAATTACATTCTTATATATCCTATGTTTATAATTATATATATATATATATATTACATTGTAAATTTTATTTTAAATACAGAAATAATGAAATAAAACTTTTTTGAATAAATATTTAAATTTTTATTAGCATTTATTGGTTCATGAAGTAAAATAAATTTTTTTTTACCATTTTAATATATTTTCAGCTAAAACAGAAAGATCCAAAACTTTTTAAATTTCTATATTTACTTAAATTAAAGATAAAAATATACTTGAAATAAATAGTTATTAAATATAATAAACATTAAAACATCACTGACACATGACTTTTTTTCTCTTATGAAAAAATGCCAACTTTATTATATAAGATTTAAATATAGATATACTTCAACTAAATATATAAAATATACTTGAAATAAATAGTTATTAAATATAATAAATATTAAAACATTATTAAACAAAATGACACATGATATTTTTTGCTCCTATGAAAAAAAAAATCAACTTTATTATATAAGATCTGTAGAATCACGTAGATATGTACGCTTGCTCTTATATTGACTTTCTTGAAAAATTTTATAGAGTGGATCGTGACCAAGTTTCCAATTTAGTCTTTAGATCTGGAAATTATAATTTGTAAAGAGGGTCATTTGTTTTTTTGACCTAATATAAAAATATATGGACACCCTGCTCAAGTAACATATTCACATAATTGCCAATGTCTCTTTGAGTTGTTTTTACATGTCTGAGATTCTCTCTCTTCCCAAAAAAAATAACTCAATTAACTTACGGTTAATAAATTATGCTACAATCTCTCTTTTCTCTAATTTTTCCACAAATTTTTATACATTAAATATATTTATTCTAAAAACAACAATAAAACAAAATTCAAAGATTGCTAAATACAAAAAATAAAAATAAAAGAATTGGAAGAGCATTAAATTTCTTGGAATCTTGGCGTGATGACCCATTAGTTCAAGGAATGGAACACGATTAGTTAGCTTTGCATTACACAAAATGCTTAAAGGATGAAGCTATAGACACGAGCACGATCGTGAAGGACCTTTTGACAAGGCATAAAGATCTCAAAAATGGTGAAATGTGAGAAATTGATGTGATTTGGTTGATGGAAATTTATCAAAATAAACATACAATATCTACTAATATAAAGAACAAAAAAAGTAATAAAGAACTAACTTGATATATACACAAACTCTTTCCAAAATTAACGTCAAAAAGATAGATCTACACATAATATATACACAAAAATAAAGTATATAGTTAATATTAAATTAAATAACCTAATCAAATAAATAAAAGTAAACTGAAGTTTAATATTTGTTTTTTTATTTATATTGCTATGGGGTATATAAAACTATCTCAATTTATAATAGGCTACACAAGTTTTAAAAAGAAAATAATGCTTGCTTTTAGTTTTATTTATCAGCCAAATCATTATTTGGCTTACAATAAGTTTAAAAAGTTTTGTTAAGTATAAATGATGGTAAATATAATTCAGTTGTGTGAGACATATATTATTAATTAAATCGTTTGTTTATATGGTTTCAAACTGCCTTTTTTATTAATAAAATGAAATAACATATTTATTTAATCATCAACAATTAAAATTTAATTTAAACTACTATTTTTGTTTTAACTTAAATGCTTTCAGAAAGTTATCATCAAAATCTGCATTAAACTATTCAGATACATTCTAGTGAAAATGTCTGTCAAATGTTTTGGAGAACATCCACTCGAGATAGGCTGTTACAGTGGACCTTGTTGTCGTTGCTCCTTCTGGTGTTTCCTCTTCGGCATACATCTCGGAGTCACTGTCTTCTATGGCGTGTAATCAAGTTTTCCCCGCTGTGTCATCCCCCGTCGTGGTTTCTCCATTCAGTGGTGGAGGCCGTCGGAGGTTGCCACCTTCATCAGTAGGTGTATCAAAGATGTCATGGGCCGAACCTGGGTCTGGAATCCTTGTCTCTTATTGCCTGTGATGTGGAGGGCTTGTTTTTTTTCTTGGAGAAAGAGATTCTCCACTTCAAGTTGGGTGAGATTCTCGGTGCATTTTTCCAGCTGTTTGGAGTGCTCGTTAAGTTTCTCCTCAATCTCTAAACTTCTGAGAGGAGCTCAGGATTTTCTGTGGTCGCTTCCTGAGATAATGCTGCTCGGTCACTTGACTTTTTAGAATGTTTAGTTGGTTTTGTAGCTTGATCTCCCTCGAGGTAGCCATAGGCTGTTTGTAATGCTCATGTATTACCATCGTCGTGTAGTTAAAATTACTCCTCTCCTTCTATCGCCAAATTGTTAGAGAATTTTTTTGTAGGATCTTTGTGAGTACTACGAAACAATAGATAAAGTTTGTGGACAAGCAAGAATGGAGACCAAAAATATGTAAGAATCCCTTACGTAGAAAACTTTCATTTTACCCGGAGGCATGGATGGAAGAAGGGATCGGAGCTGGAGCTTCTCCTAGTGGAAACCTAGAGGCATGTGTTCTCCTTAAGATCTAGTTTTTGTTCTTTTCTACCTCTTTTGCTCCAAGTAATTTATCTCCCATCCAATGCAACTACATACCTGTAGTGACTCTAAAAAGACTGAAAGGACTCGATAAATAATCAAAAACACTTTTGAAAATATTGTTACAATGTGACAAAAACGCAATACATCAATAAATTGTCTACTGGTGGTGATACATAGCAATTTTGGCGGATTTGTTGGCCCATGAGTAGGCGGCGTGCGTGCACCTCACTGGGACCATTGCTTGTTATTTGGGTATTTTAGGTACCGTATTTGTCACGTGTTAGGGCTAAATTATGTTTATTTGGAGTGTTATGTCTGGGTCAGTGACAAAAAAAAAGGAGTGCTATGTCTGGGTCTATCAACTTCAGAATTACTACCCCGCATCTCAGTGAGTGACTCTCTATTACTCACCCCTCTTTCTCCCCTATTCATGTGAGACAGACAAGCCTATGATATTTGAACAAGTTGGTGCTGCTGATTTTTTACTTCAAATTTTATTTGGGATTAGTGTGAGTATAAGGCATATGAACTTTTATTTTATGAAGTATTGTTGGTGATCCGTCGTCCTCAGTGAAGGAGAGACAAGTGTCACATCGTTGTATGTTGAGGTGTTGGGGGGGGGGGGTGGGAGTGCCATGCTGTCCTCAAGATAGGAGGCAACAGATGTCTCCATAAGGGTATGTGGAATGTGAGATCACAAATATGGCCAAGAGAGCTCTCAGACATTAAGGGCGTCTTCAACACAAGATCTTATTTTAAGCAGAGATAAATCTTAAAATGAGAATTTGAAGGTTCATTGTTCCAACCATGAATTCTCAAAAAAAAATCTTTAAAATTTATTTACTTATATTATAGTCTTTGACATCTATTAGAAAATACTAATAATGATAAATTTCACATATACATATAACACATACATTTAATATATTATAAAATACACAATATTATATAATAAAGTAATATAATTACATATATAATAAAATAAAACACATACACAAAATTTTAGAAAATTACATATAAATTTAAATAAGATGTCACTTGTATGATATGTAATATTTAAGTGCTTATGTAATTTCCTTGAATTTGTGCTAAGTTTTTTCAAGTTATTTTTATTTTGTGCGAATTTTATTTAATGTATTTTTTATATTCTGTGAAATTTGTTTTCATGTTTTGTAATATTTTCTTATTTTATTTTATTTTTTTGTACTTAATTTATTTTAAATTAAGCTTAGTATATATCTTTGTAAAAAGTAATAATATAAGGAATAAAAGAAAAATATAAGATAGTTTGAGGTTTTGAATAGCAAAACTTCCAATTTGAGGTTCCATGATATCACTCAAATATTTAACCCTAGGGAGTGAATTACTCTCTCAAATAAGAAGTTTAGTTGTAGTACTTAGGGATCGAATCCACAGAGAACTAAGGAACACAATAGATGTAATCCTAAGTGATTATGCTAGGTTAATTAGTTTAAAATAGTAAATTGCAGTTGTGAGCAATGATAAGTTGCTCAAGAGAATAGGTTTTGGTTTTAAGACAAAAAAAGAAAGTAGTTAGATTTAAGGTTGCTATTCAGATAATCAGGATTATAATGCTACAGATGTTTTAGTAAGTTGCTTGCAAGATATATAAGAACTTCGATTCTTAGACAGATCTAATAGCAGTCGCTAAATAGACTCACCCATTGATCTTATTGCCGGCAATATCGACCGATGTTTTGACAGCGATATCGGACGATATGGGTTGCCGTCGATCGATGACTCTATAGGAGTATCGATCGATATAGCATAAGATCGAATCGAAACTGTGTTCACCAAGATCATAGACCGGCTCTCGCACATCCCTAGAGGATCTGAGCTTATGCCAAATGATTTCAGGATAATGATTAACAAGTTAAATCACATCTATGATCATACTCTAGTTAGCTACTCTAGAGTAAGCATTAGGGTTCATTTGGATAATGAATATCACAACTCAACATTCCATAGTTGGGGCTAATCCCTCATAACTATTTGAACCCTAAATCTAACAAAGGAATCTACTCAGACATAGCTAAGAGATTCATAACAGCAAGGTAATAATAGAAATTCATAAGATTAGAAGACTGAACTTTTGGTTCTTTGGAACAACAAATCTCTTTGTGTGTTTCATCTAAATCTAAAATTCTATAACCTTTGAGAATTAAGATGAAAAGAATACTTTTCTAAATCAAAGAACAGAAAAATCATGTAAAGCTTTTGAAGTACAAAAAGCACAAGAAAAATAAAAAGCATGTCTAGCCAAAACACATAGCATAACTATAAATATGAGTTCCATTAGGATAAAAACTCGTCAGGGACAATCTTGTAATATTAGGAAAACTTGGGCTTCAAGTCGGCCAAGTTAGACTTGTTCTCCACACTTGATATCGATCGATGGTACATGGTGTACATCGATCGATGGAGTATCTCGACTTCATCTTCTATAGAAGCGTCATCGATCGATTAAACAGGGTGTGTATCGATCGATATGTATCCTTGTTGTCTGATCTTCATAGCATCTCGGTAAACTCTCCTTTAAGCTCCATAAGGGCACCTAAATCATCACTTTACTCCAAAATGCTCATGAACCTGAAAACATACCTAATAGACTCCAAAACATATATAAAACTTATAAAAACATATCAATACCATGACTAAATGTGGGTCAAAATCATGGTATATCAACTCCCCCAGACTTAACCTTTTGCTAGTCCTCAAGCAAACATTTAGTTAGTCTTTTGGAAGAAGTTTAAAAACAGTAGGGACTCAATAAAATCTTAACTTTAAAATCATCACCTCTACTTTGTTGCAAGCCACATCTCATATTACTAACGACAAAAGTACATTATACCATATCCTAGCTTAGCAACCAAATTCATCTAGCCAATCAACTTAAACAATCATGTCTATCTATCCCCTCTACTGATTTCATTTATGCATAAAAATTTACCTTGGGAGTATCGATCAAAGAACACTTGGATTCAACTCAAACAAGTTTCAGGCATTCTCATTCTGGTTCCTTTTCTCTCTTTATCTCCCTTCTCTGAATCCCAAACTTTCTTTTCTTTTATATCAATCCCAATGAACTACTAATGTTCATCTTATTGATCTCTCTACTTTTTGTAGTCTTTTCTGACAAAGTGTACGCGAATAGTGGGGTCATAGGTAATTTACCTCTCCCTCGCTTCCACAATGTGTTATCATTCCTTTGATTTAGAATAGTGGGGTCATAGGTAATGTACCTCTCCCTCTGCCTCTTAGGAAATCATCTCAATCTTTTATTTTCTCTTCATGGGATGCTAAAGGAAGGAGAGAAAGAAACCAAAACTGTTGAGACTTTTACCTTCCAGACTTCCATGAGGATTCCGATCCTTTGTATACCAAGCCCCAAGACAAGAAATAGATGTCAGGTTAGGTTGGAAATCAGCTTTGGTTCTTCCAAACAATCATGAAAAGTGTTGTCATAGGATGATCGGTGATCCACTTTAGCATCTATAGTACTTTCTGCAATCAACAATTCTAAGAATGATTCTAAAGAGTAGAAAGATAAAAAGCAAAATTTTTTGAAATCTTTTTGTCCCTTTCTTGACTTAATAAAACTGATTTTTGAAAACTTTTTAAAAGAGATCAAAAAGGTAAAGTAGCATCAGTAATTCCACTCCCCCCCAGACTTAAATCATACACTGTCCTCAGTGTATAATTAGTCGGAGTTAGAGCATAAGAAATAATAAATTTATAACTGATATCGAAATTGTGAACGATATACCTGACCGATGTTCATATCGAACGATGGTGAGTCACTTCCATCGATCGTCATGGATAGGGTTATGTCGGGCGATGTAGACAGAGTCTCATCGGTCGATAGGTAGTGATCATGTAGCTATGTTCCTAAAAACAAATAAAAACGAAAGTAATAAGTAAAAATAAAATAAAACTAAGTAAGAAAGTACCTAATAGTGGGTGGCCTCCCATTCAGCGCTTAGTTAAAGTCATTTAGCTTGACTATGGAGGTGTGGTGGCTAGTGAGGTGGGTTGTAGGTACTTTTTGGGAAACAAGTATCTTCCTTGTCTTGTGATTCTTCTAACCATGAAGTTAAAAAGCTTCTTGTGGCTTTCTCGCTTCTGGTCATACTAGCTTGTGAACCTTGGACCTCATAGTGGATTCTCTGTAGCCACTCCTCCATGCTTGCTAAACTGCAGTTATGTTGTCCAATGCTGTTGTGGGTGTGCTGCAGATTAGTACTCATCTGCACTGGGTCGAGGTTTTGATTGTTTTGCACAGGGGAAAGGGTGGTATCGACCGATCTTGGTGTAGGTCTATCGGGCGATGTGGATGGATGTCCATCGGTCGATGGGTTCAGAGGCTCGTCGGTCGATGCGGATTGTGCAGGTTGGCTCGCGAGCTGGTTCTTGATGCTTTCGATCTCCATCTGAATGTCCTCTATTGTGCATTTCAATCCCTGAACGTCACTCTGTACCGGGAACCAAAATTTGTCGAGTGATCTATGTGCTTCGTCTTCACAAGCTTCAATAGATCTGTAGATCTCCGTTGTGATTTCTTCAAGTTCTTCTCTGGTACAGTATTCTGGTGCACGAGTATCGATCGATGTGCTGGGTATATCATCGATCGATAGCTTCTGTAAGTGACTCTCGATAGGTTGGTCGTAGGTCGTGTCGATCGATGTGGATGGTGCTGCATCAGTCGATGGCCGTCTCTGAGATTCAATTTCGTTGCGAAGTGCATTCACCTCTTCTTGCAGGGCTTTTTTTTATTTGCGAGCGAAGTCGTTGCCAGACAGATTCCACAGTAATTCACCTTGAAGTGATGATATTGCTTTCTCATGTTCAGACCTCAATCCTGCTATCTCCCAGTTATGTTCACCGGTTCTTTCATTCAGCATGTGTGTAACCTCTGCTTGTGTGTAGAGCTTGCAAACTAGAACACCTTTAGTAAACTGTTCAACATGTTCTCGTAGACAGAAACAAGAACGTCCAAATAGTGTGGCTCAATTCAGCAGCTTCTCAATATCCTCTTTGTAAACATGGATGATGTCACCAGCGATGCTTCTTGCATAACCACTCTCATCTCTGTAGACTCCATATTCGTCTTTCTTTTCCCAGAAGAAACGACGAACTCCGTGTTTGAAAGCTCTCTTCCCAAACTCGCGATGTATATCGATCGATGCACGTTGCCATGTATCGACCGATGCTCATTGAAATTCTTGATTTGCTGAGTTGAGATGCAGGTTTTATGCACCATCTTGCTCATGTAGTGGTTGTTGCTGGTGCTGATCGTTCTGGTAGATGGGTGGTTGTGTGTAGGGACTGACTGGTCCATCGACCATCTGAAGGATGTCTGCAACGTATTCTTTGGAGATTGGAATGATTCTTCCATCTAGTGCTCGTGCATGGCCTTCAGGATCCCTGAAAACACCAAATTCATCCGAAGTTAGTAATGTAAAATCTATTTTATGTGTGTTTTACCTCGGATGGTGTAGATGTGGTATCGATCGATGGGATAGCAGTTGTATCAGTCAATCTTTTGAGGAACATGTCGATCGATGGATGTTGCTCTATGTCGGTCGATACGTGTGCTTCAGGTCGGATCGCGGATGGTAGTGGTGATGTATCCACTGCGAAACTCTCATGGTAACTGCTCGCCCAACTTCCAATCGAATAATCTCCGTCGTGTGGCTCATGTGGGACATAGACTGGTGCACAATAGGGTTCGTCGTTCGTTGATTCGAAACGTCGTTTGAGCGATCTGGGTTGGGGCATATCGGTCGATGGGGGGGTAGTCTCTATCGGTCGATGCTCCGAAGATGAAGGATGGGAGAGGAAGTCTTACTTCATCTTCTCGAAGAAATCTAAACTCTGTGACTCATTCCTCTTCATAATCTTCATCATACTCCTCCTGAGTAGTTATGCTAGCTAGCTCTTGCATGTAATGATTGTTTTCTCAATCATCTGCGCTAAAATCGCCGTCTGGAAACTCTTCCTCGATCTTCTGGAATACCTTATCGATCGATGACCATGTGTATCCATCGGTCGACTCGGGTTGAATGGTATCGGTCGATGGTAGAAGACTACCATCGGTCGATACTGCTGAATCGGTTTCGTACTCGGCCATGGAATCATACTCGTGGGCACAAAAACAAGTTGCTACGAGTGTTGGGCACTTCATCCTTGGAAACTTGATGACTGGAACAGGGTTGTACTGGATGGTAAGGTTGATGAGGGTTAGGCAGAGCTTGTTGGATTTGAGGTCACAAACAGCTCCAACTCTGGCTAAGAAAGCTCTGCTCTTCCAAGTAGTAGAGAAGTCTTGAAGTTGAGTTTTTTTGGCCAGGACATGGAAGTCTGTAGGAATTAGGGCATCTCCAATCTGTACCTCAAGTTTTCTAACTATTCCTCCAGAGTTCTGCTGAGAACAATCCATAAAGATGAAAGATTCTTCAGTAGGCTCTATCTTCAGACCTAGCTGGTCTACCATAAGCTTGGGTACGATGCTAACTCCAGATCTTGTATCACATAGGGCACGAGGGAATTCAACACCTTTGATAGAACATGGTATTGTGAACTTCCCTGGATCGCTCTTCTTCTCCAGTGTGATCTTCTTCTTAAGACTGCCTCTGACTTGGTGAAACATTTTCTTTATGTCTTCTTCTGTCTCTCTGGTCTCTCTGAAAAACATCCACAATCTGTGTGAAAATTAGGCTTCTTCAAAGGGTTTCTCTCTAGGTATTCTTAGAACTCTCTTTATGAAGATTGACAATTCTTTCTCATTAGCTTCCCTTTTATAAGGCTTGGGTATCTTCTCTTTCCTTTTTCTGAGAACTCTTCCATGATTTTCCTTTTCTATCTCCATAGACTCAAAGACATCCGTGGATCTCTCCATGATGGCTTTTTGAGGGCTTCTGGAAGTGTAATACTGCTCCCGGAATGCGTCAATACGTGCACTATATATCTTGGGAAGTTGCACTCGGCGTTGGGGTACTGTATATCGGGCGACACTGACTGGAGTGCGTCGGTCGATATCATGGTCTTCCTGTCGATCGATGGGAGGGTCATCATGTAGATCGATGTCGTGCGGATCGATTTTGACAGGGATGGGCGGATGTGGGTGTCGTGCTGAGAAAGCTTCGTGAGGCATAGTCTTGACGGCACTGCACTCGTGAGCGTACTCGTCTAAGTCCATCGATGGACACTCATCAAAGTCTATCGATCGATGTACATGGGATCGTATCGGTTGATGTTCACGGGATGAAATTGATCGATAGTAGTCGCGAACGAAGTCTCTCTCATCATCGGATCTTTGAATCTCTTCTACTACCTCTTGCCAAAAATCATCATCCAGGATGTCATTGATGTTATGGTTGTTGGCAAACTCCTGTTTCTTTAGGGCTTCTCCTGTCTGAAACACCTGAGTCTCTAGCTTCTTCACATGGGTGTTTAAAGCATCTAGCTTTGTGGTGAGGGTGTTGTAGACCGAGTCAATCTTTCCATTGAAGTCTGTCTAGAGTTTCTGCTGACTCTCAAGAACCTTGTCTAGCATCTCCTCCAGTTTACTATCTTGGGTGGGTGGGTGTGGGTTGGAGTAGAATGAGTTCCCATAGCTCCCCCTGTTGTTGGGGTTGCTGCTGCTGAAGGTGTTAGGCTTCTGTGAACTCTGGTTGAAGTTGCTTCTCTGGCCTGTGAAGTTTGTGTATCCTCCTTGGTTACCAAATCTCTGAAAACCAGCTCCACTGACCCAGTTCACATCTTCTTCTGTATAATCTTCACCTGCAGTTTCTGCATCCTCCACTGAACAAATCTGCTTGTTTAGTAACTTCTAAATGGTATCCAGCTGTGCTTGCAATTCATTGATGTATTCATTCCCAAGGAATGATGTAGCTTTTGTCTTCACAAAGTTCTTTGTGCTGTTGCTGGAAGCTAAGTTATCAATTAACTTCACAGCCTCTTGTGGATTCCTGCTGTTGAAGTTGCCATCACTAGCTGTATCAAGAGCTCTTTGATAATCCAAGGTGATGCCTCTGTAGAAAGTGCAAAGCAGTTGCACTTTGTTGAATCCGTGGTGTGGGAAATCTCGTTGGTAGGACTTGAATCTGTTCCATGCATCTTTGAATGAATCTTCAGGATTTTGAGTGAATGTAGCAATCTTTCTTCTCCATTCTTCAGCGCGTGACTCATCAAAGAAGTTACGCAGGAATGCGTTTTTGATGTCGCTCCAGGTTGTGAGAGAACCTGGTGGTAGTTGCCTCAGCCACTGCAAAGGTTCTCCAGATAGAGAGTATTTGAAAAGCTTGCAGAGAAGATAGTCTTGAGGGACTCCTTTGGCTTTGATGATGGTTATGAGATCCTCGAACCTCTCCAGATGGTCCATAGGATGCTCATGGGACAACCCACAGAAGGGTATTTTTACTACAAGTGTGTAGTACTGCGGCTTAAGCTCGAAATCTCCTCTCTGAATAGCAGGAGGGCGGATGGCTGATCGGTTGGAATATAATTGATCTGAACGGTTGTAGTCAGCCAAAGTTCTAGCTTGGTTAGCCTCTTCTACAGGTTGAATGATGTCTGTAGGTCAGTTTTTTGCTCAGGTATGATCTCCTTCCGAGCGTTCAGCTTCTGACCTGCTGCATTACGCAGGTGACCATCTTGATCACGCAGGTCTCCATTCTCATCGGTACTGAGAATAATATGCGCTACCATGTCTCGCCGGTTAGTATCGATCGATGTAAGGTGAGGTATATCGATCGATGTCGGATGAAGGGTATCGGTCGACGATCGGTTGTTGATGTCGATCGATGTGATGGTGAGACTATCGGTCGACGAAGAAGGTGTCTCGGTCGACTGTGGTAGGCAAGTATCGGTCGACAAAGAAGTGTTGATGTCGATCGATGCGGAGCGTATGTCTTTGCGAATGTTATGTTCCAAGCTGTGAGGGTCTTCTGAGTACACAAGTTGTTTGTTCTTGCTGCTTCTAGTACTGCTGGCATGTACCTGAAAAAGACAAGAAAAAAATTTTGATGTGAGAAGATGAATAAACAATAAAAGAAAAATAACCTAGACCTGATCAGATTAAATCTAAATGGCTATCAAAGTTCCCCGGCAACGGCACCTAATTTGATATCACTCAAATATTTAACCATAAGGAGTGAATTACTCTCTCAAATAAGATGTTCAGTTGTAGTACTTAGGGATCGAATCCACTGGGAACTAAGGAACACAATAGATGTAATCCTAAGTGATTATGCTAGGTTGATTAAGTTAAAATAGTAAATTGTAGTTGTGAGCAATGATAAGTTGCTCAGGAGAATAGGCTTTGGTTTTAAGACAAAAAAAGAAAGTAGTTAGATTGAGGTTGCTATTCAGATAATCAAGATTATAATGCTACAGATGTTTTAGTAAATTGCTTGCAAGATATATAAGAACTTCGATTCTTGAACAGATCTAATAGCAGTCGCTAAATAGACTCATCCATTGATTTTATTGCCGGAAATATCGACCGATGTTGTGACACCGATATCGGACGATATGGGTTGCCGTCGATCGATGACTCTATAGGAGTATCGATCGATATAGCATAAGATCGAATCGAAACTATGTTCACCAAGATGATAGACCGTCTCTCGCACATCCCTAGAGGATCTGAGCTTATGCCAAATGATTTCAGGTTAATGATTAACAAGTTAAATCACATCCATGATCATACTCTAGTTAGCTACTCTAGAGTAAGCATTAGGGTTCATTTGGATAATGAATATCACAACTCAACATTCCATAGTTGGGGCTAATCCGTCATAACTATTTGAACCCTAAATCTAACAAAGGAATCTACTCAGACATATCTAAAAGATTCATAACAGCAAGGTAATAATAGAAATTCATAAGATTAGAAGATTGAACTTTTGGTTCTTTGGAACAACAAATCTCTTTGTGTATTTCTTCTAAATCTAGAATTTTATAACCTTTGAGAATTAAGATGAAGATAATACTTTTATAAATCAAAGAACATAAAAACCATGTAAAGCTTTTGAAGTACAAAAAGCACTAGAACAATAAAAAGCATGTCTAGCCAAAACACATAGGCATAACTATAAATATGAGTTCCATTAGGCTAAAAACTCGTCAGGGGCAATCATGTAATATTGGGAAAACTTGGGCTTCAAGTCGGCCAAGTTAAATGTTCTCCACGCTTGATATCGATCGATGGTACATGGGGTACATCGATCGATGGAGTATCTCGACTTCATCTTCTATAGAAGCGTCATCAATCGATTACACATGGTGTGTATCTATCGATATGTATCCTTGTTGTCTGATCTTCATAGTCATCTCGGAAAACTCTCCTTTAAGCTCCATAAGGGCACCTAAATCATCACTTTACTCCAAAATGCTCTTGAACCTGGAAACATACCTAATAGACTCCAAAACATATATAAAACTTATAAAAACATATCAATACCATGACTAAAAGTGGGTCAAAATCATGGTATATCATTCCATTATTATGAATTTCAAATTTTGAGAATTTAATATTGGGTTGGAATGAAAAAAATCTCAAAATTGAGAATTTAAGATTGGGTTGGAGCTGCTTTGAATGAGATCCAAACGTACCTTTTTTTTATTCATTTATCTCTTTGTTTTGTGTTGTTTTCTTATATATATTTAAGGTCATTACTCCCTATGTTTCTAAATAAGTGTTATTTAAGCTTTTTTTTTTTGTTATAGAAAGAATGTCACTTTAGAGTTTTGATACACTTTTGAGTTAATATTAATTATAAATGCATTAATTTTATAAATAAGTTTTGTTTCTAAGAATCTTATTGGTTAAATAGAACCTCTATAAATTAATAATGTTGAGATTTTGAATTTTATTAATTTATAAAGATATGAAGAACCTCTATAAATTAATACTCGAAAAATTAATATAAACTAAATATCTCTATAAAATAATATATTTTTATAGTCCCAAATTGAGGTTTTTGGTTCGATTAGTATATCGATAAATTAATATCTCTCTAAATTAATAAAAAAAATTTTTTGGTGTAGTCCCAACATTATTAATTTATAGAGCTTTCACTGTAATTTTAAAAAAAGTTTATTATTTAGATTTTTATTTTAAGATATTTTATAATAATATAAGAATTAATTTATTTTAGTACATAGGCATTAGTTATTATTTTTGAAATTTGACATTTATATTAATTGTATTATATTATTTGGTCTATATAATAAATATTGCATAGAATTTAAATGTGGGTTTAGATATAATATTACTATATCTCATCAAAATATATTAGGTGTTAAGAAAATATAAAGAGAATTCTGTTGTGAATATAAAAAAAACAATATAATGATAGATCTATACTTATATAAAAATATATATACATATATATTATTAATTTATAATTTTAATAGGACCATAAATTTATTTATAATTTTCTAAAATATTATTATCTTATTATTTTATCGATTTAGGTCAAATTTTGAATCGGTAGAAGTTGGTTGGGGTGATAAACATTATTATTTTATAGAAATTATTAATTTATCGAGTATTAATTTATAAAGATTCTACTGTATATGTAATTAAAAATATCACACATTTCAGAAATTTTATTAATCTATGTGAAAATGTCAAAATGTCACTTTTTGTAAAACTAAGGCGAACATTATTGGGGAGTTTCTTGCAATTGTTTCTTAGAAAATATATATATATATATATATATATATATATATATATATATATATATATATATATATGTATGTATATATTATATACGCATATATAATATATACATACCTATATATATTTTCTAAGAAACAATTGCAAGAAACTCCCAATAATCTTGTCCTAAGAGAGTAATTAGACCACGAGGGTTTGACATTTATAGCATAAAGCCACTTCTATCAGTTTCAGTGCTGTGTTTCAAGAAAGTCTAAACTAGCCGTTTTGTCACGAGTTGCACCCAGTCACGAAAATAGCCGTTTTGTCTTATATATTTCGGAGACAAAACCAGTGACGGTTTCGTTAGCTGTACGTGGGCTACATTACACGAACCAAGTCTTTATTAGCGCCGAGAGATCTCATGTTTAATATTATGTGAGTTACATTGGATATGGTGATAGTTCATTAGAACATCAAACTCCTTTGATATCTTAACTAATGTTTCAGTACTAAATTAATATAAGAAATAGAGAACGAGAAAAAAATTTGATAAATTTTCCGGTACCAAAAGCATTTGAAAATATTTGAAAAAACTCTCTATATGTGTCATTTTCAATTACTTAAATTTTCAAAATTATACTTTTAGTCATAAAAACTAAATATATTAACTATTGCTAAAAACATATTTTTTTTTTTTTTTTTTTTTTTATTAATAGTGATGCTCTTAGCATACAAAAATTTTCTGAGATTAAAACTGAACCAAAATTTTAAGTTTTCAGTTGAAGTTCACTTCAAAGTTCGATTCATTTCAACAAAATTTTGAACAATCAACATGCGGAATTAATGGGGATAAAATTGATAAAGTAATCTCCAATTAGACACTAAGATCAATTTTGGTGTAATTTACTTTCTAAAGAGACATAAAAAAATGCATCAACCCACCAAATTTAGTATTTTGTGAATAATATTACACTATCACACCAAAATTTTATAATATTTAATTTATTATTATTCATTCAATAATAAATTAAGTTTATATTATTAATGAATACAAAATTGTTACTAAAATAAATATTTTATTTTTTTGTCAAAAATGTTAGCTTATTCTGTATTTTTCAAGCATTCCAGTTACTTTCGTATGTAATAACTCTACTAAACATATTCATTCATTTAATTATAGTGCATTCTCTTATGTAGGCAACAAAATCACAAAATATTTAGTTGAAAAAGGCTTGAAAATTTTGCTGATGTGTGGGTGTGCTTTTGAAAAATAAACTGAAGTGAACTACTAAAAGAAGGCTGCCGCGTTAGTTCCAAAAATACAGATGACGTGCTTTTGAAAAATAAATTGAAGTGAATTACTAAAAGAAGGCTGCCGCGTTAGTTCCAAAAAACAGATGACGTATCTCTTAGTAATTTGATAAATAATTAGTGCTGCATAGAGAAAGCGTATTTTGTTTGACAAAAAAAAAAAAAAAGAGAAAGCGTATTTTAAGAGGAAAAACTTAAAATATTTTTAAATCTAGCTCTTTATATATGTTGTGTGGTGTGCGAGTAGGAAAAATATACAAAATCAAAGGTTAAGAAAAAAAAGAAATGGGTGACGAGAAAAAGCGGCAGCATTTCGTGCTGATACATGGTGCATGCCACGGCGCCTGGTGCTGGTACAAGGTTAAGCCGCTTCTTGAGGCCGCCGGCCACCGCGTAACGGCCTTAGACCTAGCAGCTTCGGGTATAGACACAACGAGGTCTATCACTGAGATCTCGACATGTGAACAATACTCTGAGCCATTGATGCAACTAATCGCCTCTTTACCGCGTGATGAGAAAGTTGTGCTCGTTGGTCATAGCTTTGGAGGGTTGAGCTTAGCCATGGCCATGGATAAGTTTCCAGACAAAATCTCCGTCTCAGTCTTCGTGACTGCTTTCATGCCCGATACCAAACACTCACCATCGTTCGTCGTGGATAAGGTTTCTTGTATTTAACGACCAATACTTTTTTCCTGTTTAGAGCTAGAATTTTTAATAATTGAAGCTTTAACAAAAGTAACTATAATCTATGAGCTTAAACCAAAATAATTATAACGCATGAGCTTAAGCCAAAGTAAGACTTTAATATCTAGACATGATATTTTTTTCATCTCATGTTACGTTTATGATGTGCTTAACTTAGACGATTGTGTTCTCCAGTTCAAGTGCTCACCAGGACGAAACAAATATAACATTGTGGTTTCGGGTTTGGAAGGATTACGGGTTTCGACCCGAATCTCCTGGTATTTAAAAAGAAAACTTAGAAATATCACTACAAGATGGATCAGTATGAAGTGGGAACTGGCCCAAATGATCAGTCTGTAGCTCGGATACTGGTTTTAAAATTATCCATTTTAATCTTAGAAGCAACTAGTAATGAATGGATTGGTCTATCGATAGATATGATGTTAGATTTGTTTTTAGGTTTGATGCGAGACATGTTGACCCTTATAGGGTACAATCTTATTACTTTTGTTGTTCTAAAACAATCAATTTATCACTCTGAAAACTAGGTATTAATTTATATACAAAAGGAGAAACACGTTGAAAAACCCAAAAATCAACATTCTTAATTCTACGGCCATTATTCAATACCTATAGTCGTAATCAATCACCCAAGATTACTCATAAAAACTGATTAGGATATATATGATACATGTAGATATCTCCTTTCAGGAGTGTTTATAATTTGTGGGGTAGATCTCCATTTTTGGAGTCTTTAGAATGAGTGGTGTTAGGCTATAACCACAGATAGAAAAACTATATCGTGTAGGTGGGTGCAATGAGTTTAATTTCACCTATTTTACTAAAAGTTCAAGTAGTAGTCAGTACCTTCATATTGATTACATGTTTTACTTCATAAAATCTAAGATTCAGTTTTGTTATTACAGATTCAGTTGTCTTATAAAACTAAATTTTAAGTCTATGATCACGTAATAGTTTAAAGGGGAGACGCCACCAGAAGCATGGTTGGGCTCGGAGTTAAAATCGTACGGCTCAGACAATTCCGGTGTGTCAATGTCTTTTAGCACTGAGTTCATGAAGCACGCTCTCTATCAACTTTCTCCTATTGAGGTAATTTTTGATGTAGAATCATCAACATCATCATGATAAATTAATAATACTTATATGTATACGGTAATCTTGATTTAGGATATTGAGCTTGGATTGCTTTTAAAGAGGCCCGGATCATTGTTCATAAACGATTTACCCAAGGTGGAGAAACTTTCTGACAAAGGGTATGGATCTGTTCCTCGAGCTTACATTGTGTGCAAAGAGGACAAAACACTTACAAAAGAACTTCAGTGGTGGATGATTGATAATTATCCGGCAAATATAGTAAAGGAGATGGAAGAGACAGATCATATGCCAATGTTCTGTAAGCCTAAGCTACTAAGTGACTATCTCTTGGAAATCGCGGAAAGAAATGCTTAAATTATCTTGTTATAAAAATATATTTGGATACAAATAAGTGTTGTCATGCCAATGGATCTTTCTTAAGATTCAGAATTTTATTGCTTTCCATGTTTGAAATAAAATGAAATAAATTTAACAGTCAATATATAGTCTTAGTTTGCCACTCTCTGGATCTTAGAGAACGACCAAAACTAACAATCAGTAATATACAAAATGTTATGTGCGAAACTCGTATATAACGTGTTGAGCCGAGTTGCACCAAAAAAAGTGTTATCAATTTATCATGATGATGTTGTCAATAAAATGTGTTATCAATAAATATTAGGATAATGATAAGAGTCTTGGTAGATACGATTTGGTTGTTGTAGTTCATTGTTATCTCCTATATTTGGGGTAGATTAGATACGTGATTTCTTGTATAAATACTCAGCTGTACGTTCATCAATAATAACACAAAATACTTTCACAACTTCTTGATATGGTATCAGAGTCCAGATCCAAAATAATAAACGAGTGATTTTTTTACGATGAGTGAATCAAGTTCAGCCGTGGCGTCTACAACAGCAGGAGCAATAGTTGCTAAACAACATGTTTGGATGTCTCTGTATTATCTCCATCCTTCCGATAATACTGGTCATGTTCTTTCACCGATCCTCTTGAATGGAGGAAATTATGAAAGATGGGCCAAGCTGATGCTGAACTCACTTAGGACCAAGCGAAAACTTGGTTTTGTTGATGGGACTTTGAAACGTCCTGTAGGAAAGCCAGAAGAAGTAGAGAAGTGGGATATGGTCAATGCAATGGTCATAGGCTGGATATACAGCAGTGTTGAACCCAAGCTACGACCGACAATATCGTTGGTTGATAGTGCAAAAACGATGTGGGAAAATCTTCAACGAAGATTCTCGGTGAGTGATGATACACGGATTCATCAGTTGCATGCGGACATTGCTGCTTGTAAACAAGATGGTGATTCAGTGGAGGTATACTTCAGCAAGCTGAAAGTAATGTGGGTTGACCTTTCGGATTTGGATAAAGGTTTCTCATGTTGTTGTGGAAGCGCAGAGTGCGTATCAATGGTGACTTATGAGAAGATGCAGGAGAAGATTCGATTACATCAGTTTCTTATGGGGCTTGACAATGCTCGATTAGGAACAACAAGGTCGAATTTGTTGAGTCGGCAGGTAGAGTTAAATATCGATATGGTTTACTCTCAGATTATCCAAGAAGAGAGACATCTCAATGTGATGCGTGGAGCAGAAGAAAAGACACCGGTGGTTGGATTTGCAGCGACTTCAGCGAACAATGCACAAGCGGCTGCAGCACGTTTTGGGAAACCACAAACTGTGCGCTCTCACTGTGGAAAACAGGGACATGATGCGTCCAATTGTTTTCAAGTTATTTGTTTTCCTAATTGGTGGGAAAAGGGTAAGCCTAATGGAGGACGAGGAGGGGACAGAGGATCGCGTGGAAGAGGTTATGAAAGTCAAGGACGAGGTCGTGGTGGTAGAGGATCCAGTGTTCGTGCTTACAATACTCAGCTCGGGGATTCTTCTTCAGTAACAGAAGGATCATCCTCTCTGGCGTCAGGCATACCAAACTTCTCTCCAGATCAATGGGCTTCTCTTGCTCAGTTTGTGAACAATCAACAGTCGAAACAGTCCGATAAACCCTCTGGTAAGAAAGACAAATTACTTCTTTATGGTAAAGATCGTCGATATGATATCATTATCGATTCTGGTGCTTCCCATCATATGACGGGGGAGGCTCGTTTACTCACGGATATTGTGAATATTGCACCATGTCCGATTTCACTACCTAATGGACAGATTACTTGGGCTACAAGTTATGGGAGCTTAAGTCTTGGTGATCGTCTCACACTGAGACATGTTTTTCTTGCACCTTCTCTTTCGATCACATTAATCTCAGTTGCTCAGCTACTTCGCGATGTTGCGAGTTTTGTGCTGTTTACTAAGCAATTTTGTGTGATACAGGACTTAATTTCGAAGACTTTGATTGGTGCGGGTAGAGAACGTAACGGGGTTTATCACTATGATGGTGCTGTGGCAGTCCAAGCCGGTCGTGCAGTCAAGCTTCAGGACAGAGATTTGTGGCATCATCGTATGGGACACCCCTCTTCGAAAGTGCTTTCGGTGTTGGCTCCAACTGGTGGTTTTTCTAGTAGCTTAGGGGTTTTAGAACAATCTTGTGGTGTTTGTCTTCGAGCGAAACAGACTCGAGATACTTTTTCTATCATTATTAATAAAACAGTTGAGCCGTTTCAATTAATACATTGTGATCTTTGGGGACCCTATCGAGAACCATCTACTAGTGGAGCTCGATATTTCCTTACTATTGTTGACGATTTTTCACGAGCTGTTTGGACTGTGTTACTCCTGGAAAAGAAAGAAGCACCAGGAGCTTTGAAAACGTTTTGTTCCTTTGTTCACAGACAGTTTCAAAAGCATATCAAGATCATACGCTCCGACAATGGTTCTGAGTTTATTTGTCTCCGCAAATTCTTTGCTGATGAAGGGATTGTTCATCAGACCTCTTGCGTAGAAACACCACAACAGAATGGACGGGTAGAACGAAAGCATCGGCACATTCTGAATGTGGCTCGAGCTCTGCTGTTTCAAGGAAATTTACCGAAGAAATTTTGGGGAGAAAGTGTTTTGACTGTGGCGTACTTGATCAACAGAACTCCGACGCCTCTGTTACAAAACAGGACTCCGTACGAACTTCTTTATGGAGTTACTCCGACTTATGACAATTTGAGAGTGTTTGGCACACTCTGTTATGCTCGACGTATCTCGCGTGGAAAAGACAAATTTGATGCTCGGAGTAGTCGCTGTGTGTTCCTTGGTTATCCAATGGGCAAGAAAGGATGGACAGTGTGGGATTTAGAAACAGAACGTTTGTTTGTTTCCAGAGATGTTGTTTTTCAAGAAGATCAATATCCATTTGCTCAGACAGATAAAGAAGAGCCGATGCCATCGGCCGTGGCATCATCACCATCTCCATCGTTGATGTTTGATACTGAATACACGGTTATGGCACCAGAAATGATTCCATCTGAGACTGTTTCAGGCAGTGAGAAAGGGGGAGAAAGTACCGAGCAAGGGGGAGTTACCAATACTACATCTGCGCCTGCTGAGACTGTCGAGAATGTTGAGACCATTGAGAGTGTTGAGAACACCATTCCTGTGTCTGAAGAACAGTTAGGCAGAGGCATGAGGACAAAGAAACCGTCTGTGTTACTGGAGCCGTATGTGACTTATTCGGCTAACTTAAGTGATAAACCCTTGCACGTTCCTCCACCAACAAAGTCTTCAGGTATGTGCTTATATCCTCTCAACAAGTACATGTCTTGTCATCGTCTCTCACCCTCTATGCAGGGTTTTGCTGCAAAAATAGTGGAGAATGTGACACCCACTTCATATAGAGAAGCGGTGAAACATGAGGTGTGGCGAGGATCGATGAAAAATGAAGTTGTTGCTCTCGAAGATAAAGA
Source organism: Eruca vesicaria subsp. sativa (assembly GCA_932364175.1). Taxonomy (NCBI): domain Eukaryota; kingdom Viridiplantae; phylum Streptophyta; class Magnoliopsida; order Brassicales; family Brassicaceae; genus Eruca; species Eruca vesicaria. Next base: position 401,415 of record CAKOAT010261820.1, on the reverse strand, counting down.
TACTTGGAACATTTTGGAACTTCCTCCGGGAAAGACAGCAATTGGCTGTAAATGGGTGTATACGATCAAGTATAACGCAGATGGCACTATTAATCGTTTAAAATCAAGACTTGTGGCACTTGGGAATAATCAAGAAGAAGGTATAGATTATAAGGAGACATTTGCACCGGTTGTCAAGATGACAACTGTGAGGATTGTACTGGAAGTAGCCGCTGCCAAGGGATGGGAGTTTTTTCAGATGGACTTACATAATGCGTTTCTTCACGGGGACCTTGAAGAAGAAGTTTACATGAAGTTCCCTCCGGGTTTCTCTACTCCTGATGATAAGCGAGTTTGCAAGTTGAAGAAATCGATTTATGGGCTTCGACAGTCACCACGATGTTGGTTTTCGAAGTTATCTATGGCTCTGCTTGAGTTTGGTTTTAAGCAGAATTACAAAGATTATTCTTTTTTCACGTTGAATCGTGGTGGGTCTTTGTTGTTTGTGCTTGTATATGTGGATGACTTGATTGTGGGAGGAAACAACTCAGCTCTTATCACGTCTTTCAAGTCCTATTTAAGTAGATGTTTTCACATGAAAGACTTGGGAGTGTTACGATATTTTTTGGGCATTGAGGTGTCTCGAGGTAAGGTGTCTCGAGGTAAAGAAGGGATCTATATGTCGCAGAAGAAGTATGCATTGGACATCGTCAGTGAGTGTGGTCTTCTTGGAGCAAAGCCTGCACCTACACCAATGGAACAAAATCACAATTTGGCTCGTAGTGAAGGAGCTTTCTATACAAATCCGACTGCATACAGAAGACTTGTAGGGCGTCTGGTTTACTTAGCAGTGACGAAACCAGAGATTAGTTATGCGGTTCATACTTTGGCTCAGTTCTTGCAAAAGCCTCGACTTAAGCATTGGGAAGCTGCATTAAGACTGGTGAGATATCTTAAGGGATTGCCTGGACAGGGGATTTTCTTGAGTTCTGATAATGATCTTCATATTTCGGCTTTCTGTGACTCGGACTGGGCTGCGTGTCCTCTCACGCGTCGGTCACTTACTGTTTTTTGGTAATGTTGGGAGACTCAATCATCTCATGGAAGACGAAGAAGCAACATACAGTTTCGAGATCGTCGGCATAAGCCGAATATAGAGCAATGGCGATGACTTTGAGTGAACTAAAGTGGACAAAGGAGATACTTGAAGCGTTTGGTGTTTATCAGAGAGAACCTATGCATTTATATTGTGACAGTAAGGCGGCACTTCACATTGCTGCCAACCCGGTGTTTCATGAGCGCACGAAACATATTGAAGCTGACTGTCATTTTGTTAGAGATGCTGTGCAAGATGGGTCGATTGTTACTACTCATGTTCGAACGACAGATCAGTTGGCCGATGTCTTAACGAAGGCTTTACCAGTGAAACAGTTTGGTTATCTACTTGGCAAGATGGGCATTCGTGATCTACATGCACCATCTTGAGGGGGAGTATTAGGATAATGATAAGAGATAATGATAAGAGTCTTGGTAGATACGATTTGGTTGTTGTAGTTCATTGTTATCTCCTATATTTGGGGTAGATTAGATACGTGATTTCTTGTATAAATACTCAGCTGTACGTTCATCAATAATAACACAAAATACTTTCACAACTTCTTGACAATAAAATATACTTCAAATATAATTAATGTGTACAAAAAGTATATGTGAGAACCTCGTCTATGTAAGTGTTGAGCCAAGTTGCACAAAAGAAAGTGTTGAGCAAAGTTGCACAAAAGAAAGTGTTGAGCCAAGTTGCAGAAGTAAAGAAAATAATGAATGGGCTCTACCACGGCGCATGGACTTGGTACAAGGTGAGGTCACTGTGTAACAGCAGTGGATCGAGATGTGTTGGGTATTAACACGTACACACCAATGTTGGAAGACATTAGACTTTAAAGGATTACTGCAAATCTTTGCTTGAGTTTATGAGCTCAATTTGCTCAGATTAAGAAAAGGTAATTCTTTTTGCTCCTATCATGGGAGTGTTCTAAGTTGTGTTATAGACATGCGCCTAGACGGCGTCCAAGCGCTAGGCGGTGAACGACCATCCCAATTTTATGTCATACAGGCTTTTAAACAAATTTAAATAATTGAGATGTATAGTAGCATTTATGCGGATATTATGTGTTTTACCCGGATGCCTAATTAGATTGTATCCCTCACTGCTAAATAAAGTTTAGATCAGAAGCTTCAACTTAAGCTCTGATACCAATTAAAGTTTAGATCAGAAGCTTCAACTCAAGCTCTGATACCAATTAAAGTTGCACAAACACAAGAATATAAGAACTAGCACTTCTTATTAGATTTAGAAACTCTCTCAAAACTAAATCAATGTGTTTCTCTTTTCTTAAGGGATGCAACATCTCTGCAACTCCTTATATAGGCGAAGCTACATCTTAACCTANATCAATGTGTTTCTCTTTTCTTAAGGGATGCAACATCTCTGCAACTCCTTATATAGGCGAAGCTACATCTTAACCTAATAATAATATGGAAACATTCCTAAGCTCGATATGTTTTCCTTTTTTCCTTAACTTACTAAACTCCTCTTTAATAAGTTAACTTTCTCCTTAAGTTAATTTGGAATTATCCAACATTCTCCCCCTTAATTCCAACTTGAATCTTGGGCTTGTTGATCTCTTGAACTTCTGGTGTGTACATGACTTCGATGTGATCATCTTCTACACACTCACAGATGAGATGGCACTTCAAGAGTATGTGTTTTTTTCTCTCATGAAACATCGTCTTCACATCAAATTTCTTAAGCTCCATGTCATGACGTGCTACCAGCACTAACAACACTCCAATGGAAGTGTGTCTAAACATCGATGAGAGTATCTCATTGTAGTGTACTTCCTCTCTCTGATTGAAACCTCTTATAACAACCCGAGCTTTATACTTAACTCCTTCTACGCGTGATGCTTCATCCTTAATCTTGAAGACCCACTTGAAACCTATCTGTCTCACACCTGCCGGCTTCTTAACGAGCTTCCAGCTCTTGTGTTTGATGATAGATTCGATCTCTGCCATCATCACATCGATCCATGCTTGTATCGATGCAACTTCGATGTAACTTTCTGGTTCACCATCAATGGTAAGAAAGAGTCTACCACCTTCAACTTCAGTGAGTAAGATGTAATCATCAAACCGCTTTGGTTTTCTGATGTTACGACCATATTTTGATGTAACATTCTGTTCTTGGTTTGCATCGTTGTTCTCTGCTACTTGCTCTTGTTCACCTGCGTCTACAGCTTCTTCTTCTTCGGTTTCAGTTTCAAGTTCTTCTTCTGTTGCAGCTTCAAGATCTTCTTTGGTTGCAACTTCAAATTCTTCTTCCGTTGCAGCTTCGAGTTCTTCTTCTGTTGCAGCTTCAAATTCTTTTTCCATTGCAGCTTCAAATTCTTCTTCCATTGCAGCTTTAAGTTCTTCGTGGCGTTGGTGATATTGATGCTCAACACCATCTTCTTCTTCAATGACTCCAAAATTTTCATGTCCAATACGTGCATGCCACATCCATGTAGCATCGCTTTCTTGTATCTGAAGGCACTTCGGATATTCAATCTCTATTGGCGTCTTGTACAATCGGTTTGATGATCTCGAGACTTCTACTAATAGCTTTCCACGGGGATCACTTAGCACTAGCAAGTCTCCTTTCATGTTAACCTCACAACCCTTCTCGGTTGCTTTCCCAAGACTTATGATGTTGTGTTTAATACTTGGGATGTAGTAGACATCTTTGAGTTCTCTTCTCTCTCCTAGTTTTTCCGACGAACGTGATCGAACCTCTCCCAACATTCTCGACGTTTGATCCATCGCCGATTTTGACTTTGCCTTTGATGCTCTCATCAAGACTTGAGAAGAACTCTCTATTCCCCGTCATATGGTTACTTGCACCATTGTCTAGATACCATATGCTTGTGCTTCCATCGCTTACATCAAACCTTTTAGGAAACACTCTATCTTCGTTGAGGAATACTACTTCATGCATATATAATGCATCTGCTTCTTGTGTTTCCGTTAGGTTTGTTTCTTCTCTTGGTCGTGTAGGACACTGTGATACGAAGTGTCCCAGCTTGTCGCATCGCCAGCATTTAACCTTAGAGTAGTCCTTCTTGGTCTTGTTCGAAGCTTCTCCTCCTTTGTTATGACCATCAGAACCATTAGACCTTCCACGTCCTCTTCCTCTTCCACCATAACCCCTATCAATGCCTCTTCCTCGCGAGTTGTTATGGCTTCCACGTCCTTGTGTATTATTCTTCACAAACATTAAGTTCGTTTGATTTTCATCTTGGGTTTCTTTCTTGATGCGCTCTTCGAAAGTCTTTATTCTCCCAACAACATCTTCAAAGCTTGCTGAATTTAGATCGAGTAGTTGTTCTAGAGAAGCTACGATGTGTATGAACTTGTTTGTAGGAAGTCCATCTAAAAACTTCTTTACCAGCCTTGGTACATCCATGATTTTACCCAACGCGGCTGACTCTGATGCTACACCCGATAGTTTTCCTGCATAATCATCCACCGTGGCTGCATCTGTCATCTTCAATTTATCAAACTCAGACATCAAGGTCTGTAACCTCGCTTCTCTCACGCGATCAGCACCTAGGTTACGTGATTTGATAGCATCCCAAATCGTCTTTGATGTATCGTATTCTCCAATTTAAAGAATCAACGCTTCTGGAATCGACTGAAAAATTAGAGCAATCGCAGCATTGTTCTTCTTCAAATCGATGTTCCCTGGTTCGGTAGTATCCCAAACTTCATATAAACGAAGCAACACCTTCATCCTTATCGACCAAACGGTGTAGTTGGTCGATGTTAGCATCGGACATCTTATGTCCTTCTTCATCTCAAGACCTTTATCACGTACTTGAGAAGCGACATCGTCTCCCATGTTTTGATCGAATTACAACTCCTCTTGTAAACGATTTCGAAACCTGGAGGCTCTGATACCAATTAAAGTTTAGATCAGAAGCTTCAACTCAAGCTCTAATACCAATTAAAGTTTAGATCAGAAGCTTCAACTCAAGCTCTGATACCAATTAAAGTTGCACAAACACAAGAATATAAGAACTAGCACTTCTTATTAGATTTAGAAACTCTCTCAAAACTAAATCAATGTGTTTCTCTTTTCTTAAGGGATGCAACATCTCTGCAACTCCTTATATAGGCGAAGCTACATCTTAACCTANAAAACTAAATCAATGTGTTTCTCTTTTCTTAAGGGATGCAACATCTCTGCAACTCCTTATATAGGCGAAGCTACATCTTAACCTAATAATAATATGGAAACATTCCTAAGCTCGATATGTTTTCCTTTTTTCCTTAACTTACTAAACTCCTCTTTAATAAGTTAACTTTCTCCTTAAGTTAATTTGGAATTATCCAACACTAAAAACGTCTTATGAAACATATGATTTTGGAAAAATTCAAACGTCATTTCTATAGTAACAAATTCTATGACTTCTTGATATTTTTTTTACTAATCTTACTTTGGAAAACTACTCAGAACTACCTCAAATCAATCCTACGGAAATAAGAAAATTTCTGAGTAAGTTGGATCGGGTTAATTAAGCTCAGTGCAGCTATAGTTTGTGATATAAAACTCTAAAATTAAAATTGCAAAACACCCGCAAAACGTGAGTTTTCCAAAACACAGAACTCGCACTGCCAAACTCGAAAACATATTTACGAAACAACTTTCATAGAACTAAACTCGACAAAATTTTATGATTTTTTTTTTTAAATTAAACTTGATAAATTTTTCGGAATAACCTTTGTAAGATTAAGATCGACAGAATTTTATGAAACAGCTTCGTAAAATTAAACTCGATAATATTTTGCGGAATAACCTTTGTAAAATTAAACTCGATAATGTTTTGTTGGATAACTTCCATAAAGTTCTGCTTGAAAAAAAAATTACGAAACAATTTACGTATAATTAAACTCGATAATGTTTTACGAAGCTGCTTTCGTAAAATTATACTCGACAATATTTTAAGGGACATCATTCAAAAAGTAAAACGAGATAGTATTTCATGATACAACTTTCTTTGAATAAATTCAATAACATTTACGACACCACTCTCGAAAATAAACTCAAAACAGTTCGATCACCTTCGGAAAATCACACAAATATTGTACAAAAAGATTATCGGAGAAGGAAAAAGACAGAGTGAGAGCTGAGTGATATCACTCAAATTATCCTAAGGAGTGGAGTACTCTCTCAAATAAGAGGTTCAATTGTAGTACTTAGGGATCGAATCCACAAGGAACTAAGGAACACAAAATATATAATCCTAAGTGACTATGCTAGGTTGATTATGGTTTAAAAGATAAATTGCAGTTGTGAGCAATGGTAAGTTGCTCAAGAGAGTTTGGTTTAGTTTTTAAACGATAAAAGAAATTAGTTAGATTCAAGGTTACTATTCAGAAAATCAGGATTATAATGCTATAAATGTTTTTATAAGTTGCTTGCAAGATATTAAAGAACTTCAATTCTTAGATAAATTTATAGCTATCGCTATTAGACTCGTCTATTGATCTGACTGCCGACAATATCGATCGATAATGCTATCGCGACATCGGCCGATATATGTAGCCGTCGATCGATTACTCTATAGGAGTATCGATCGATATAGCTTCAAATCGAATCGAACGTGTTCACCAAGATCATAGACCGGCTCTCGCATCGTGCCTATAATTTCAGCTTATACCAGATTATTTCAGGATGATGATTAACAAGTTAAATCATTCCATGATCATACTCTAGTTAGCTATTCTAGAGTAAGCATTAGGGTTCATCAGGATAATGAATATCACAACTCAACAATATATAGTTGGGGCTAATCCCTCATAACTATTTGAACCCTAAATCTAATAAGTGAATCTACTCAGACATGGCTAAGTAATTCATAGCAACAAGGTAATAATAGAAATTCATTAGATTAGAAGATTGAACTCTTGGTTCTTGGAACAACAAATCTCTTTGTGTGTTTCTTCTAAATCTAGAATTCTATAACCTTCATGAAAATGAGAATAAGATGAAAAGAATACTTTTATAAATCATAGAACATAAAAAGCATGTAAAGCTTTTGAAGTACAAAAGACACTATAACAATAAAAGCATGTCTAGCCAAAACACATAGGCCAAACTATAAATATGAGTTCCATTAGGTTAAAAAATCATCAGGGGCAATCTTGTAATATTGAGAGAACTTGGGCTTCAAGTCGGCCAAATCAAACTTGCTATTCACGCTTCATATCGATCAATGGTACATGGTGTACATCGATCGATGGAGTATCTCAATTTGTCATCCTCTTCGGAAGCGTCGTCGATCGATTAAGATGTGTATCGATCGACATGTATCTCTGGATATCGACCTTACTGTCTGATCTTTATAGTCATCTCGGAAAAACTCTCCTTTAAGCTCCATAAGGGCACCTAAATCATCACTTTACTCCAAAATGCTCATGAACCTGAAAACATACCTAATAGACTCCAAAACATATAAATATATTATAAAATCATATAAATACAATGGTCAAAAGTGGGTCAAAACCATGGTATATCAACTCCCCCAGACTTAACATTTTGCTTGTCCTCAAGCAAACACAACATTTAGTCTTTGAACGAAGTTTAAAAACAGCAGGGACTCAAACAAATCTTAACTTAAGATCATAACCTCTATTTTGTTGCAAGCCACATCTCATATTGCTAACTACAGACGTACATTATACCATATCCTAGCTTAGTAACCAAATTCATCTAGCCAATCAACTTAGCAATCCTGTCTCTCTAACCCCTCTAATGATTTCATTTATGCAGAAAATAAAAGTGAAGGCTTTACCTTGGGAGTATCGATCAAGGAACACTTGGATTCAACTCAAACAAGTTTCAGGTATTCTCATTCTGGTTTCTTTTCTCCCTATATTCCCCTTCTCTGAATCCAAACTTTCTTTTCTTAAAAATCAGTCCCAATGAACATCATATGTTCATCTTATTGATTTTTTTTACTACTTTTTTGTAGTCTTTTCTGACAAAGTGTAGGCGAATAGTGGGGTCATGGGTAATGTACCTCTCTCTCTGCCTCTCAGAAAATCATCTCAATCTTTTATTTTTCTCTTTTAGGGATGCCAAAGGGAGAAGAGAAAGAAACCAAAATTATCAAGACTTTTACCTTCCAGACTTGTAGGAGGATTCTGATCCCTTGTATACCATGCCCCAAGACAAGCAATAGATGTCAAGTTAGGGTGGAAATCAGCTTTGGTTCTTCCAAACAATCATGAAAAGTGTTGTCATAGGTGCCTGGTGATCCACTTTAGCATTTATAGTACTTTCTGCAATCAACAATTCTAAGAATGGTGCTAAAGAGTGGTTAGATAGAAAGAAATTTTTTTGAAATCTTTAGTCCCTTTCTTGACTCAATAAAACCAATTTTTGAAAACGTTTAATGAAATCAAAAAGGTAAACTGGCATCAGTAATCTCTACTCCCCCAGACTTAAATCATACAGTGTCCTTAGTGTATAACCAGTCGGAGTTAGTGCATAAATAAATAAAGTATAACTGATATCAAAAATTGTGAACGATATACCGGACCGATGTTCGTATCGATCGATGGTGAGTCACTTCCATCGATCGTCATGGATAGGGCTCTGTCGAGCGAGGTAGATAGGGTCTTATCGGTCGAAGTTAGTGATCGTGTGTCATCTGAAATAAATAAAAACTAAAGTAATAAGTAAAAATAAAATAAAAATAAGAAAGAAAATACCTAATAGTGGGTTGCCTCCCGCTCAGCGCTTAGTTAAAGTCATTTATCTTGACTATTGAGATATTGTGGCTAGTGAGGTGGATTGCAGGTACTTGTTGGGAAACAAGTATCCTCCTTGTCTTGTGATTCTTCAAACCATGAAGTTAAGAAGCTTCTTGTGGCTTTTTCGCTTCTGGTCATACTAGCTTTCAACCCTTGGACCTCATAGTGGATTCTCTGTAGCCACTCCTCAAGGCTCGCAATGTTGTATTCATGATGTCCAAGCATGTTGTAGGTTTGTTCTAGATCAGTACTCATCTGCATTGTGTCAAGGTTTTGGATGTTGTGCACATGGGAAAGGATAGTATCGACCGATCTCGGTGTAAGTCTGTCGAACGATGTGCATGGATGTCCATCGGTCGATTGGTGCAGTGGCTCGTCGATCGATGCGGATGGTGCAGGTTGGTTGGCGAGGTGTCTCTGAATGTCTTCTATCTCCTTCTGAATTCCTTATGTTGTGCATTCCAATCTTTGAACGTCACTCTGTACTGGGAACCACATCTTGTCGAGTAATCTATATGCTTCGTCTCCACAGGCTTCAATAGATCTGTAGATATCTCTTGTGATGTCCTCAATTTCTTCCTTGGTATAGAAATCTGGTGCTTGAGTATCGGTCGATGGCAATGGAGGGTCATCGATCGATATCTCTTGTAGGTGACTCTCGATAGGCTTTTCATTGGTCGTGTCGATCGATGCTGCTGAGGTAGTATCAGTCGATTTGCGCTTCTGAGCTTCTAGTTCTTCGCGAAGTGCATTCACTTCTTCTTGCAGGGCTTTCCTCTCGTTGCAAGCGAAGTCATCGCTGGTCTTATTCCAAAGTAATTCTCCTTGAAGTGATGCTATGGCTTTTTCATGTGCAGATCTCAGTGATGCCATCTCCCAATTATGGTCACTAGTTCTTCCATTGAGCATGTATGTGACCTCTGCTTGTGTGTAGAGCTTGCAAACTAAAACTCCTTTAGCAAAATGTTCAGCGTGCTCTGGCAGACAAAAACAAGAGCGCCCAAACAGTGAGGCTCTATTCAGCAGCTTCCCAATATCTTCATTGGAAACATGGATGATGTCTCCACCTATACTTCTTGCAAAACCATTCTCATCTCTGTAGACACCATATTCGTCTTTCTTTTCCCAAGAGAACTGACGAATCCCGGATCTGAAGGCTCGTTTTCCAAGTTCTCGATGTATATCGGTCGATGTGATTCTCCACATATCGGTCGATGGGTGTTGAAATTCTGGATAGGCGGAACTGGTCATCTGAAGAATGTCTGAAACGCCTTCATTGGAGATTTGAATGATTCGTCCATCCATTGCTCGTGCATGGCCATCTGGATCCCTGAGAATACCAAATTCATCTGGAATTAGTAATGTAAAATCGAAATTATGTGTTTGTACCTCGGATGGTGTAGTGGCAGGATCGGCCGATAGGGTGGAATGTGAATCGGTCGATAGACGGAGTGATGTGTCGATCGATGGAAACTGCTCCGTGTCGGTCGATACATGTGCTTCTGGTTCGATTGCAGGTGTCAGAGGTGCGGTATCTACTGCGAAACTTTCATTGTAATTGCTTGCCCAACTCCCAATTGAGTAATCTCCATCGTGTGGCTCATGTGGGACGTAGACTTGTGCACAGTAAGGGTTGTCGTTTGTTGATTCGAAACGTCGTTTGAGCGATCTGGGTTGGGGCATATCGGTCGATGGAGGGATGTCTCTGTCGATTGATGCTCTGAAGATGAAGGATGGGACAGGAGGTCGTTCTTCATCTTCCCGAAGAAATCTGTACTCTGTGGCTCGTTCCTCTTCATAATCTTCATCATACTCCTCTTGAGTAGTGATACTAGCTAGTTCTGGGATGTAATTATCGTTCTCCCAATCATCTGCGCTAAATCGCCTTCTGGAAACTCCTCTTCGATCTTTTGGAATAGCCTGTCGATCGATGACCATGTGTGTCTATCGGTCGAATCTGGTTGACTGGTATTGGTCGATGGTAGAAGACTGCCATCGGCCGATACTACTGGATCGGTTTCGTACTCGGACATGGAATCATCCTCGTGGGCACATAAACAAGTTGCTACGAGTCCTGATCTCTTTGTCCTTGGAAACTGGATGACTGGAACATGATTGTAGTGGATGGTAGGGTTAATAAGGGTTAGGCAGAGCTTGTTGGATTGTAGGTCACAAACAGCTCCAACAGTTGCTAAAAAGGCCCTTCCAAGTAGTAGAGATGTCTTGAAGGTGAGCTTGTTCTCCAGGACGTGGAAGTCTGTAGGAATTAGGGCATCTCCAATCTGCACCTCAAGGTTTCGAACTATGACTCCAGAGTGGTGCTGAGAAAAATCCACGAAGACGAAAGATTCTTCAGTAGGCTCTATCTTCAGACCTAGATGGTCTGCCATGATCTTGGGTAGGATGCTAACTCCAGAACCTGTGTCGCAGAGGGCACGAGGGAACTCAATACCTCTTATAGAACATGGTCTTGTGAATTTCCCTGGATCGCTTTTCTTCTCCAGTGTGATCTTCTTCTTTAGACTGTCTCTGACTTGGTGAAACATTCTCTTGATGTCTTCTTCTGTTTCTCTGGTCTCTCTGAAAAACATCCACAATCTGTGTGAAAAGTAGGCTTCTTCAAAGGGTTTCTCTTTAGGTATTCTCAGAACTCTCTTTCTGAAACCTGCCAATTCCTTCTCATTAACTTCCCTTTTATAAGGCTTTGGGATCTTCTCTTTCCTTTTTCTGAGAAATCTTCCACGTTTTTTCTTTTCTGTTTCCATGGGCTCAAAGATGTCCATGGGTTTCTTCATGATGATGGTGGGAAGGTTTCTGGATTGTTTAGACTGCTCCCGGAGTGCATCAAGTCGTGCAACGTCGATCTGTGGAAGTTGAAGTCGACGTTGGGGTGTTGTGTATCGATCGACTATCACTGGAGTGTGTCGGTCGATATCATGGTCCTCATGTCGATCGATTGGGTAGCTTTCATGTCGATCGATGTCATGAGAATCGATGCGGATAGCAACGGGCAGATGTGGGTGTCGTGCTGCGAAGGCTTCGTGTGACATAATCTTGACGGCATTGCACTCGTAAGAGGCCTTGGCTAAGTCCATCGATCGAAACTCGGCAAAGTCTATCGATCGTTGTGCTTTGGAAGGCATCGATCGATACTCAGGATGCCCTATCGATCGATAGTATTCAAGCTCGAGTTTGTAGTCTGTCTCATCATCATCTTCAGAATCTGTCAGCTTCTGCCAAAAGTCATCATCCAAGAGGGCATGCACATCATGGAGAGTCGCAAGCTCTCCCATTCCCTTTTCTAAAGTTTCTTGCTTCTTGAGTGCTTCTCCTGTCTGAACCACTTGAGTCTCCAACTTCTTCACATAGGTGCTCAAGCCATCTAGCTTGGTGTTGAGGTTGGTGTAGATAGAATCAATCTTTCCATTGAAGTCTATCTGAAGTTTCTGCTGACTCTCCAGAACTTTGTCTAGCATCGCTTCTAGCTTACTGTCTTGGGTGGGTGGGGGTGGATTTGTGTAGAAGGAGTTGCCATAACTCCTGTTGTTGGGGTTGCTGCTGCTGTAGTGGCTTCTGTGAATTCTGGTTGAAGTTGCTGTTCTGTCCTGTGAAGTTTCTGTATCCTCCTTGGTTTCCAGATCTCTGAAAACCAGCTCCACTGATCCAGTTCACATCTTCTTCTGTGTATTCTTCTTCAGTTGCAGTTTCTGCATTCTCCACTGAGTTCTGCTTGTTTAGTAGCTTCTGAACATGATCCAGCTGTGCTTGAACTTCATTAATTTGTTCCTTTCCAAGGAATGATGTAGCTTTTGTCTTCATAATATTCTTGGTGCTGTTTCTTGATGCTAAGTTATTAATCAACTTCACAGCTTCTTGAGGATTCCTGGTGGTAAAATTGCCTTCACTAGCTGTGTCAAAAGCCATCTGGTACTTCAAAGTGATGCCTCTGTAGAAAGTGCAGAGTAGTTGCACGTTGTTGAAACCGTGGTGTGGAGAATCTTGCTGGTAGGATTTGAATCTGTTCCATGTGTCCTTAAACGATTCTCCAGGATCTTGAGTGAATGTAGCAATCTTCCTCCTCCATTCTTCAGCGAGTGAGTCATCAAAGAAATTACGCAGGAATGCGTTTTTGATGTCACTCCAGGTTGTGAGAGAACCTGGTGGTAGTTGTCTCAGCCACTGCAAAGCTTCTCCAGATAGAGAGTATTTGAAAAGCTTGCAGAGAAGATAGTCTTGAGGGACTCCATTGGCTTTGATGACGGTTATGAAATCCTCGAACCTCTCCAGATGGTCCATAGGATGCTTATGGGACAACCCACATAAGGGTATTTGTCCTACAAGTGTGTAGTACTGCGGCTTGAGCTCGAAATCTCATCTCTGAATAGCAGGGGGCGTATGGCTGATCGGTTGGTGTAGAACTGATCTGGACGGTTGTAGTCAGCCAAAGTTCTAGCTCTGTTAGCCTCTTCTACATGTTGAATAAGATCTGTAGGTGCAGTCTCTTGCTCAGGAATGATCTCCTTCTGAGCATTCAGCTTCTGACCTGCTGCATTACGCAGGTGACCATCTTGATCACGCAGGTCTCCATTCTCATCAGTAGTGAGAATAATAGTCGCTACCATGTCTCGCCGGTTAGTATCGATCGATGTGAGATGAGGGGTATCGATCGATGTCGGATGAAAGATATCGGTCGACGAACGGTTGTTGGTGTCGATCGATGGAAGGGTGCGAGTATCGGTAGATGTTGAAGGTGTCTCGGTCGACTGTGGTAAGCGAGTATCGAGCGATGAACGGTTGTTGATATCGATCGATGTGGAACGTAAGTCTTTGCGATGCTACGTTCCAAACCGTGAGGGTCTTCTGAGTACACAAGTTGGTTGTTCTTGTTGCTTCTAGTACTGCTGGGCATGTACTTGAAAAAGACAAGAAAAAAAAAATTTGTGTCAGAAGATAATTAAGCAATAAAAAGAAAAATAGCCTAGACCTAATCAGATTAAATCTAATGGCGATCTTAGTTTCCCGGCAACAGCGCCAAATTTAATATCACTCAAATTACCCTAAGGAGTGAATTACTCTCTCAAATAAGAGGTTCAATTGTAGTACTTAGGGCTCGAATCCACAAGGAACTAAGGAAAACAAAAGATATAATCCTAAGTGTATGTGTGGGAACCGAAATCCACACTGTCGATTTTCCGTCAAATATGGAAACTTAGGGAAAACCCTAATTTTCCAAGGTCCTGGATCTCTGCGGAAATCACTAAAACAAAAGAAATCAACAAAATATGGATGAACAACAAAGAACAGAGAATAAAGAATTTGTATGAAAGCTTTTTATTGAAGAAGAGATCGACAACTGTTACAAGAGAGAATTGCAGAACTTAGAAGTCGAAACGTTCTAGGGATCAGGCTCGCTAGTCTAAACGCTAAGTCCTAAATTTCTAAGCTAACAGCCGCCTCTCTAGATCTGGTTTTCGTTTCCCTTGCTTCTGCCCTATGCCTCTTGCTTATATACTCCATTCCTTGGCGGTTTGGTCCTTCCATTTCGCCCAAATTCGAGTTTATCGGGAATCTTCCATTTATCTTGATCTTTCCTTTTTTCCCGCGGAAATCTTCTATTTATCTTCAAACTTGCCATTTACCTTCAAACTTGACATTTATTTTCCTCCTGCGGGTAAATTGTGAAAACGTTATCGTATCTTCGGGTTAGATTTCATTAAAGTCGCGAGATGGGATTTTATCAAGTTTTAGGACCTTCTGAGCCGTTTTGCGATAAATCCGTTTTACGAATTTGTACGAGATCGATTCCTGATCCGATGCGTTTTTAGTAAATTCCCCGAGTTAATCGAAAAGTTTAGCTATGTTTGTTTTCGGTTAATCGTTACCGTTTTTACGATTCACTCGACATTTTTTTATTAAAAATGTATTTTTACGATTTTTTATGAAAAATCTTGAATAAATTGTATAGTTTAGGCAATGTTCGGTGTTTCGTTCAACCGTTGCCGTTTATACGATTTCCTCGAGTTATTTTTCGAGAAAACAAAGTTTTACCGTAAAACTTGGACGATAGGACGGATCGAGACGAAACATGAGACATTTCGACCGTGGTTCGGAACATGATCGTGTCGAAGGACGTAAGCCTTGAATTGGGGACTTGGGAGATCGAGGCTCGGGATGGTCGGCTTGACGTATGGCGAGCCGAACCGGACCGGTTCAGCTCGCAGTTCGGCGAGCTAACCGGGAAGCTTCTAGCTCGCCGAACGGCGAGCTAATCGTGATGGGACTAGCTCGTGTTTTACGGCGGTTTCAGTTTTTCCCGGTTTTGTGTTTAACTCGGACGATCGTGTAATCGAC
Organism: Eruca vesicaria subsp. sativa; assembly: GCA_932364175.1. Classification (NCBI taxonomy): domain Eukaryota; kingdom Viridiplantae; phylum Streptophyta; class Magnoliopsida; order Brassicales; family Brassicaceae; genus Eruca; species Eruca vesicaria. The sequence continues at coordinate 386,229 of CAKOAT010261820.1, read as the reverse complement.
GTTCGTTCCGTTCTTCCGAGATAACGATTTCCGAGTTTTTCTGCGGATTTCCTTTGTTCGGAAATTTCTTTTGGAGTAATAAAACGATTTCTCGAGTTTTATAAAAGGATTTTTGTATTCCGTGGAATGTAATGATTTTATCTTTACAGAAGTTATCGTAGACGTTGATTTCGAGATTACGGTTTTTGACACCAACAATTAGCCCCCCAGCTCGCAAGTTTCAGAGAGAGTTTTTGCGGACGGCTGGAGTTGATTTAATCGGAATCCAAGGCTGCGATTTGTCTTATTACGAAGGATGAGCTCCTATTTTCTATAAGTATTGGATCATTACTCCTTATATCTTTCATCTCTCAAGTTTCTCGCCAACTTCTCTCTAGAAAATTTTCAAGATGTCTTTTTCCCAAGGTGATCAACAAAACCATGAGGTCCCAGCTGGCGACAACCCTATGGCACATTCGCAGGATGCTCGTGTTTCTGAGTTTCTTTTGTTTCAAGAGGAGATGGATCGCAGCGATGCTGAGGAGAACACGGTGCCGAGTGGCGTACCCCCGGTGGACCCGTCCATTCTTTCGAAAGAGGTCAAGGCTATTTTGGTTGAAACGACGGATACGGTAGTGAAATCCCGACGGGTGTTGTTATCGAACTGTCGGGTTTGTCCGCTGTTCCGCCCTTTGCTGTAGTCGAAAATGTAGCGCTTCCTACCGAGGTTGGGATGGTTGTGGCTCCTACCGCGGTCGAACCGGTTGCGACTCTGAGGCCTCCTCCTCCGGCCAAGAGGGTGATTGTTCTGGGACTTCCGGCGCTTAGCGCAACGCTGCCTGCTCCAGCCAAAGGTCGTAAGAGACATTGCCCAAACCCCGATGCTCACAAGAGAAAGAGAGGCACAAAGGGTTCGGAGACTGGAGCTTCTTCAAGCAAGGCGCCGAGCTTGGTTTCAATGTCGCAACACCGTGCCAAGGTACAGGTTCGCGAGCATACGATTAAAAAGACTATAATTCGTGTCTGACCGTCTACCTTGACTTTTCTAGTTTGTTTCGTTGATCGATGGGATGATCAAAGAGTGTGGGTCCGAAGTTGAGCGTTTAGCCAAGGAGTTGGCTGAGTCGCAGAAGAGGTCCGCTCAGATCGAGGGGAAATTGTAGGTGATAGATTACGTGTCTCGGTTCGAGGCTAGGATTAGCGACTTGGAGCGTGATCTCGGAAAGACTGCGATTTCTTTGCTTAATGAAGAGTTTTGAGGGATCAGCGGTTCGTGCGACCGAAGGGGATGTTCCTGTCGAGGGAAGTGACTCCGACCCGACTTTTGCTGCCGAAAGCGCCCCTCAGCCAGATGCAGATGAAAGTAACGATCCGGAGATTGCAGATGAAGGTGAAGGTGTTGTTGCGGGAGTTGGTGGTGCAATGGATGAGGATGAGACTCCGTGTGCGGAGGGTATCTGAAGTTGTTATCTCGTAGGAGACTTAGGAATTAGGTTTTTATGTGTTTGGCCGAGAATGGCTTTTGTACTTGTTCGGGACTGGCCTTTTACGGCTTTGAATCCCTTGTTGCTTCGGAAACTTTCTTTAATGAACAATCAGTTTTTCGTTTAAACCTTTTGTTTCGAGTTGATATTGAGGGAGGTCCGCGATTTTTCGTCTTGCATTCCTTTCCCTTAGTGTATCGCCTTATTCTTTTACTCGTTTTAGGATGTTTAGCAAATCGAGTGAGCGTTTAGATATAGACGAAGAGACATGCCTTTATGATCTCAATTCATGCCTTGAGACGTTAGCGACCAGTGTGCTGGGTTTAGGGCAAGACCTAGGTTTACTCTCGGATTGAGGCTATGCGGTGACTTGTCGGCTTTCGTTCTGCCTTTTTCGATTTTAACCTGATTCCATACCGATTTAGAATCCGCGATACGTTCTCGGCTTATATGATTCGTCTGGTTGGAACCGAGCATCTCACCGGGAACAATTTCTAAGTTGCCCGGAAGTGCTGACCAAAAGTTTGGATTTCTTTTATAGCGCTATTATCCTTGTGTCGGGTGTTCGATTGCTATCACTGTGAGATAACTTAAGTTTGTTTAGGACTGTTGCGAGTTTGTTGTGATCAGAAAAAAACTATTTTTAAGTGATAGATGTTTACGTAGTTTAGGCCTTCGCGAAGGGATTATATCTTAAGAATCTGTGTGTGTTTTATAGTCGCGGACGGACTGTTTGTTGTTTTTTGGAGAGGAACGATTTTCCGAATATTGGCGACGTCTCGCTATATTCAGAATTTCGTTTTTCATTCGATGCGTTTGTTGAAAAAGTTTGAGAAATTTCGAGTTTGAAATTTCGGGAGTATACGAGTATACGTATACTCACCTACTCCCCCCACTTTTTAACGAGGGGGGACGGCTGGTCTTGTTTTGCGACAAGATGCCTACGTACCCTTTAAAGGGATCAAGCTGTCTCGTAGTTCAGTGTTTTGCAGGTGCGTTGCTTAGTGATAGTATTTTTGAGATGCATCGCGTTCCAGGATTTGGGAATTTTGGTGCCCTGCATGTTTGCGATTTCGTATGCTCCAGGCCGGACTACCTTTATGACCTTGTATGGTCCTTCCCAGTTGGCTCCCAATTTCCCGGCGTTTCGTTCTGTGGTATTTTGGAAGACTTTCCGTAAGACTAGTTCGCCTTCATGAAATCTGTGACTGCGTACGTTCGCGTTATAGTACTTTGCGGCCGCTTTCTGATAGTTTTGAATTCGAACGAATGCCTGATCCCGTCGTTCGTTAATCAGATCGAGTTCATCGAGAAGCGTTAAGTTGTTTGATTCTTCCCTTTCTAGGAGAAACCTTCTGCGTACTTCTGGAAATTCGACTTCTGCGGGGATCATGCATTCTGTTCCGTATAGAGGTCAAAAGGAGTTTCGCCCGTTGCTCGCCTCAGGGTCGTGCGGTGCGACCATAAAACTCCCTCGAGCTCTTCAGCCCACTTGCCCTTTTTGGCGTCGAGGCATTTTTTGAGGCCGTCGAGGATAGTTTTATTAATGGTTTCGGCTTGTCCGTTGCCTTGAGGATATCTTGGAGTCGATTTAGTTAATCGTATTTTCCATTTTGCACAGAAGGCTTCGAATCTAGTCGAAATAAATTGAGACCCGTTGTCCGTCACGATTTCGTATGGGACTCCATGTCTTCAGACTATGTTTTTCCATACGAAACTCTCTACTTGGGGGGTCTTTGATGCTTGCGTCAGAGTCGGCTTCGACCTATTTAGAGAAGAAATCAGTTAGGACTAAAAGGAAGCGTTTTTGTTTTGACGCGTGCATTGGCCCGACTATATCCATCGACCATCGCATGAACGGATATGGCACCGAAATAGATGAGAGAACTTTGGCAGGTTGGTGAATGGTCGGAGCGTGCCGCTGACACTTCTCGCATTTTCGCAAAAAATTCTCGCAGTCTTTTACCATCGTTGGCCAGAAATATCTGTGGCGCTTGATTTTTATTGTGAGAGATCTTCCGTCGGAATGGTTTCCGCAAGATCCAGAGTGCACTTCCTGCATTATCCGCTGTGCTTTCTCCCCTTGCACGCAGGTCATTAGTGGTCCGGATAATCTCCATTTGTAAGGCTCTCCGTCAACTAAAATGTACCGTGCGGCCTGAGTTTTTATTTTCCGGGCCGCCCATTTTTCCGGCGGAAGCTCTCCGTTTGTTATGTATGCGAGAATTTTTTCCATCCAGGGACGACTAAATCCATAATCAGACTGATATTTTACTGGATGGTTTTCGTCTATGTCGTCCTCCGGTTCGTTGATCAGGTTTATGACTACGGGCGGTCCAATGCTAGGGTGTTCGATGAATTCAACAGGAATTACCTTGCTCATACCAGGATCCGAGCTGGATGCCAAGGCGGCCAAGGCGTCTGCCTGGACGTTTTCCGCTCGAGGGATCCTAGTAAGGGCGAATTGATCGAACTTTTGGGTTAGATCTTTTACTAAGATCAAATATGCTTCCATTCTCTCGTCCCTCGCTTCGTATTCTCCGCTGAACTGGCTAGCCACTATCTGGGAATCGCAGTAAGCGTGAAGGTTACGAATCTTCAGATTGTGAGCTAATCGTAGTCCTGCGATCAAGGCCTCATATTCGGATGCGTTGTTCGAAGCGTGGAAAATTAATCGGAATGACTGTTCCAATACCTCTCCTGTTGGGGATGCGAGTCGAATGCCGATCCCGGAGCCTTGTTTGGATGAGGATCCGTCAACGTATAGGATCCAGGTTGAGTTCGGCTCTTGGTTGGACGTGCTTCCCGTTGGGAGTTCCACTATGAAGTCCGCGAGTACTTACGATTTTGCACAAGTCTTCGCACGATATTTAATATCGTACTCGCTCAGCTCGATCGCCCATTTTGCTAATCTTCCCGATTGGCTGGGACTATGCAAAATGGTGCGGAGAGGGAACGAAGTGGGCACGACGATGGTATGAGATTGAAAATACGGTCTCAGTTTTCTTGCTGACATGACCACGGCCAAAGCCAATTTCTCCATCATCGGATATCGCGTCTCCGCGTCCAGTAGTGTCTTACTTATGTAGAAGATCGGCTTTTGTTCGCCGTGTTCTTCTCGGATGAGGACGCCACTCACGGAGGTCGTTGATACTGCGATATAGAGGAATAATGGTTCTCCTTCTACGGGTTTAGCGTGTACTGGCGGGGTAGCTAGGTAATGTTTCAGCTGTTTGGAAAGCTTTCTCGCATTCTTCGGACCATTCGAACTTTTTGTTTCCCTTTAACGTTTCGTAGAAAGGTAGACATTTGTCTGTTGATCGCGAAATAAAGTGTTTAAGTGCCGCGACCCTGCCAGTTAGTCTTTGTACCTCGCGTTTCATTCTAGGAGAACCCATCTCTATCAGCGCCATGATTTGTTTCGGGTTGGCCTCGATCCCGCGGTAAGTGACGAGGTACCCTAAAAATTCTCCGGATGCGACGGCGAATTGACACTTCGCAGGGTTCAACTTCATGTTATGAATGTTGAGCCTCTCGAAACATTCTTGGAGGTGCACGACATGGTCTCGCTCTTCGAGTGATTTCACAAGCATATCGTCGATGTACACTTCCATTGTTTTTCCGAGCTGTTCGGCGAACATGCGATTGACGAGTCGTTGATAAGTTTCACCAGCATTCTTAAGGCCGAAAGGCATCACGTTATAGCAGTAAGTTCCACGATCAGCTATGAATGTGGTTTTCTCCCGATCGTCAGGGTTCATCATGATCTGATTGTATCCCGAAAAGGCGTCCATGAAAGATAAGAGTTTGTTTCCCGCGGTTGCCTCGACTAGGCGATCGATGTGTGGCAGCGGATAACTATCTTTAGGACACGCTTTATTGAGATCGGTGAAATCGACGCAAACTCGCGACTTTCCGTTGTTTTTCTTTACGACGACAGGATAGGCGAGCCAGTCAGGATACCGAACTTCTGTGATCGACCCTACTTTGAGGAGTCTTTCGACTTCGCTGTTGACTGCTTCGGCGCGTTCTGGCCCCAGTTTTCGTTTTTTTTGTTTGACGGGTTTGGATGTTGGGTCAACGTTAAGTTCATGACACGTGATGTTAATGTCGATTCCTGGCATATCTTCTGCAGTCTAAGCGAACGTGTTCGATTTTTGTTTCAGACATGTCAGGAGTTCGGCTTTTAAGGTCTCGCTCAGGTTTGCACCGATTTCGACGCAGCGCTCCGGAAAAGCCTCGTTGATGCACACTGAGATGACAGGTTCGCGGGTTGGCTCGCGTTTACCTTCCAATGCCTCAGCCACTCGTAACTGCCAGAAGAGTTCCGTTTTATCTTGCTCTGGGATGTTGTCGAGCGCTGTCGATTTCTTTTTCTTTTTGGAAGAAACGTCGACCGGCAGATTTTTTCGTTTTAAATCTGCGGCATAGCAAACTTGCGAGGTTCTTCGATTTCGCCATATGGTCTCGATTCTGCACAGAGTCGGAAACTTAAGACACATGTGGTACGTCGACGGAATCGCTTGCATCGAATTTAACCACGGTGTCCCTACGAGCGAGTTGTAAGACATGGGTCGATTGATGACTTGGAATTCGACGGTTTTCACTATGCTCCCGGCACGAAGCGTAAGGTTGATCGTTCATGGTGACTTCTCCAGAGAGTCCTACTAGCGGGCTTGCGTTTTCCGCGATTTCAGACAGATTGATTTTCATTCTCTCGAGAGTGTTTTTGAAGATGATATCAGCCGAGCTTCCGGTATCGACTAATATCCTCGAGACATCCATATTCTGGATCGTCAGCTCGATAACGAGAAGATCGTTGAGAGGTTTGATTGAATCGATTGTTGCCCTTTTCTCGAACTAGATGATGTCGCTGTTTGGATTAGGCATGTCTTTTTCCGTTCGTTCTAGAAGACTCCCCCTCCTTCTAGCGCCAAACTGTGGGAACCGAAATCCACACTGTCGATTTTCCGTCAAATATGGAAACTTAGGGAAAACCCTAATTTTCCCGAGGTCTTGGATCTTTGTGGAAATCAGTAAAACAAACGAAATCAACAAAATATGGATAAACAACGAAGAACAAAGAATAAACAATTTGTATGAAAGATTTTTATTGAATAAGAGATCAACAACTGTTACAAGAAATAATTGTAGAACTTAGACATCGAAACGTTCTAAGGATCTGGCTCGCTAGTCTAAACACTAAGTCCTAAGTTTCTAAGCTATCAGCCGCCTCTCAAGGTCTGATTTTCGTGTCCCTTGCTTCTGCCCTATGCCTCTTGCTTATATACTCCCTTCCTTGGCGGTTTGGTCCTTCCATTTCGCCCAGATTTGAGTTTATCGGGAATCTTCCATTTATCTTGATCTTTCCTTTTTTCCCGCGGAAATCTTCTATTTATCTTCAAACTTGCCATCTACCTTCAAACTTGACATTTATCTTCCTCCTTTGGGTAAATTGTGAAAACGTTATCGTATCTTCGGGTTAGATTTCGTTAAAGTCGCGAGATGGGCCTTTATCACGTTTTTAGAACCTTCCGAGCCATTCTGCGATAAATCCGTTTTACGACTTTGTACGAGATTTATTCCTGATCCGATCCCATTTTTAGTAAATTTCACGAGTTAATCGTAAAGTTTAGCTATGTTGTTTTTTGGTTAATCGTTACCGTTTTTACGATTCACTCGATGTTTTTATTAAAAACGCTTTTTACGATTTTATGAAAAATCTTGAATAAATCGTATAGTTTACGCAATGTTCGGTGTTCCGTTCAACCGTTGCCGTTTTATACGATTTCCTCCAGTTCTTTTCGAGAAAACAAAGTTTTACGGTTTTTATCGTAAAACTTGGACGATAGGACTAATCGAGACGAAACAGGAGACATTTCGACCGTGGTTCGGAACATGATCGTGTCGAAGGACGTAAGCCTTGAATCGGGGACTTGGGAGATTGAGGCTCGGGATGGTCGGCTTGACGTATGGCGAGCCGAGCCGGACCGGTTCAGATTGCCGTTTGGCGAGCTACCCGGGAAGCTTCTAGCTCGCCGAACGGCGAGCTAGTCAGGATGAGACTAGCTCGCCGAATGGCGAGCTAATCGGGACAGGACTAGCTCGCCGAACGGCGAACTAGTCGGGACGGGACTAGCTAGCCGAACGGCAAACTAGTCGGGACGAGACTAGCTCGCCGAACGGCAGTTTTGGTTTTTTCGCGGTTTTGTGTTTAACTCGGATGATCGTGTAATCGACGTTCGTTCCGTTCTTCCGAGATAACGATTTCCGAGTTTTTCTGCGGATTTCCTTTGTTCGGAAATTTCTTTTGGAATTATAAAACGATTTCTCGAGTTTTATAAAACGGTTTTTGTAATCTGTGAAAAGTAATGATTTTATCTTTACAGAAATTATCGTAGAAGTTGATTTCGAGATTACGGTTTTGGACACCAACACTATGCTAGGTTTATTATGGTTTAAAAGATAAATTGCAGTTGTGAACAATGGTAAGTTGCTCAAGAGAGTTTGGTTTAGTTTTTAAACAATAAAAGAAAGTAGTTAGATTCAAGGTTACTATTCAGAAAATCTAGATTATAATGCTATCGATGTCTTTATAAGTTGCTTGCAAGATATTAAAGAACTTCATTTCTTAGATAAATCTATAGCTATCGCTATTAGACTCGTCTATTGATCTGACTGCCGACAATATCGATCGATATTGCTATCGCAACATCGGCCGATATATGTAGCCGTCGATCAATTACTCTATAGGAGTATCGATCGATATAGCTTCAGATCGAATCGAACGTGTTCACCAAAATCATAGACCGGCTCTCGCATCGTCCCTAGAATTTCAGCTTTTACCAGATGATTTCAGGATGATGATTAAAAAGTTAAATCATTCCATGATCATAATCTAGTTAGCTATTCTAGAGTAAGCATTAGGGTTCATCAGGATAATGAATATCACAACTTAACAATCCATAGTTGGGGCTAATCTCTCATAACTATTTGAACCCTAAATCTAACAAGTGAATCTACTCAGACATGGCTAAGTAATTCATAGCAACAAGGTAATAATAGAAATTTATTAGATTAGAAGATTGAACTCTTGGTTCTTGGAACAACAAATCTTTTTGTGTGTTTATTCTAAATCTAGAATTCTATAACCTTCATGAAAATGAGAATAAGATGAAAAGAATACGTTTATAAATCAAAGAACATAAAAACCATGTAAAGCTTTTGAAGTACAAAAAGCACTAAAACAATAAAAGCATGTCTAGCCAAAACACATAGGCCAAACTATAAATATGAGTTCCATTAGGTTAAAAACTCGTCAGGGGAAATCTTGTAATATTGAGAGAACTTGGGCTTCAAGTCGGCCAAATCAAACATGCTCTTCACGCTTCATATCGATCGATGGTACATGGTGTACATCGATCGATGGAGTATCTCAATTCGTCATCCTCTTCGGTAGTGTTGTCGATCGATTACACAAGATGTGTATCGATCGACATGTATCTATGGATATTGACCTTACTGTCTGATCTTTATAGTCATCTCGGGAAAACTCTCCTTTAAGCTCCATAAGGGCACCTAAATCATCACTTTACTCTAAAATGCTCCTGAACCTGAAAACATACCTAATAGACTGCAAAACATATAAATATATTATAAAATCATATAAATACCATGGTCAAAAGTGGGTCAAAACCATGGTATATCACTGAGAAGTGAACTTCACCCATCAGCCTCTATCCATGGTCTCACCGTCCTCTCTCTCTGACCCCATTTCCCAAGACCTCTCGCCAAAGCCTCATCTCCCTACGAGTTTTCTGATCATCATTGGCATCTTCTGATCGCCCTTGGCTATTCCTAAACGCCAAAAGCCTTTCGACAAAATTCTTATTCATTTTCAGAAGACCAACAATACGGAGATTGAAACCAAAATAGGAAAATATGGATCGACGAACCAAAACCGTAAGACATACTTCAGCCTAAACACGACAAGGAATGTAGAGAAAATCCATTAAGAAACAATATTCTCACCTTCCGTAAGGGATGGAGAGATATGAGGACAAGAAGGCGAGACAAGAATGGCGAAACATAGAAGAGGCAAACCCAAACCTCTGAGAAGACGATGGTATGTTTGACTTGGAAAGTTATGAAATAACACTTGGATCCTCTGGAAAATTAGGGTTTTCCTAAGTTTCTTTAATTTACGGAAATCGACAGTGCGAATTTTGGTTCCCACAGTTTGGCGCTAGAAGGAGGGGGGGGGTCGGATCACTCTTACTCATAGCCGCAAAACGCTTGATCAAAATGATGTCTGGATGTATGAAAGACAAAGTCACAACTCGCAAAAACGCTGGTAAAGAAACTCCAGCAGCGAATACTCCTATATCCAACGCTCACGCAAACGCTTTAGTACTTAACAAAATCGAAAACCTAATCACGACTCTTCACCACGGAAGGAGCAAGAAACGAGCTCGCGATTTCTCCATCTAAACAAAAGGAAACGATAAAACCTATCAAACCCCGTAACCAGATCGAAGAAATCTCAACTTGTGAGGGTTTGACCCAAAGATGTTTTCCAAAAACTCTTCGGAAAAGTAAAACTTGCTCTCTTAGAAACTGCGGAAAAACCCCTAGGTTACTCGCGGGAAAAAGGTGGCACAGAAAATTAGAAACGAACGTCCAGCTTGCCCAGTGACGAGTTGGACAAGACTCTCAGAATCCCAAGCTGATCCTACTCCAGTCTCGATTGTACAGCGTTTCGTTTCGTCTTAATCAGGCTTTCTGTTTAGATTTTACGATGAAAACAAGTCAACTCGACGAATCGAGACTGTCCGCACCAGCTCGCCGTATGGCGAGCTGAGAGGGCTCATCCAGCTCGCCCTATGGCAAGATAAACAATCCTAAATCTTCTCTCTCCAGTCTCGATCGTACAACTTTTCGTTTCGTCTCAATCGGACTTTTCGTAGACATGCTACGACGAAAACAAGTCAACTCAAAAAATTGAGACTGTCTGCACCAGCTCGCCGTATGGCGAGCTGAGAGGGCTCATCAATCTCGCCCTATGCGAGCTGAAACACTCCTCGAGCTTCTCCCTCCAGTCTCGATCGTACAGCTTTTTCGTTTCGTCTCAATCGGACTTTCCGTTGAGATTTTGCGACGAAAACAAGTCAACTCGACGAATCGAGACTATCCGCACCAGCTCGCCGTGTGGCGAGCTGAGAGGGCTCATCCATCTCGCCCTATGGCGAGCTGAAACACTTCTCAATCTTGTCTCTCCAGTCTCGATCGTACAACTTTTCGTTTTGTCTCAATCGGACTTTCCGTTTAGATTTTGCGACGAAAACAAGTCAACTTGACGAATCGCGACTGTCCGCGCCAGCTCGCCGTATGGCAAGCTGAGAGGGCTCATCCAGCTCGCCCTATGGCGAGCTGAAACACTCCTAGAGCTTCTCTCTTAAGTCTCGATCATACAGCTTTTCGTTTCGTCTCAATCGGACTTTCCATTGACATTTTACGACGAAAACAAGTAAACTCGACGAATCAAGACTGTCCGCACCAGCTCGCCGTGTGGCGAGCTGAGAGGGCTCATCCAGCTCACCCTATGGCGAGCTGAATCACTTCTCGAGATTCTCTCTCCAGTCTCGATCGTACAGCTTTTCGTTTCGTCTCAAACCGTTGAGATTTTACGACGAAAAAAAGTCAACTCGACGAATCGAGACTGTCCGGACCAACTCGCCGTATGGCTAGCTGAGAGAATTCACCTAGATCACCCAATGGCGAGCTGGAAAATCTCCTCGAGTTTCTCTCTTGAGTCTCGATCGCGCTGATTTTTTTCCGTCTCAATCAGAGCTTCCATTGAGATTTTACGATAAAAACTGCAAAGACTTATTTTTTTTGTATAAGTTCGAATCAATCATCTAAAACGGCAACGGTCGACTTAACACCAAAAGTTACCTAAACTATACGAGAGATTTGAACTCTCTAAATGCAATCCGGTTTTACAAAATACTGCCACGTTAAGTCGAAAACATCTAATCCTAAATGTGTGATGGATTTTTCAACAATATACGAAGCACACCTAGTCAGTTATGTAAAACTGGCAGTACGAAGAAACAAGAACATAAATTCCGATGTTGAAATCACTT
>CAKOAT010261820.1:354016-374521 GCA_932364175.1 Eruca vesicaria subsp. sativa | reverse complement strand
CATACGAAAATAAGTCAAAAGACGAAGAACGAAGAATGGGCAGTCCCAAATCATCGATGAAACTAAGGTATGTCTGATTTGAGAATTTTATTAGACTTCTAATTTCTCATAGGCAAGGAATGAAAACGTCTTATAAAATGACGTAAAACCTAGGGAACTTAGAATTTAGGGGGATAGTCTAGCATGCTAAGTCGTAAGCAATATTTGTCTATCTCGATCTATTGTTCTCTAACTGTTCAGGCACAACTCGCAAACCGATCCAATCTCTCGTACAACCGAGAAACGATCACCACACATTCGAGCGTACTCTTCTCATTTCCTAAAGAAAGAAGGAACTAGAGACACTGACGTCGTCTTAAAACCGAGTCATTCCTAGAAATTTCATAAATCAGACATACTCCAAGTCATCATTAATCTACCATGGTCTTTAATCGACCCGGATTGTCGATCATTCCAATCCTTCAAAAGAAACTCATCTTTTTTCTTTCGACGAACATTTTTCCTCGCATGAAGAAAACGCTTTCTATAAAGCAAACTCTTGAAAAAATAAGCGGAAAAATATTCGGACAATGTGATGCGTCGACAAAATCATCCCAAAAGCAAATGACAATCTAAGATCTGTCTAAACGCAAAAGACTGATCCAAATCGTCTGGGAAATAAACTCGATGACTATACAGCATCTTTTCTCGCAATCATGCGTTTAGAAAATCTCTGCCAAACTTCAGAGTGAATCTCGATGATTTGCCGAAGTCCTAAAGATCTTTTCCAACTTGATAAAACAAGTTTCATAAAAAAATCAAAAAAACTATACGAGAAATCCTTGGGCATCAAAGCATTGCTCTTATTTTCCGTCGAACCAAGTGAGTCACGGAATAATGTCAAGAACATTTGGGCAAAAGAAAAATCGAGAACACAAAGCAGCAATAGAAAACACGTCCTCCCTGCTCGCCGACTGATCCTATTGCTGGTCAAGTGATTCGTTCTGCTCAAGAAACCCGCTAAAATGTTTCGCGACTGTATCTCGATGAAATAACCTTTGGTAAAACTCCGTGAATGATTACAAGAAACTATAACCTACTAAGCGGAAAAGTCTTCTAAAAACTCTGCGGAAACATTGTTACCTCCATGCGTCGTGGCGATTTACTAAAATCATCACCCGTTACTTATGTAAAAAATCCTTCGTATATTCAAGATCATGTCATAACGAAGCAACTTTCAAAAATAAACGTAACAGATTTTGCGAAAAATACTTTCCTGATAGGAAAAACCACGCTATATGATCCGACACTGGACGACCAATCTGAACTTTGTTTCCTCGCATGACGATCTGAAAAATCTCATTCCTTAGCCATGGGTTCACGAGCATCTGCTCTCATTCCTCTCGATTACATCCGGAACGAAACCATCCCGCAACTGACTTCGCATGGGCTCGGCACCGAGCTTCTTAAGCTTCGTCTCCCTCGGGCAAAACAACTTCCATACAAACAAAAGAAAGATTATACGAAAGTTTCATCGTATATATCGAACCTAAAATGGAAAAACATTTTCTACAACCACAGGCATACTTGGCATATCAAACTTGACAAACGCTACTTGGCCCTTGTCCGATCACGCTTCATTTCAATCCCGAGTCCAAGTTTACAAACTGCCTCGACCTTATTGATATCACGAAAATGATGTGGTCTAATCCTCTACCAACTACATCCTTGGCTATGCGGCTGAATACAGTATTCTCACGATTCACTCTATTTCGAAGCAAGTTTCATACGTGTAAGAAAACACTCGTAACAGAGCTCCTGAAGCCGTATGAGTCTCGGAAGGGCAACACTTCACAAAGCATTGTAATTAAAGAAACTTCGTTTTAGGAGAAAACTTACGCGACCCCTCGGTTCTAATTGCTCTAGCACGAATCAAACTACTTAACATCCAACCAGGACACTCGTAACAGAGCTCCTGAAGCCGTATGAGTCTCGGAAGGGAAACACTTCACAAAGCATTGTAATTAAAGAAACTTCGTTTTAGGAGAAAACTTACGCGACCCCTCGGTTCTAATTGCTCTAGCACGAATCAAACTACTTAACATCCAACCAGGAACGTAAGTTTTGGCTGCAAATGTCCGCAAACAAACCAAAGTATTTCTGCAAAGCAGGGTTAAGAAAAAACCCTTGCAACACCACGCAACATCTTCGAGCCCGCAAACGTTTCGAACACGAAACGCAACATAAAAAAATAAAAAAATCTTCGGCATTGCGAGACATCGCAGACGCCTGAAGAACAGTTTTTCAACACAAATACCTTCCTCAATAAAATCACTTTCTTGGAAGACCCAACAGTCCATCCGCTACTATAAAACATACAAAACTTCTTAAGATACGTATCCTTCGCGAAGGCCCAAAAAACGGTAGCATCTAACACACAGTTTGTTGCTGATCACAACAAACTCGCAACAGTCCTAAAAAAATTAAGTTATCTCGCAGAGATAAATCTCATACACCCAACACAAGGGTAATAGCGCTATAAAAGAAATCCAAACTTTTGGTCAGCACTTCAGGGAGTCTTAAAAATTGTCCCCGCTGAGATGCTCGATTCCAACCAGACGAGTCGTATAAGCCGAGAACCTATCGCAGACTCTAAACCGGTATGGAATTAGGTTAAAATTGCAACAGGCAAGATGAAAGCCGACTAGTCATCGCATAACCTCAATCCGAAAGTAAACCTAGGTCTTGCCCTTAACCTAGCACACTGGTCTCTAACGTCTCAAGGCATGATTCGAGATCCTAAAGGCATGTCTCTTCGTTCAAATCTAAACGCTCACCAAATTTCAAAAAATTCCGAAACAGGCAAACGAACAGGGCGATCTACAAAAAGAGTTAGACTATGAGAAGACAACTCGTATTCTTCCCTCTACATTCATAGGAATAAAAACACGCTCTAAAAATGCAAACTCATTTATAATAAAGCCGCAAAGCGGCAGGAACTCAGAGCCGCACACGGCCAGTCTGAAAACTGTAACGGCCACACTCGGCCAGAGCAAACAGCCTACGAGGCTTGTCTCAATGTCGGCAAAGGTCCAATACAAGATGCCGTCGACATCAATATGCTCGATAATTTCTACACAACACATAACTATACTGTAAAGGTCTCACTGGGAAAAAGGTCATACAAACCTTAACTCCAAAACGAACTACGAAAGGCTTGATCCCTTCAATAGAGTACGTACGCATCCTTCACAAGACGCAGCACTAATCGTAAAATGCTTTACGCTCCCTAGAGAGTGGAAAGATCACTTTCAATGGACCTTTCCAACCATTAATTCCGCCTAACTTACCTAAAACTGGCTAACCACTCGCAAGAATCTCACCCAAGAGGATCAAGGTTCTAGCGAGCTGGGGGGCTAACTGTTGGTGTCAAAATCGGTCACGGCGGAATCAATGGCTAAAAGTTTCCACAAAAATAAAATTATATTTTATAAAACACGAGAAGTTGTTCTATAAAATTCTAAGGACTTTCCGAACAAAGGAAAGTCCGCGCGAAACTTGGAAATTGTCATCTAGGAAACACGGAAAAAAATCTCTGATTACACGATTCTCCAAGTTAAGCGAAAAACCGCAAAAACCGCACCCGCTGTAATCACAAGCAGGTTCGACCGAACCAGTTCAGCGTACGACGAGCTGAACTAGCTAGTTCAGCTCGTCGTACGTCGAGCTGACCGTCTTGAGCCCAAATCCCCCGCATCCTTGACGCAAGGCATACGCCCTTCGATTTTATCATGCTCCAAACCATGGTCAAAACGTCTCTCGTTTCATCTCGATCTGTCTCAAGATTTGAGTTTTACGATAAAAATCATAAAAGTCTTCTATTCTCATAAGAGTTCGGGAAATCGTATAAAACGGCAACGATTAGACGGAACATCGTACATTTTCAAACTATACGATTAACTCGAGAAATCTTATAGAAACAGCATCGTATCAGGAAACGATCTTGTCTAAAATCGTAAAACAGTTTTTATCGCAAAACGGCTCGGACAGTCCTAAAACGCGATAAAAGCCCACTCGCTACTTTAAACGAAGTCCATCCCGAAGGTATGATGACGGTTCGACGATTTACGCGCAGAAAGAAGATAAATGTCAAGTTTGAAGATAAATGTCAAGTTTGAAAATAAATAGAAGATTTCCGCAAGGAAAATGGAAAGATCAAGATAAGTGCAAGATTCCCGATACACTTGAAATCTGGGCGAAAAGAAAGGACCTAACAGCCTAAGGAGGGAGTATATAAGCAGAAGGCAAAGGACAGAGCAAAAGGACGATTTTCACAACTCTTTTAGACTCAGAACTCTCTGCACTTAGAAACATAGGCTTATTCCTCGACAAGTTCGGTTTGTATGACTGGCACTCTATCACTAGACAAACTCTCCTAGGCAGTTCGATCTCTTGTCCAGCTCTACCAATTGAACTACGTTCGACTTGATCCTTGGAAGGGGTACGTAGGCAGCCTTTCATAAGGTTCAGTCCGAAATCAATCAAACTCTCTTTTTCTTATCTTTTTTCCTCTCTTGTTAACGAGCTGTGACTCGAATAGGTTTAGGGTTTTATGTTGATAACTCGCCGATGGACCCTGCGGTCAAATCCTTTGTAAACTCTTGTAATGATCGCAATGCTCTTACGCGAATTTGAAATAAGATCGACTTTCTTTATAAATTCGTTTTATCATGTTTTTCATATTTTCCGCATTTATTTGGTTACTTGTTGTTGGCTTTCACAATGATCCGGGTCCTCTGGAAAATTAGGGTTTTCCTAAGTTTCTTTAATTTGTGGGAACCGAAATTCACCTACTGTCGATTTCCGTAAAATAAGGAAACTTAGAAAAACCCTATTTTTCCAGAGGAACCGGATCTCTGCGAAAGTCGACGACAAGTAACCAAATAAATGCGGAAAATATGAAAAACGTAATAAAACAAATTTATAGAAAAAGTAGATCTTATTTCGATTTCGCGTAAGAGCGTTGGGATCATTACAAAGGTTTACAAAGGCTTCGTCCGCAGGGCCATCAGCGAGTTATCAACATAAAAACCTTAAACCTAGTCGAGTCACAGCTCGTTAACAAAAGACGGAAAAAGATAAGAAAAAGGGTTTCATTGATTTCGGACTGAACCTTATGAAAGGCTGCCTACGTACCCCTTTCGAGGATCAAGTCTAATGTAGTTCAGTTGATAGAGCTGGACCAGAGATCGAGCTGTCTGGGCGAGTTCGTCTAGTAATTGAGCGCCAGTCATAGAAACCGAATTTGTCGAGAAAAAAGCCTAAGTCTCTAAGTGCGGAAAATTCTTAGTCTAGAAAAATTGTAAAAGTCTCAGATGAGAGCTCTGAAATTCGTCCTTTGCTTCTGCCCTATGCCTCTTGCTTATATAGTCCCTTCCTTGGAGGTTTGGTCCTTACATTACGCCCAGATTCGAGTTTATTGAGAATCTTCCTTTTATGTTTATCTTTCCTTTTTTTTCCCGCGGAAATCTTCCTTCTGCGGGTAAATCGTCGAAACGTTATCGTATCTTCGGGTTAGATTTTGTTAAAATCGCGAGATGGGCTTTTATCACATTTTAGGATCTTCTGAGCCGTTTTGCGATAAATCCATTTTACGACTTTATACGAGATCGTTTCCTGATTCGATGCCATTGTTAATAAATTCCTCGAGTTAATCGTAAAGTTTAGCTACATTCATTTTTCGATTAATCGTTGCCATTTTTACGATTCACTCGAAGTTTTTTATTAAAAACGCATTTTTATGATCTTTACGAAAAAACCTCGAATAAATCGTATAGTTTAGGCAACGTTCGGTGTTTCGTTTAACCGTTGCCGTTTTATACGATTTCCTCGAGTTCTTTTCGAGAAAACAAAGTTTTACGGTTTTTATTGTAAAACTCGAACGATAAGACGGATCAAGACGAAATGGGAAACATTTCGACTTTGGTTCGGAACATAATCGTGTCGAAGGACGTATGCCTTGAATCGAGGACATGGGAGATCGAGGCTCGGGATGGTCGGCTCGACGTACGACGAGCCGAACCGGACTGGTTCAGCTCGCTGTACGGCGAGCTACCCGGGAAGCGTCTAGTTCGCCGTACGGCAAGCTACTCATGATTGGACTAGCTCGCCGTACGACGAGCTTGTTCGAGGCCGCTTAGCTCGCCGTACTGCGAGCTAGTTCGGCCGAACCAACTCACGGGTTATGGCGGATGCGGTTTTTCGTGGTTTTGTGCTTAAATCGGATGATCGTGTAATCGATGCTTGTTTCGTTCTTCCGAGATAACGATTTCCAAGTTAATCCGCGGTTTCCTTTTTTCGAAACTTCTTTTATAAAACGGCTTCTCGAGTTTTATAAAACGATTTCTCGAGTTTTATAAACGATTTCTCGAGTTTTATAAAACTACTTCTTGAGTTTTATAAAACGACTTCTTGAGTTTTATAAAACGACTTCTCAAGTTTTATAAAACGACTTCTTGAGTTTAATAAAACGGCTTATCGAGTTCTATAAAATGACTTCTCGAGTTTTATAAAACGACTTACCGAGTTTTATAAAACGACTTCTCGAGTTTTATAAACTGTATTTTTATTTTTGCGGAGACTTTTAGCCATTGATTCCGTCGTGACCGATTTTGACACCAACAGTTAGCCCCCCAGCTCGCTAGAATCTTGAGCCTTTAGCGTAAGGTTCTTGCGAGTGGTTAGCCAGTTTTAGTTAAGTTAGGCGGAATTAATGGTTGGAAAGGTCCTTTGAAAGTGATCTTTCCACTCTCCAGGAAATGGAAAGTGTTTAGGATTAATGCTGCGCCTTGTGAAGGCTGCCTACGTACCCTATTGAAGGGATCAAGCCTTTCGTAGTTCGTTTTGGAGTTAAGGTTCGTATGACCTGTTTCCTAGCAAGACCTTTACGGTCTGGTTATGTGTATTGGACCTTTGTCGGCCTTGAGACTAGCCTCGTGGGCTGATTGTTATGGCCGAGTGTGGCTGTTATAGTTTTCAAACTGGCCGTGTGCTGCTCTGAGTCCCTGCCGCTTTGCGGCTTTATTATGAATCAGTTTGCGTTTTTAAGAGCGTGTTTTTATTCGTATGAATGTAGAGGGAAGAATAATGAGTTTATATCGAGGGAGGTCCGCGAGTTGTCGTCTCGCATTCCTTTCCCTTTGTGGATCGACTTATTCGTTTTCTCGTTTTAGGAAAATCGAGTGAGTGTTTAGATGTAGACGAAGAGACATGCCTTTAGGCTCTCGATTCATGCCTTGAGACGTTAGAGACCAGTGTGCTGGGTTTAGGGCAAGACCTAGGTTTACTTTCGGATATAGGCTATGCGATGACTAGTCGGCTTTCGTTTTGCCAGTTGCAATTTTAAATTGATTCAATACCGATTTAGAATCCGCGATAGGTTCTCGGCTTATACGATTCGTCTGGTTGGAACCGAGCATCTCACCTGGAACAATTTCTAATTTGCCCGTAAGTGCTGACCAAAAGTTTGGATTTCTTTTATTGCGCTATTACCCTTGTGTCGGGTGTTCGAGAGCTATCTCTGTGAGATAACTTAGTTTGTTTAGGACTGTTGCGAGTTTGCTGTGATCAGCAACAAACTTTTTGGTTGATAGATGTTTACGTTGTTTGGGCCTTCGCGAAGGATACATATGTTAAGAAGTTTTGCGTATTTTATAGTCGCGGATGGACTGTTAGGTCTTCCAAGAAAATGACTTTATCATGGAAGGTATTTGTGTCAAAAAACTATTCTCCGGGAGTCTGCGACGTCTCGCAGTGCCAAAAGTTAGTTTTTATGTTATATGCCGCGTTTCATGTTTGAAACGTTTGCGGGCTCGAAGATGTTGCACAGTGTCGCAAGGGTTTTGTCTTAACCCTCCTTTGCAGAAATACTTTGTTTTGTTTGCGGACATTCGCAGAAAAAACTTACGTTCCTGCTTGGATGTTAAGTAGGACTGAGGAGTTGCGTAAGTTTGCTCCCGAAACGAAGCGTCTTTAATTACAGTGCTTTGTGAAGCGTTGACCTTCCTAGACTCGTACGGCTTCAAGAGCTTTGTCGGATTTTGTAGGCCACTTGCTTCGAAAATAGAGCGAATCGTAAGAATAAAGAAATTAGCCGATTTTTGACAAGTTTGCATTACCCGTTGAATGTATTGGCTTGGCGCGAAGGTTGTATTCAGCCGCATAGCCAAGGGCGTAGTTGGCAAAGGATTAGACCATGACACATTCGTGCTATGAAGTCGAGTCGGTTTGTAGACTTGGACCCGGTTATTGATGCGAAGTGTGATCGGATAAGGGCCAAGTAGCGTTTGTCGAGATTGACATGCCAAGTATGCTTGTGGTTGTAGAAAATGTTTTTTCCGTTTTAGGTTCGATTTATACGATGAAAGTTTCGTATAATCTTTCCTTTGTTCGTATGGAAGTTGTTTCCTTTTTTTTTTTACTCGAGGGAGACAGAGCCTAGGAAGCTAGATGCAGAGCCCGTGCGGAGTCGCTTACGGGGCGGTTTCATTCTCGGATGTAATCGGGAGGAATGAGGGCGGATGCTCGTGAATCGAAAGGCTAAAGAGTGAGATCTTTCAGATCGTGGCGCGAGGAAGCAAATTTTAGATTGGTCGCTCAGTGCCGGATCGTATAGCTTGGTTTTGGCTATAAGGAAAGTACTTTTTGCAAAACCTGTTACGGGCGATGAATTTAGTAAATCGGCACGACACATTAGGTTAACAATGTTTCTGCAGATTTGTCCAGATTTTCGGCCATTAAATTCCGCCTAATCCTATTAAACTTGCCGAACAAGTTCGAGCCGCTCGAAAGAAATCTACGATTCTTACGAGCTGGGGGGCTAACTGTTGGGGTCAAAATCGGAACGACGGAATCAATTACCAAAACTTTCCGCAAAATTAAAAAAAATAATAAAATACCTTTTATAAAACTCGTAAATCCGTTTTATAAATACTAAGAAACTTCCGAACAAAGGAAACGCGCGGAAAAAACTTGGAAATCGTTATTACGGAAAAGACAAACGAAACAAACACCGATTACACGATTATCCGAGTTAAGCGCAAAACCAAAAAAACCGCATCCGATGTGAAACCGCAAGCAGGTTCGACCGAACCGAGTTCAACGTCCGACGAGCCGAACCAACCGGTTCAGCTTGCCGTACGACGAACTGGTCGGTCCCACACCAGCTCGCCGTACGGCGAGCTAGTCACTTTACAGATAGCTCGCCGTACGGCGAGCTAAACCAGCTCGGTTCGGCTCGCCGTACGTCGAGCTGACTGTCCCAAGCCTCGACCTCCCACATCCTCGATTCAAGGCATATGTCCCTCGGCTCGATCGTGTTCGGAACCACAGTTGAAAGGTCTCTCGTTTCATCTCGATCCGCCGTATCGTTCAAGTTTTACATTAAAAACCGCAAAGTCTTGTTTTCCCGAAAGAACTCAAGGAAATCTTATAAAACGGCAGCGGTTAAACGAAACACCGAACATTGCCTAACTATACGATTTACTCGAGATTTTTCATAAAAATCGTAAAAAAGCGTTTTTAATAAAACCTCGAGTAAATCGTAGAAAATGGCAACGATTAACCGGAACATCAAACATTGCCAAACTTCACGATTAACTCGAGAAACTTATTTAAAAACGGCATCGCATCAGGAAACGATCTCGTATAAAGTCGTAAAACGGTTTTATCCCAAAAACGGCCAGAAAAGTCCTAAAACGCGATAAAAGCCTATCTCGCGACTTTAACGAAGTCTAGCCCTAAGATACGACGACGTTTTAACGATTTACTCGCAGAAAGAAGATAAATATCAAATCTGAAGATATATTTCAAGTTTGAGGATCAATAGAATATTTCCGCGGGGAAAAGGGAAAGAAAAAGATAAATGGAAGATTCTCGGTAAACTCAAATATGGGCGAAATGGAAGGACTAAACCGCCTAGGAAGGGAGTATATAAGCAAGAGGTAGAGGACATATGAGAAGGACGATTTTCGAGAGCTTTCACCACCAGAAACTTAGCACTTAGGGTTTTTTTCCGTTTTTGTTATCGAGCTGCGCCTCAACTAGGGTTTTAGTCTTAGACTGCTAGGGTTAGGATCTCGCCGACGGTTCACGCGGCTAAGGCTCACTCTTGTTGTAACGTTCTTACGCAGATTCGGAATAAGACTCTTTTCGTTCTCAATCGCATTATTTACATCCTTATTTCATATTTATCGTTCTCTTGATTGTTCTTGTGCGGTTCCGCAGATAGCCGGGTCCTCTGGGAAATTAGGGTTTACTCTAAATTCCCTTATTTACGTAATCTTGACAGTAGGTGAATTTCGGTTCCCACAGATGTGGTGTTTCATGGCTTCATCCCCTTCTTGCTTCATAACAGCTTCTCTTATCTGAACTACCTGTATCTCAACCTTCCTCACCTGAGTACCCAAAGTAACAATCTTGGTGTCCAGATCTTTGTAGATATAATCAATCTTCCGATTGAAGTCCACTGTTAGCCTTTGCTGTCCTTCAAGAACCTGATCAAGCATGGCTTCAATCTTGCTTTCTTAAGTCTGTTGTGGTGGATTCTGTGATATCAGTCAAATTACCCTAAGGAGTGAATTACTCTCTCAAATAAGAGGATCAGCTGTAGTACTTAGGGATCAAATCCACAAGGAGCTAGGGCGCACACTAGATCTAATACTTATATTAAGCTAGGCAAGTAATAGTTCAAAGCCACCAACAGCCAGTCCCAGAAAACTACAGCAATATCATGAAACAAGAACATCATACATCAAAATCATCAACACACGGATGCCAAACCCTGGCCAACGTTAGTATCAATCTACGGTTAATCAACTTCGTCACATGCGTCCGGAATCTTAGGCCCAACTTCAACCAAATCCGGCGACACGACGATGGGATTCCACTGCTCCCACATTCGCGCCTCGGGGTTAACAAACTCGGCTTTCTTCCTCTCGCGGTTAGCCAAGCGTGTTTTCTGTTTCGCAGACTCCGCCTCATACGAGTAGTCCGGACCCTGGGTGAGATGCAAATCGCCAACTACACCCCGGCATTCGCGATAGTCGCCATTTTCCCTTTGCGCATCCTCAAATTCCGTATAAAGAGGCACAAACCGTTCACCGCGAGCCATCATCTCCGTGGCAACTTCTCTCTTGCCCGCTCTACGGGTACGATGAACCAATGTGTCAGAAAGCTCAAGAACGCAACGAGCGTCAGTTTCATATTCCTCCCTCACACGGGCAGCCTCCTTTCTAGCTAAGTCTTGAGTGCGAGAGAGATTGGCACCGACCTCTTTCTTAAGACGAGCAGCCTCCATCTCTGCCGCCGTTTTCGTAGATTCAGCCTTACGAATCTCTGCACTACTTGCGTTCACCGCCTCACTCATAAAGCGAAAACCCAACAAAGCAAGGAAAGTCTTGTGTCAAAAATCAATCTGGTCGCACGTAAAACAAAAAGTTGGCAGAAAACGGAACTTGTCAAAAAGCCTCGACGCCTTCGCAAACGGCGTATCGGCTGGTGCCCCGAATGATGTCTCGGCGGGATCGAATTCAAAGAAGGGTGCCGAGAAGTCGATGAAATCCTCGATGTTGATATCATCGTCAAAAACTCGACCTTGATCAATCGAAACTTCCCTCTCCTGCGGAGATCTAGACCTATCCCTCGCTTCCGCATCATTGTCTATCTCAACCTCGACGCGGTCGTTCTGAGAAAAACCGGATGAATAATAGGCGACGGCACGACGAATTCTTTTCGGAGAAAAGTATCCCCAATAAAACGGACCACCACGAAGAAGACTCATGACCGTCTCGAGATCTCCAAGTAATGGCGTATAAGGGGTAGACACTGCAAGACACAAATCGCACGCAAAGATTAAAATGCGGCAAATATATATACATATATCATGCAAACGAAATACCATTCGTTGCCCATTCGGTCCTGAAAAAGGAAATGCAACTTTCTTTCACCGACGCGCTGTCGTCGACTTTGACGTAGAAAAACCAATCGTTCCACTCATGATCATTCGAGGCTAGCCTGCCGATAACCGTCATATTCCGCCGAGGGGATAGATAGAAACCGCCCCCTTTCGTGCGCTTGACCGTCAGCATAGCCAAAAGATAATCTGCATCGAGAGACATTCGACGCTCATAACCTAGCACCAAAAATCATGACGAGATGCTGCAACCCGGTGGGACGAAGCTGACTGAACGACATTTTGAACATAGTCAAAAGCTCGATAATGGCTTGCGGAATCGGGAAACTTAATTGACAGTTCAAAAGAAAAGCTTCGTAACACGTAAAATAGTCTGGGGGTGGATTCTCAGCGTCTTGACCCCGTACGGGGAAGCGAAACTGTACCAGTTTAGGGATCGCACGAGAATTCCTCAAATCCCTGAAAGAACAAATGGTACTCGCACTCGGACTACCCACATTCCTCCAAAGTTTATCCCTCTTCGGAACCCAGAAGCCAGGAGGGGGAACATCGGCGGCACCTACAGCTGACCAATATTCTGTGGTTTCCTTCTTGTTCATAAGAAACCGCCGGAAGATCGGCCTGGGAAGGGGACAGCCGCTAGAAGTATTGAGGTCACTTAGGTCAAAGATTGACGCATGAGCATGCTCCGAAACCTTCCACTCGGAAGACATGCTAAACAATCAAGGAAGAGAGGAAGATTCAAAGGGACAAAAAGAAAGAAAACTTCTTATAAGTTATGAGAAGGAGTGAGTAAGGAACTTGAAAACTTGCTCCACATACTTATAAGGAAAAGTTTTACTATTCACCTTTGGATTTTTGGCCATTAAATTCCGCCTAATCCTATTAAACTTGCCGAACAAGTCCGAGCCGCTCGAAAGAAATCTACGATTCTTACGAGCTGGGGGGCTAACTGTTGGGGTCAAAATCGGTACGATGGAATCAATGACCAAAACTTTCCGCAATATTAAAAAAATAATAAAATACATTTTATAAAACTCGTAAAGCCATTTTATAAATACTAAGACACTTCCGAACAAAGGAAGCGCGCGGAAAAAACTTGGAAATCGTTATGACGGTAAAAGACAAAGGAAACAAACGCCGATTACACGATTATCCGACTTAAGCGCAAAACCGAAAAAACCGCATCCACCGTAAAACCGCAAGCAGGTTCGATCGAACCGAGTTCAACGTCCAACGAGCCGAACCAACCGGTTCAGCTTGCCGTACGACGAACTGGTCGGTCCCAGACCAGCTCGCCGTACGGCGAGCTAGTCACTTTACAGATAGCTCGCCGTACGGCGAGCTAAACCAGCTCGGTTCGATTCAAGGCATACGTCCCTCGGCTCGATCGTGTTCGGAACCACAGTTGAAAGGTCTCTCGTTTCATCTCGATCCGCCTTATCGTTCAAGTTTTACATTAAAAACCGCAAAGTCTTGTTTTCCCGAAAGAACTCAAGGAAATCTTATAAAACGGCAGCGGTTAAACAAAACACCGAACATTGCCTAACTATACGATTTACTCGAGATTTTTCATAAAAATCGTAAAAAACGCGTTTTTAATAAAACCTTGAGTAAATCGTAGAAAATGGCAACGATTAATCGGAACATCAAAAATTGCCAAACTTCGCAATTAACTCGAGAAACTTATTTAAAAACAGCAACGCATCAGGAAACGATCTCGTATAAAGTCGTAAAACGGTTTTATCCCAAAAACGGCCGTAAAAGTCCTAAACGCGATAAAAGCCTATCTCGCGACTTTAGCGAAGTCTAGCCCTAAGATACGACGACGTTTTAACGATTTACTCGCAGAAAGAAGATAAATATCAAATCTGAAGATAAATGTCAAGTTTGAGGATAAATAGAATATTTCCACGGGGAAAAAGGAAAAAAAAAGATAAATGGAAGATTCTCGGTAAACTCAAATCTGGGTGAAATGGAAGGACTAAACCGCCTAGGAAGGGAGTATATAATCAAGAGGCACAGGACATAAGCGAAGGACGATTTTCGAGAGCTTTCACCACCAGAAACTTAGCACTTAGGGTTTTTTTTCCGTTTTTGTTATCGAGCTGCGCCTTAACTAGGGTTTTAGTCTTAGACTGCTAGGGTTAGGATCTCGCCGACGGTTCACGCGGCTAAGGCTCACTCTGGTTGTAACGTTCTTACGCCGATTCGGAATAAGACTCTTTTCGTTCTCAATCTCATTATTTACATCCTTATTTCATATTTATCGTTGTCTTGATTATTCTTGTGCGGTTCCGCAGATAGCCGGGTCCTCTGGGAAATTAGGGTTTACTCTAAATTCCCTTATTTACGTAATCTTGACAGTAGGTGAATTTTGGTTCCCACAGATGTGGTGTTTCATGGCTTCATCCCCTTCTTGCTTCATAACAGCTTTTCTTATCTGAACTACCTGTGTCTTAACCTTCCTCACCTGAGTACCCAAAGTATCAATCTTGGTGTCCAGATCTTTGTAGATATAATCAATCTTCTGATTGAAGTCCACTGTTAGTTGTGGGAGTCGATTTCACCCTACTGTCAAATAAATCGTAAATAAGGAAACTTCGGGAAAACCCTAAGTTTCCAGAGGAACCGGCTATCTGCGAGAACCGCACAACAAAGATTAAGATGACGAAAATACTTAGAATTAAAACGAAAATAAGCGAGATTGAAAGCAAGAAGGTTCTTATTCCGAATCTGCGTTAAACTGGTACAAAAAGAGTAGCCGAAAGCGTGAGAACTAGAAAACCCTAACTGAGACGCAGCTCGCTAACAGAAAAACGGAAAGATTCCTAAATGCTAGTTTTGGTGGTGAGAGCTCTGAATTTCGTGTGTGTGCTTCTGCCCTAGACCTCCTCTTTATATACTCCTCGTCTTGGCTATCCGATCTTTCCATTTCGCCCAGATTTGACTAAATCGGGAATTTTCCATTCTTCTCGATCCTTCCTTTTCTTNCGATCTTTCCATTTCGCCCAGATTTGACTAAATCGGGAATTTTCCATTCTTCTCGATCCTTCCTTTTCTTCTGCGGAAATCTTCTATTTCTCTTCAAACCTTCCTTTTATGTTTAAACTTGACTTTTATTTTCTTTCTGCGAGTAAACCGTCAAAACGTTATCAAATCTGCGGGTTTGATTCCGTTGAAATCGCGAGATAGGTTTTTATCGCGTTTTAGGTCCTTCCGGGCCGTTTTGCGATTAAAAACCGTTTTCCGACTTTTACGGAATCGTTTCCTGATTCGACGTCGTTTTTAATAAACTTCTCGAGTTAATCGCAAAGTTTTACGATTTACTCGACTTTTTATTAAAAACACGTTTTTTACGACTTACTCGGCGTTTTTTATTAAAAAGCGCATTTTTACGATTTTAACGAGAAATCTCGAATAAATCGTATAGTTTAGGCAATGTCCGGTGTTTCGTTTAACCGTTGCCGTTTTATACGATTTCCTCGAGTTCTTTTTGAGAAAAAGAAGTTTTACGGTTTTTATCGTAAAACTCGAACGGTAAATCGGATCGAGATGGAACGGGAGATATTTCGGCCGTGGTTTAGAATGCGACCTTGTCGAAAGACGTAAGTTTCGAATCGGGAATGCGAGAAATCGAGACGCGGAGTGTCCGGGACGTCTCTAGTTCCGCCCATCGGCGAACTAGAGAATGCTTCTTAGTTCGCCCATCGGCGAACTAAAGAGTGACTCTTATTTCGCCCATCGGCGAACTAAGCCGGGCCCGGCTTAGTTCGCCGATGGGCGAACTAGAGAGTGTTTCTTAGTTCGCCCATCGGCGAACTAAGCCAGGTCCGGCTTAGTTCGCCGATGGGCGAACTAGTTGCGACTAGTTCGCGTCTTACGGCTTTTGCGGTTTTTTGCGGTTTTGTAAAACGATTCTCGAGTTTTATAAAACGGTTTCTCGAGTTTTATAAAACGATTCTCGAGTTTTATAAAACGATCCTCGAGTTTTATAAAACGGTTTCTCGAGTTTTATAAAACGGTTTTCGGATTTCATAAAACGACTTTTGAGTTTTATAAAAACGATTCTTGAGTTTTATAAAACGGTTTCTCGAGTTTTATAAAACGATTCTCGAGTTTTACAAAACGATCCTCGAGTTTTATAAAACGGTTTCTTGAGTTTTATAAAACTGTTTCTCGAGTTTTATAAAACGGTTCTCGAGTTTTATAAAACGATTCTCGAGTTTTATAAAACGATTCTCGAGTTTTATAAAACGATTCTCGAGTTTTATAAAACGGTTTCTCGAGTTTTATAAAACGATCTTCGGATATCATAAAACGACTTTTGAGTTTTATAAAAACGATCTTCGAGTTTTATAAAATGATTCTTGAGTTTTATAAAACGGTGTCTCGAGTTTTATAAAACGATTCTCGAGTTTTACAAAACGATCCTCGAGTTTTATAAAACGGTTTATTGAGTTTTATAAAACGGTTTCTCGAGTTTTATAAAACGATTCTCGAGTTTTATAAAACGATTCTCGAGTTTTATAAAACGATTTCTCCAGTTTTATAAAACGATTCTCGAGTTTTATAAAACTGTTATTTTTGTATTCTTGCGGAAAGTTTTGGCTATTAATTCCGTCGTACCGATTTTGACCCCAACAGTTAGCCCCCAGCTCGTAAGAATCGTGAGCCTTTAGCGTAAGGTTCTTGCGAGTGGTTAACCAGTTTTAGTTAAGTTAGGCGGAATTAATAGTCGGAAAGGTCCGTTGAAAGTGATCTTTCCACTCTCTAGGGAGCGGGAAGCGTTTAAGATTAGGGCTGCGCCTTGTGAAGGCGGCCTACGTACCCTTTTGAGGGGATCAAGCCTTCCGTAGTTCGTTTCGGAGTTAAGGTTCGTATGACCTTTTTCCCGGCAAGACCTTTACGGTCTCGTTATATGTTTATCGAGCATAATGATGTCGATGGCATCTTGACCTTTGCCGGCCTTGAGACTAGTCTCGTAGGCCGTTTGGTCTGGCCGAGCGTGGCCGTTATAGTTTTCGGACTGGCCGTGTGCGGCTCTGAGTCCCTGCTGCTTTTGCGGCTTTATTAAAAATCAGTTTGCGTTTTTAAGAGCGTGCTTTTATTCGTATGAATGTAGCGGGAAGAATATGCGATAAAACGATTCTTCGAGTTTTATAAAACGATTCTTCGAGTTTTATAAAACGATTCTCGAGTTTTATAAAATACGATAAAACGATTCTTCGAGTTTTATAAAACGATTCTTCGAGTTTTATAAAACGATTCTCGAGTTTTATAAAATACGATAAAACGATTCTTCGAGTTTTATAAAACGATTCTTCGAGTTTTATAAAACGATTCTCGAGTTTTATAAAACGATTCTCGAGTTTTATAAAACGATTCTCGAGTTTTATAAAACCATTCTCGAGTTTTCTAAAACGATTCTCGAGTTTTATAAAACGATTCTCGAGTTTTATAAAACGATTCTCGAGTTTTATAAAACGATTCTCGAGTTTTATAAAACGATTCTTTGAGTTTTATAAACCGATTCTCGAGTTTTATAAAACGATTCTCGAGTTGTATAAAACAATTCTCGAGTTTTATAAAACGATTCTTGAGTTTTATAAAACGATTCTCGAGTTTTAAAACGACTCGAGTTTTATAAAATGATTTTTCGAGTTTTATAAAACGATTCTCGAGTTTTATAAAATGATTCTCGAGTTTTATAAAACGATTCTTTGAGTTTTATAAAACGATTCTCGAGTTTTATAAAACGATTTTTTGAGTTTTATAAAACGATTCTCGAGTTTTATAAAACGATTCTCGAGTTTTATAAAACGATTCTCGAGTTTTATAAAACGATTCTCGAGTTTTATAAAACGATTCTTCGAGTTTTATAAAACGATTCTCGAGTTTTATAAAACGATTCTCGAGTTTTATAAAACAATTCTTCGAGTTTTATAAAATGATTCTCGAGTTTTATAAAACGATTCTCGAGTTTTATAAAACGATTCTCGAGTTTTATAAAACGATTCTTTAGTTTTATAAAACGATTCTCGAGTTTTATAAAACGATTCTTTGAGTTTTATAAAACGATTCTCGAGTTTTATAAAACGATTCTCGAGTGGTATAAAACAATTCTCGAGTTTTATAAAACGATTCTTTGAGTTATACAAAACGATTCTCGAGTTTTTATAAAACGATTCTCGAGTTTTATAAAACGATTCTTCGAGTTTTATAAAACGATTCTCGAGTTTTATAAAAATGATTCTCGAGTTTTATAAAACGATTCTTCGAGTTTTATAAAATGATTCTCGAGTTTTATAAAATGATTCTTCGAGTTTTATAAAACGATTCTCGAGTTTTATAAAACGATTCTCGAGTTTTATAAAACGATTCTTCGAGTTTTATAAAACGATTCTCGAGTTTTATAAAACGATTTTCGAGCTTTATAAAACGATTCTCGAGTTTTATAAAACGATCCTGAGTTTTATAAAATCACTTTTGCGGAAAGTAATGATCTCCCTTTTACAGAAGCTATCGCAGACGTTGATTTCGAGAGTACGGTTTTCGACACCAACAAGCGCGAGCGATTTGCAATCGGTTATTCGGATGCGGAAGCTGTTCAACGGGCGCATGGTGATTATCGCGAATGTCGCGGGGTCGTTCATGGGTTATCCCTGACTCAGAATGAAGGGTATTCGTTTGCTAAGGAATCCCAAGTGCGATGGGAAGATTTGAATCGGAAAAAGATACGCAGTCCGAATTTTTCGACCTTAAGGCGCGTATGTGGGATCAATGGAATCTCGTCGTGGTATCGCCGGATTCAGTTGAAGTTGGACCTGAGATCCCGGATATGGGGGGCGAGGTTGATCAGTCCGCTTTTGACGACTTTGATTATTAGTTTTTTCGATTTTGTCATTGTTTTTCCGGGACTGGCCGTTGGTGGCTTTGAATCCCTACCGCTGGGCGGTGTGTATTCGAATGCTTTTAATAAAACATTTTCTAAGTATGAAATTCGTTTTTTCTTTTTTTTTTTTTTAAAGTTAGATGTAGAGGGAAGAATACGAGTTGTCATCTCGTACCTAACTCTTTGTAAATCGTCCGATTCGTTAACTCGGGAGATTTCGATTTTCGCGAGTGCTTAGATGTGGGCGAAGAGACATGCCTTTAGGATCTCGATTCAAGCCTTGAGACGTTAGCGACAAGTGTGCTGGGTTTAGGGCAAGACCTAGGTTTACTTTCGGATTGGGGCAGTGCGATGACTAATCGGCTTTCGTTTTGCCCGTTGCAATTTTAACCTGATTCCATACCGATTTAGAATCCGCGATAGGTTCTCGGCTTATACGATTCGTCTGGTTGGAATCGAGCATCTCACCGGGAGACTGTCCCGGAAGTGCTGACCAAAAATTTGGATTAGAAAATATCGCGCGATAAAATAGGAGCAGCCTACATTGCGGACCGATAGGTCAGTGCGTTTGTTTAGGACGGCTAGCGTGCTCGACGGGGCCAATCGCCGAGCGTTCGTGTTTTTATAGTCGCGGACGGACTGTGGGGAAATATTTTTCTTCGAGAATTTAGGCGACGTCTCGCCCGTTCTTTCCGAAAATATTTTGAGATGCGAATTTTTGTAAAAATGATTGAGTAATTGTTACTGCGGAAGCGATTTTTTGGATTTGCGTTTTTCGATGGTAGCGGAGATATTCTAACTTTGTCTTTATTAAAAATTTCGAAAAATTTTCGATTACAAAGTTAAAAGAAATTTTGTAAATAATTTTGGGAGTATACGAATATTCGTATACTCACCCACTCCCCCCCCCCCCTCTTTGGAAAGGGGGATAGCTGAACTCGTCTTTAGGCGAGCTGCCTACGTATTCCTTTCGGAAATCAAGCCATCTCGTAGTTCTGATAGTTTGCACGAGTGTGTTTACTCGGCTGTCGTAGACTTCTCGATCGCTTCGGTCGCGGGATCGATGTGTTTGTCCGGGATTGTCTCCTCCGGTTGGGCGGAAGCGATGGGTGCGGAAACTTCTGGTTTCTCGGCCGTTGCTTGCTTCGGGTCGTCGTCTGCGGGCGGTGGCGTGATCTTTATAAAACGATTCTTGAGTTTTATAAAACGGTTTCTCGAGTTTTATAAAACGATTCTTGAGTTTTACAAAACGATCCTCGAGTTTTATAAAACGGTTTCTTGAGTTTTATAAAACGGTTTCTCGAGTTTTATAAAACAGTTCTCGAGTTTTATAAAACGGTTCTCGAGTTTTATAAAACGATTCTCGAGTTTTATAAAACGATTCTCGAGTTTTATAAAACGATTCTCGAGTTTTATAAAACGTTTCTTGAGTTTTATAAAACGATCTTCGGATTTCATAAAACGACTTTTGAGTTTTATAAAAACGATCTTCGAGTTTTATAAAACGATTCTTGAGTTTTATAAAACGGTTTCTCGAGTTTTATAAAACGATTCTCGAGTTTTACAAAACGATCCTCGAGTTTTATAAAACGGTTTCTTGAGTTTTATAAAACGGTTTCTCGAGTTTTATAAAACGATTCTCGAGTTTTATAAAACGATT
>CAKOAT010261820.1:307618-336059 GCA_932364175.1 Eruca vesicaria subsp. sativa | reverse complement strand
TATATTTATATATTTATATATTTATATATTTATATATTTATATATTTATATATTTATATATTTATATATTTATATATTTATATATTTATATATTTATATATTTATATATTTATATATTTATATATTTATATATTTATATATTTATATATTTATATATTTATATATTTATATATTTATATATTTATATATTTATATATTTGTATAATTATATATTTATGTATTTATGTATTTATATATTTATTTATTTATCTATTTATATATGTATATTTATATATTTATCTATTTTTATATATATAATTATATATTTATATATTTATATATTTATATATTTAATATTGAAAAATATAGTGAAAATTCTTGATTTAAAGTTTTTATAATAGATTATGATATTTTTAGTGAATTTAAATTAAAAAATAAAAGGTAGATATAATTTTAGTTATATTATTTTTATTTTTATATTTTAATTTAAATTTAAAAGAAAATTAGTTTTTTTACCCACCCGCAATCGCCCGCAAACGCAAACGCTAGCTGAAACCATCTTTTGATTTTAAGAGGTTGGGAGCGGTTTGAAGCGATTTGTAGCGGTTCTTGTGATTGTTGCAAAACGCTAGCAACCGCCATCAACCGCAAAAGCTGCGTTTGCGGGTGGTAGCGGGAAACCAGTCGGACCCTTAATCGATTGTGGAGACAAGTTATACACATGATGGATTTTGGAGGCGTTATTAACTTGGCATGGCCTACCACAACATGAGAATTTGTGGCTGCTGGTTCGGGATGTGAAGCATCAGTTCCCTTCTTTCCAGATTGAGGACAAGCTGTATCTTGCGGTGGGGGTATTGATAAGCCGTGGATTGTGTATCACTGAAGGAAGAAGGATATGAGAAGTGTTGAAGTGGAGGGAAAGAAGTGAAGTTTGGAACTTTATTCATTTAGAAACTTTGTAGTTAAATGCAAACGCTTGAGTATAAATACTTTGTAATTGTGTACATGTGAGATTATAACTAGATTAATCAACTTTGTAAAGAGATACGTATTTCGGGAGAATATGGTTTGCTTGTGAGAGGCAGTACCTCTTATGTTATACAATTCGAGTACTATTTAATAGAGTTCTTATCAAAATTTCATAAAGTTTGGTGTTGCAACCTGCTTCGAATTTTCCTATAATTAAGAATAGAGCCGTGATTCAAAAGGGTTGTATTTGTATTATGTGTTTACCAATTGGCTGTAATTTGCTTTCTATTGGATTCAAAATCTAAATGATGTTTGCGGGGATTAGAAAAGGAAATCCATTAACAAACTTTGTGTATCATTTACTTTTGATGTTTATTTCCTCGCCCCATTCCATTTGCATATGGGTATGTGTTTTCACATGTACATATGTCTTGTATTCGGCTGTAACAATAGAAAAGATAGAACTTGGCTTGAAGCACAGTAGTTATACTTTATATTAGTCTAGGTTTCGTGTCATTACATAAGAAATTCAGTTGGAAATGTGCATTAGAAATTACACAACTTATATATCACCTGTTCTCTAATGGAAGATGATTGATCTCTCAAAAACCCAAAAAAGGGTCAAAGCTTTAAACAATGGAGATGAGACAAAGCTCACCAAACTTTTAACAATTGTTGCAAACAAACAAAACAGAGATACAATAGAAATAGTCCTCGCAGCTACAGATGAAATTCAAACCTTCAAGGGATTCAGCTACCTTCTTGCACCTATGAACCTCTTTTCTCTTCAGTATTCTCTGTGATTGAAGACCCCAAACATTGATTTTGTGGAACATTTACAGCCTCGCCGAGAATGTTCCAAAGACTCTGATATGTATTGTATGTGTGCCTACATATCTCTCATGCTGATGTTTAGGCTATTTTTCATTGTTCGCCTGCCAACACCAGCATTTCCCTTTTGCATCATCGCAACAAATTCTCCATAGTCAATCCGTCCATCCTATAACAAGAAACACCATATCAGCTTGAAAAGAGACAAACATCTGTCTAAAACATGTCAAAAATCAAAGCTTTACATTGTCTTGATCGACTTCTTTGATTACATCTTCAAGAAAAACATCGGTAATCCCATGTTCAACGCACGATTGTTGCAGCTCGTCAATGGTAATATAACCACTTCCATCTTTATCAAAGTACTGAAACGCAGAGACAAGATGCTCTTCTCTGTCTAGTTTATTTAGATGGATAGTTGCGGCAATAAACTCGCTGTAGTCTATTGTACCGCTGTTGTCAACATCAGCCTAAGATACAACAACACAAGTATGGTCACTGTCTGTCTATATATCAAAATGAAATAGTATATATATTTCCAAAAAAAAAGAATGCATTTTTACCGCTTCCATAAGATCCCTGATCTCAGTGTCTTTCAACGTTGAGCCATATCTTCTCAATCCAGCTTTGAGTTCATCAAAAGTGATTGCACCACTGTTATCAGTATCCATTGCCTCAAACATTGCTCTTAAACCTGCAATCTCTTCTTCTGAGAGGCTCTCAGCTATGACCTGAATAACCATATTAAATACTATCAGTTATCTCAAATGAATGTGAAGATGAAGTTCCAAAATACAAAGAACATAAAGCTCAAAAAAAAAAAAAAAAATACAAAGCTCACTCACCTTTAAAGCCATCTTCTTTAATTTATTCATTGCAGAAAACTGTTTGAGACGAGACAGAACAGCCGGATCAAGTGCTCTATCTGGTGCAACTCCGTTCTCACAGATCCATGGATGTCCTGAACAAAAGATACATAGTCTTATATAGTGTGGTTGCAAAACAGATATAACCATTTATTGTAGATAAAATGATTACGTACGCAAGACTTCATGAGCGGTTAAGCGTTCAGAGGGTCTAGAGCATAACATCTTGCTGATCAAATCTTTAGCACTATCTGATATAACAGGCCACGGGTCTGACTCAAAGTCCACATACCCTTTCAAGACAGCATCAAATATTCCTTGTTGTGTTTCTGATAACACAAACTCACAAACCCAAATTTCAGTACAACTCGTTTTTGGCACTAAAAGAGACACATTTAACGCATACCTGCCCAAAAAGGAGGGACACCACTTAGTAAAATATAGAGAATAACACCAGCAGTCCACACGTCAGCTTCTGGACCATAATGTTTTAGAAGAACCTCAGGAGCAACATAGTATGGACTTCCAACAACATCCTTGAATATTTGTCCTGAAGTTGATAATATTAAAACACATTAGGCAAAGCAACAAAAGGAACACTCTATAGATCAAACCAAGCACATGCACTTAAGCTGCATTACAACCAAATCAGGCTCTATGACCCCGCGTCATCCGGGCCACAAAGACCCAACTAATCCTGGAGGCCAGTGACGAGAGCCAGTTGCTTAATCCCTCTCAACGCGGATCGAGCCCAGGGAACCGAGCTTCAACAGAACCACTGGGCCAACACCGCGTTGGTAGGCTCTACAGTTTACCTAAGATTATTTGACAATTAAAGAAGATACCGCATTACCTGGTTTAAAGAAAACGGAGAGACCAAAATCAATGGCCTTAAGAGAAAAATCATCATCCTTATTAACCAACAAGAAATTCTCAGGCTTTAAGTCTCTATGCATGACACCAAGGGAATGACACGCCTCAACAACCCCGACAATGATTTTGGTCAACTCGGCAGCTTTCCTCTCGCTGTAATGACCTCTCTGAATAATCCTATCAAACAACTCACCACCAGCACAAACCTCCATCACAATGTGAACATACAAAGGGTCCTCATAAGCTCCTTTTATCGTAACAATGTTCTTGTGACCAGCCAAATGGTGCATTATCTGAATCTCCCTCCTAACATCCTCAACATCTTCCTTAGATATCAATTTCCTCTTGGATATAGATTTACAAGCATAGTCAAAACCTGTTGCAACCTCGGTGCAAAGATACGTCGTCCCGAATTGTCCTTCTCCTAACTTACGGCTCAACGTGTATAGATCGCGGATGTTAGGAGTCTTGTGACCAAGAACATAGTAAGCTTGGTTGTCCATGTTACGCCGTATAAAAGGTTCTTTTACAGGAACTGGAGTGTTCTTGCTGGATAAGTCTTGTTCTGCTGTTGGAGAATGATCGGAGGAAACGTTGGTGGTGGTTCTTGAATTCTCCTCAGGCCTACTATTATTTCCCTCATAGACTTTGTCCTTGAAAGAACCACGACATGAATTGCCCATGAAACTTTATCTTCACTTACTCCTGCTCCTCATCTAACGAACACTGTTGACAGAGAAAGAAACAGACAAGAACCTCAAACCAGAGAAGCAAAAAAATTTAGAAAATTTTCGACCTTGGAATGAAATCAGATAACCCACATCAGATCAAGCATCAGAAATAGTAATCTTTTGTAATATAAGAAAGAAAAAAAAAAGACGATCTCCTAAGAAGTTGTTTCTTTATAAAACGAACAATGAATGAGAAATGTGTTAAAAAGAAAACAGTACCAAAATAGCAGAACAGATGATCTATTAACAGAACAGAGGATTAGGATTAAGATTAAGAAATCAGACTAATATTTCTGGGAGATGAAGAAGGAAATCGATAAAAGGAAGCGTTGAATCATGAATCAGAGTATAAAGAATTATTATTTTTGTGGATTTGTTATGATGATGAAGGAGAGAGGATGGTTCAAACGAGGAAAGGTCTTAGTGCTCATCACCGAACGTGGTTTCGTCTGACCTTCATTCGTTTCCCGTTTATTTATTAATTAATCATCTCTTTTTACTGTCTAATGATAGTTGCAACTTGCAAAGTAGCGAATTTTAAATTGTTAATTTTGTAAGAAAACTTATTTTTGAGCGAATGATTATAAGCCAAACGTTATAGCTTTTTTAGAGTTGGGATCTGCTTATAATGCCTAACTTAGCTAACTGCAACAGTATTTATTATTAGATGCATATAGTTAAGAGTTAATTAACAACTAACAAGAATGAAACAGTTGACGCCTAATTCATTTTAAGAGAAATTTACTTATTACGTTGACTTTTCAGATTGGTTCATCAAGATTGTACTATTTTTTTGGCCTTTTTCCATCATCTTCTTTTTTTCTTACATGGTCAAAGACGTGAGACATGTCATTGTCGGCTAGTGATTATATGATCGCATGTCTTCGCACGTGACCACGAATTTAGTTTCGGACTACAGTTTCTTCCTATATTATTTTGTGGATTAATTTGTGTAATAGTCAGTTTTTAGAGTAAAATTATATGTTATTGATGTTGACATAATTAGATCACCTAATTTTTTTCTCTGTTTTTTCCAGTTCTTTCTTTTTCTTAAGCAGGTTGACGGTGATTCTTTGTCACTCAAATGAAAACATATGTTGTTAAAGTGGTGATAATTATAGTATCCACGATTATAGAGTGATAATAAAATATAAATAGATTAGAACATGCTACTAAATGGTATAGTTCATGTTAATAAAATTATAAAATAGTTTAATGAATATCCAAATTTTTCATAAACTAAATTCAAAATACTAATCACTACACCCTAAAAAAATATAAACTCTTATTCAAATATCAAAATATGTAAATAGTAGACAATATAAAATATTATCAAAATAGAATAGTAATAAATAAATAGTATAGTACAAATAGATAAAATTTGTAAATGTATATAATTGTAGAAAATAAGGTAATATTTATTCCAATATCAACCTAATCCTTCCATAAACTAAACTCAAAACACTAATCACTAAACCCTAAAAGAAAATATAAACCCTACAAAACATGCACATAATACATAATATAAAGTATTATCAAAATAGAAAAGTAATAAAGGAAATAGCATAGTACATATTGTTCAAATTTTAAAAACTAAATCCAAAATAGAAATATAAACCCAAACCTTCAATAAACTAAACCCAAAATAGAAATATAAAACACTAATCACTAAAAACTAAGAAAAATATAAACCCTAACCCAAATACAAAACATCCACATAATACATAATATGAAGCATTATCAAAATAAAATAGTAATAAATGAAATAGTATAGTACATATTGTTCAAATTTTAAAAACTAAACCCAAAATAGGAATAAAAATTCAAACCTTCGATAAACTAAACCCAAATAGAAATATAAACTCTTATCTAAATATCAAGAAATACACATACTACATAATAAGAATCATCATTAAAATAGAATAGTAACAACGAAGTAACATAATCATTTTGTTCAAACAGCATCGTATAATTGGAAACTTACAGTACATAGTATTGTGGTAGATAAATGCAGAAGAAGAAGTGAGTACGTTTTTTAACCGGCAAATAGGGGTAATATAGTATATATTATAGTAATAGGGGAGGGTGTTTTTTTAGTTAGATACCTAATTATGATTTGTTTCATGGCTATTTCTCCAAATTTCCCTTATTTTGACCATTCTTTTTTGGCATTTTTGCAAAATTGACTCAAAAATCAAAGTCAAACATAAATCTAACCTCTTCTTATTTTTTCTGTTTTTTGGTTCTATATATCCTAAATGTTCACATTATTTACGAAAATGCCATTAATTTTTTTTCTTCTTCTTTTTTCAAAATGGCTTTTTTACTCTCTCAACCTTATCATCTTCAAGTATTTACAAGATTGCCATTGCCATCAATACCCAACCACCATGAACAACCAATTTGAAGCTCTTAATGCACCTAAAATCGATTTACACTCTATCTTTCTCAATTGTTTTGAACTAAAAACAACATCTCTTTCACTTTGTCTCCATATTCATCCAAAAAACTCAAGCTTTTGATACAAAATTTTTATAGTTGATAGAGCCATTCAAGGGGGATATTCTTGGTGGGTTACTTTCGTTTGAGGTTGTGGGTGATTGGAGAAGACTCTGTGTGCTTTGGAATTCATTCGGAAACAGTTTAAGGTATGAAATTGATTTTTTTTACAGATCTGTTCGCGTAAAAGACTTACCGTAAGTCGTCTGACTGTAGAAGACTTAGGGGTAAGTCTTCTGGTCAAACGAACGACTTAATTTTAAGTCATCTTCTTTGTTTGTTAAAAAAAAAATTCTAGACGACTTAATGCTACGTCGTCTAGGATAAACATGTTAGTTTTGCATTTGACCGAAATGTGTAAGACATTTGACTTTTTTGGACGACTTACGGATAAGTTGTCTCCGGGAAACAAAATTTCAATATTTTATTAAAGCTAGACGACTTATCATTAAGTCGTCTCGGGTTACTTTTACAATTGGAAAATAAAACTTATATATATTTAACTTTCCCCAGACGACTTAAGTGAAAGTCGTTTAGCAAACGACTTACTTGAAAGTCATCCAAGTTAAGCAAAGTCGTCCAGATTTATTTCGTAGATTCTGGTCAAACCTTGCTTATCTCGGACTACTTTAATTTAAGTCGGTAAACGGACGACTTTCAAGTAAGTCGTTTGGGAAAAGTTAAATATTTAAGTTTCAATTTCGAACCTGAGAAAACTTAGAGATAAGTCGTCTAGTTGTAATAAAATATTGACTTTTTTGTTTTCCCAGAAACGACTTACCAGTAAGTCGTCCAGGAAAAGTCAAACATCTGACACAATTTGGTCAAATGCAAAACTAACCCGTTTATCCTAGACGACGTAGCATTAAGTCGTCTAGAATTTTCTTTTTAACAAACGAAGCTGGACGACTTCGAAGTAAGTCGTCTCATTTGAAATTTAATTGCAAAATTGACCTTTTTGGATGACTTACAAGTAAGTCGTCTACGTTTCCAGACGACTTACTTATATGTCGTCTGCGACAATGTTTAGTAAACTTTCATTTTCTCTATGTTTACTAATGTGTTTTGTGTTTTATTTTGATTTTTTTCAGATGATGCGTCAGTTACATGTAGTGTATGGAGAATGGTCGCTGAGAGATTGCTGTTGGGATTTTGTGGTTGATAATGTCAAAGGAGCGAGAATGTTTTTTTTAGTGAAGGTTCGACACATGCTGAACTTGTTGCAGTAGTTCAAGAAGATTATAACCTAGACATGAGCACATAATCTGTGGAGATAACCTACTCATTACGAGCAGAAATGATGCTGGCTCCAGACACCCCTTCTATTCATGTTACAAGTGATAGACAAGTTCAAAACTTGCTCGAGATAACCAAAACGCATGGAGTACGGCTTTGTGTATCTAGCCGTAGCAAGGTGGAAACAGTTTCAGAGGAAAGCGGAGAAGAGGATGATGATTTGGTTGAAGATGAAGAGGATGTTGATAAAGAGGAGGATGGGGAGGAGGATGATAGGGAGGATGATGATAGGGAGGAGGATGATGGGGAGGAGGATGTTTATATCTCTGTTGTTGCTTAAGCGGACGAGAATGGTGAGGATTATAGTGTCTATGGAAAGGTTAAAGATGAGGATGAGGAAGATGATGATTTGTGTTTTGAAGATTTCAAAAAGATTGAAGAAGGAGAAAGATCGAATGGTAACAGTATCTATGTCAACCAGAGTTTTGTTAGCAAGGATGCACTGCTTTCAGAGCTGCGTTGGTTAGCAGTGAGGCGTATGTTCTCCTTCAAAATATACAAGTCAACGAAAACTCTCCTTGTGACAATATGTCCGGTTAGTGGTTGTGGATGGAAGGTTAGAGCTGGTGTGAATCATGGGACAAACACGTTTTGGGTAACAAAGTATGTGGAAAAACATAAATGCTCAATTGGAGACCAAGTCGCTCTGCGGAGACACTGTACTCCAAAGTATGTTGGTAAGCTTTTCATTGATCGCGTTGGAATCATTGATGGGTTGAATCCGCAGCATATCATTGATGCAATGAAAACCATGTTGGGCATGACGCTTGATTACACCACTGCATACAGAGCACTGTTACATGCACAAACATTGGTGAGAGGAACATCAGAAGATGGGTATTCACGTCTGCCATCATATCTTGAGCAAATCTTCTTAGCAAATCCCGATTCTATCACGGCTATAGAACTTGATTCTATCGATAGATTTAAGTATCTATTTCTCTCTTTTGGAGCTTCTATCAAAGGTTTTAAGTTTCAGAGAAGGGTCATCGTGGTGGATGGGACTCACCTAAGTGGGAAGTATGGAGGTGTTATGTTAGTTGCAGCCGCACAAGATGGGAATTTTCAGATATTTCCATTGGCTTTTGGGATCGTAGATGCTGAAGATGAACCTTCTTGGGAATGGTTTTTCAAAAAATTGGCTACTTGTGTATCTGATGATGAGCCTCTGGTGATAGTCTCCGACCGACACGCGGCCATTAAAAGTGCGTGTGATAAGGTTTTTCCTTGGGCAACCAGAGGAATATGTTATTATCACCTTCAAGATAGCATTGTCAAAAAGTACAAAGAAAAACATATCTTGTACTTGGTGAAAGGTGCTGCCTATGGTCATACGGTTTCAGATTTTAACCGGTACATGGCTGAGATACGGGGTGTAAACCCGGACCTTGCAACGTATTTGGAGGATGCCGACGACAGCCTATGGTCTAGGGTTTATTGTCAGGGGAACAGGTACAACATAAAAACAAGCAACATCGCTGAATCTATTAATTCCGCACTGAAGAAAGCTAGAGGATTTCCGATTCATTTCCTGTTGGAGTTCATAAGGGAGAAGCTAGGAAAGTGGTTTTGGAGAAGGAGAGAAGATGCTTTCAGTCTTTCAACTCAAAGCAGTCGGGGTGTTGAATACTTGCTTGCTGTTCGAACGGAGATAGCGGATAAGATGAGGGCATTTCCAATTGATGGATGGGTGTTCTTTGTGAAAGGTGTTAAAATGGACTGTGTGGTTGATTTGGAACATGCAAAGTGTGATTGTGGTGTCTATGGAGTGGAGAAAATCCCTTGCTCTCATGCTATAGCTGCTGGAATGCATGCTGGTTTGCATATCTCCACACTTGTATGTCCAGTGTACTCAAAGGAGTTTCTGTTTGCAGGATACTCAGAGAATATATATTCTTGTGCTAGAGAACAAGTTGAGGAACGCACCAGGGAGTCTTTTTCCTAAACCGTTGGCATCGGCTGAGGAGTCCTTCCAATCCTGGTAGCTGAATGCCCATTGCTGAGCAAAGAGATGATCAAGGAAGAATATTTTCCCGCTCCTGAAATGTTGTGGGTTTTCTTCGTACCTCTTCCTCAGCACATTAATATAAGCATCCATATGCTGCATACAAAATAATAAAAGTCTGAGAAGATATTTGAGAAGATGGAAAGAAAAAACTTTCCAGACGAGTTAAATATAAGTCGTCTGCTAAGTCGTCCATCTGGAAGACTTAGTAGACGACTTATAACTAAGTCGTCTGGGAAGTCTTCCAGCTGGACGACGTAGTAGACGAGTTATAAATAAGTCGTCTGGGAAGTTTTTTGTTTCATGTGTGCTGGACGACTTCCAGACGACTTATTTATAACTCGTCTACT
Source organism: Eruca vesicaria subsp. sativa (assembly GCA_932364175.1). Classification (NCBI taxonomy): domain Eukaryota; kingdom Viridiplantae; phylum Streptophyta; class Magnoliopsida; order Brassicales; family Brassicaceae; genus Eruca; species Eruca vesicaria. The sequence goes on along the minus strand of CAKOAT010261820.1, from coordinate 325,657 downwards.
ACGACGTCAAGCTGGAAGACTTTCCAGACGACTTAGTTATAAGGAAGAAGACTTACACAGTCCTCCAACCAAGATAGGTCGTTCCGGAGGGTCCGATACCACCAGGTTCTACTTATTTTGGGTTTTTCTAGGTAAGCTGTTGCATAATGACTGCAAACACAAAATGTTGAAAAGCAATCAGTTTTTGTAGACTAAAACAAAATATGGAATGATAAGTGCCAAAGCCTTATCCATCTTTACCCTATATCGAGCACCCTCCTCCTCCTCCTTAACATCCTATGTACATCCTCCTTTGTCTGTACATCCTCCTTAACATCCTTCATCTTAACATCCAGCAGAGTGGGTTTATTTACATCCTCCTTCGTCTGTACATCCTCCTTAACATCCTTCTTAACATCCTCCATCTTAACATCCACCAGAGTGGGTTTATTTACATCGGCCTTCGTCTGTACATCCTCCTGCTTTACATCCACCAGAGTGGGTTTATCAAACAATAATACATATTAAAAATCTATAAACAAGGCACACATGAAATAAAAGACTTCGCAGGCGACTTAAAATTAAGTCGTCTGGAAGGTCATCCAGCTGGACGGCATAGCAGACGACTTAAAATTAAGTCGTCTGGAAGGTCATCCAGCTGGACGACTTAAAATTAAGTCGTCTGCTAAGTCGTCTATCTGGAAGACTTTCCAGACGACTTAATTTTAAGTCACACAGGTTGGGAGAGGATTCAATACTAACCTCGGGTTCAAATGATGAAGTGTTTTCCTGTTTAGGGAGAGGCGACTTCTTTTTCTCTTTCTCTTTCTCTTTCTCTTTCCCTTTCCCTTTCCCTTTTGTGGTGATACCAACCATATTCTCCACAGCTTCCACCCTTTCCTACAGATACTTGATCTCCTGATGGCACGTCCCAAACCCTTCCCTCATGACATCAAGTATGGTTTGGTACATACTTTCAATATCCTCTCTTGTCAACCCACCTACAGTCGTCCTCACCTCTGAACGAGGCGTCAGAGGCTCTGTATCAACCTCTTGACAAGCCTCTGCGAGTGCCTCTTCAATAGACTCTTTTTCACTAGCCTGACAAGCTTTCTTCCGAGGTCTTGGACTGTCTTCCTTCATGGCTTCCTTCACTACCTCTTTCTTCACTACCTCTTTCTTCACTGGACTCACAACCGCTGGCTTGGTATTGACCCAAGTACCAGTGATTTCCCAGCATTTCATGGTCCACTTCCACTGTGGACGAGCCCAGATTAGTTTTATTAAGTTATCCGCGGCCGGGTCCTCAACATCAAAGTCCCATTTTGGAGACAGTTCCTCTGTGATTGCCTTCCTAACAAAGTGGTTCACCCTAGTCTGCAGTAGAAGATATGAACTTAGATATTTGACGGATTAAGCAAAAAAAAAAAGAAAATACTTCGCAGACGACTTAATTTTAAGTCGTCCAACTGGACGACTTAACATTAAGTTCTCCAAAGTCAAGATTGAAGTAAATACTTGTTTCAAGATAGCATCTTTAAAGCATTTGCGTCCTTTGCCACCCTTAAAAGCCAGTATCGGTGGAGACTCGATGTCTTTTCGAGGATTACCATAATTAGCACCCAATTCCGGCAGAGCTGTGTACACCCACAGCTGGAGAGCTGCCGCAAACCCATTAATGGTGTAACAACCAGAAATATCTCTGCCCTTCACAGACTCCATCAGCACCTTAAACGCGACTCTCCCCCATGGATAATTCTCAAACCGTTCGAAATCCATCACTAGCCTTGCCAGACTAACCCGTGTAGGGGTTGAAAACTTTCTCCCTTCAATATATCCATTGAAGATGGCAAGGTACCCGAGCCGCTTGCGATCTTCCCGAAACCACCCTTCGCATCTCTCCAATGCTTCTATTATCTCCTGAGTAGTTGGCCCAGCTTCGACATGAACTCCCAACATCCTCCAGAAAGAAACCATCTCCTGTGTCTCATCACAGTTCGGTCTCTCAAGGTCCTCGATGTACTCACAGTTTAGACCAGTGAGGTGCTCAAACTCTACAAGTGAAAACCTCACGGGTTCTGAGGTTTCTGGACCAACGAGACACCACAGCTCATACTTCTTCTTTATGTCCAGCTGGAAACTGAGCATGTAGTGAACCAGCCTTGAAGCCCACTCAAATCCCATCTCTTGGAACTTGATGAAAACTCCCAACTTCGACTCCTTCAGCTTTTCATATCCGTCATCAGGAAGACCATTCTTTAGAGCAGTATGCAACTTGAAGCATGTATGATACGAAATGCTATTCAATGGAGCGGGCTCTTCCCCTAATGTATACACCCTACGGGGGAGTTCTAGTCCTTTCTTCATATCCAAATCCATTTGTTCTGTCTGCAAAACAATCAAAGACAACCATCTCAAACACACAACCATCCAGACGACTCATAACCATCCAGACGACTTATAAATAAGTCTGGAAAAATATCCAGATTACTTAATTATAAGTCGTCTGGCAAGTGACTATCCAGACGACTTAACTATAAGTCGTCTGGAAAGTATTCCATTTGAAAGACTTATATTTAAGTCGTCTGGAAAGTCGTCCAGATGGAAGACTTACCAGACGAGTTAATTATAAGTCTTCCAGGACTTAAGACATACAGTAGAACAGTTTACGTGAAAATTCGGAGAAGATATAGTCGCGTTCGACACAGCGGTTATAGATCTGCAAAAATATACGTGGAAAAAAGAACAACGGTGAGAACGAGGGTATAAATTGATAGATTAAACTCGACAGTAAGAGATTGAACTTTACCGGCTCGATTGATTACAGAGACGCCTCTGAGAATGGTGAGAACGACGGATTACAGAGAATCGACGGTGAGAACGATGGATTACAGAGAATCAACGGAAATCGCCTTTGAGAGAAACGGCTTTAGGGTTTTGAGATTTTTTGTGAATTTCGCAAAAACAGTGAATAAAAAAATATATTCTTATATATGTCCAGTAAAAAAATCCGGTTAGGGTTAAAAGTACTCTGTAAAATTAAAGGTTCGGTCCGGTTTGGACGACTTACTATTAAGTCGTCTGTTGAATAATTTACATCAGACGACTTAATACTAAGTCGTCCAAGACCCTAAACTTAACCCCTAAACGAAATTGACTAAATTAACTAACTAACCACGTTATAAAATCAAATTATACTAAAATAGTGTTTACTATACACAGAAATAAACACATTTAGGTAAATTTTGAATTTTTCAAAAAAACATTTGTGCTTTCCAAAATCTAACCCTAAGAACACATACAATATTACAACATATGTTGTAGGAACCTAAACCAAAGAATATCATGACTCACTACTTTAACTCATCTATGTTGAAAACAATTAAATTTTGTTATATCTTAATTTATATCTATTAAAACATATGTTAATTACATGATTTCAATTTTTCACTTATCAAAATATTTTTTAAAAAAATTTTGAATTATTTTTAAGAAAAACTATACTAGACGATTTTCAGGTAAGTCGTCTTAGACGACTTAAACGAAAGTCGTCTGTCGGATAATGTACATCGGAAGACTTAATAATTAAGTCGTCTGACAAATCTTCTGGCTGGATGACTTTTCAGACGACTTAAATATTAATCGTCTACTAAGTCGTCCAGGCTTTATTAGTATTTTTAAAGAATTTGTGTTAGAATTTATGTTAGTCGGATGTACATAGAGGACAAAGGAGTTGTAGTTATAATAGTTGATCATCCATTACAAGTCATAGGTTTAAAAACATTTTGAAACAAGGGAACAACAACATAGAAGTCATCCATTACAAGTCCACTAGGAGCAGATTACAATAAGACAATAGCAAGACAAACATGCATCATTTAGGAAGAGACGAGGAAGTTGAGGCACCATCCGCAGCATCATCCCCTTGAGGATGTGTATACTGAATCTCAGTAAAACTAGGACCGAAAGGAGTCACATGAAATACCATGTCTCCTTCCTTTTTGAACACGACAATGTCACCGATGCAAAGGGAGTGTGCTTGGGCGAAGGCTTTCCAACCATCGGTGAGTGTTCTTCCTTCTTGTATAAGTTCCCAAGTTTGGTGTGAAGTGTCGGATCGTAGTGTCCATTTTCCTTGGTTCGGCTTGCCTTCTATGTGTTTTGAGTAGAAGGCAAGTGGTATTGTCTACAAGTCAACAAAGGAGAAGTTAAGCAAAGGACGACTTATAATTAAGCCGACTTATAAACACTGGACGACTTATACAAGATCTAAATCAGTAAATAACACTGGACGACTTATAAACAAAGGAGAAATAAAGAGCGTGTGTATACCACGCCACTGCAGAAACCAGGAAGAAGAGGCTTCAAGAAGTGAGGTTCATGCTGATTCGCCATCTGCAAACAAGAAACGAAATGAGAGGAAAGCAACATCCAACCTAACTAAACAACAAATCGATTGAAATCCCCAATTTTTGAAACCCTAATTTGAAACCAAAAATTCCCGAAAATCATTGAAAACACAAAACTAAGCGGTAAAAGTAAAGGAAAACAACATCTATCCTAATAAAAACCCATAAATCTGCAAGAGAAGCCTTCGATTTACCTTCGCGAAATGTGAGTAAAAAAAAAATCATCATATATATGTCCGGTAAAAATCCGGTTAGGTTTAAAAGTAATTTGGTAAAATCCGGTTTGGACGACTTATAATTAAGTCGTCTGTTGATGCTATACATCCGACTAAGTCGTCTGCCTTATTAATATATTTACCAGACGACTTAATTATTAGTCGTCCAGACCCTAAACCCTAAACCCTAAACCCTAAACCCTAAACCCTAAACTAAATTGACTAAATTAACTAACTAACCACGTCATAAAATCAAATTATACTTAAATAGTGTTTACTATACATAGAAATAAACACACTTAGGTAAATTTTTAATTTTTCAAAAAAACATTTATACTTTCAAAAATCTAACCCTAAGAAACACATACAATACTACAACATATGTTGGTGAAACCTAAACTAAAGAATATCATTGACTCACTACTTTCACTCATCTATGCTGAAAACAACTGACTTTTGTTATATCTTAATTTATATCTCTTAAGGCATATGTTAATTACATAATCTCAATTTTTCATTTATCAAAATATTTATTACACAATTTTTAAATTATTTTTAAGAAAAACTGTCCCAGACGACTTGCGAGGACTAGAAATGTTAAAAAAAAATCGCGTTTTTTGTTTGTTCACAAGGGGTTGGTTGTAATTTCAATCGCCTTTTAAGTTACTTTTGCATTTGATTCAAGTTTTGGGTTTACTTTTGCATTTCAAATCAAGTTCTGAGTCATATTTGACAATTTTTCCTTCTTTTTTTTGTATAAAGTCAAATTATAAATAAGGCATGTTCGTTTGTCTATATGAATATAGTCATAATTGATGTTTATTTCATGTTAAAATAAACATCATCGAAATAAGCCATCTAAATAAATTTTAAAATTTTATGTTAAAAGTAAAAATTATCCATATAGTTTTATCTAGATGCATTTTACTTAGGCATGGACATTTGGGCATTAGATTCGATTTCAGGTATATCGGATAAATTATTCCTATATCCAATAGATATTTGTAAGATTTTGGTTTGGTTCCGGGCACCCATTTAATATGTGAATTATACATATATATATATATATATGTATTACTTAATATATTAATTTAAATGGTTTAGTGTACGTTTACATATTTATCAACCCAACAAAAGTTCTAGTAAATAAAGTGATAATTTATAAATATATACTATATTTTAATAAAGAAATATCATATATATATATGTATATATTTATAATATAAAAGAGTAAATAAAATATAATGTGGTCTGATGGTAATAATGTTCTCACTCTTCATGTCCAACTTCGGTTCAAGTGAACTTGATGCCATTACCTTATATTAAAAAAAGGTATACTTATTTTTTTGGATATTCAGATTTCCTTTTGGTTCTCGATTCGATTCCGATTTTGGTTCACTTTTCGGATATAGAAATATAGGAACCATTCAGATATTTAAGGATTTCGTCCGATTCCGTTTTTGGGTATTTTGGTTCGGTTTTTCGGTTGCGGTTTTTTTCCCATGACTAATTTTACTATCCAAATAGTTTATCTAGATGCATTTTAAAATTTTAGTCTAAAATAAAATTCATCTAAAAGAATCATTTAGTTGAATCTAATTGGTAGATGTACATGATCATGTTCAAACTAAAAGTGAAAAATTTATCATTATCCAAATAAAACATTTAGCTTCTAATTTTCTCTAAAACTTTTTAATAGAATTTCTCACCAAAAACTTCAAAACAAGATTTCTGCTTAAAGAGTAAAAATATTCCTGCAAAACCATAAGAAATACTCTTTTTTTTTTCAAAACCGCAACATCCTATTTTCTTACAATAATAAGAAATCACATTTCTACCAAAATGCATAACAAAGTTTTTTTCTTTTAAACCACAAAATTAATTTTTTTTTTGCAAAACCATAAAAATGTATTTCACCTCTAAAACTGTAAAGTGTTATTTTGTATCAAATCCATAAACCCACATTCTCCCAACAAAACAATAAAGCAACATTTTCCAGGTCAACAAAAAAAAACATTGTTTACTAAGACCGTAAAATCATTTTCCCCGCTAAAATTCTAAATTAACATTTTATCATTAAAATTGTAAAATCACATTTTATACAAAGGCCGTAAAATCTATTTTCTACCAAAATGGTAAAATCTTTTTTTTGTCAAAACCATAAATTCTCATTTTCCAACTAAAACCCTGAGATCACATTTTCTAGCTGAAACCACAAAACCACATTTTCCACCAAAACTGTTAAATCACATTTCTCACCAAAAACACAGCCAAAACTGCCAAAATCACATTTTCTCCTAAAACTGCAAACTCTTAATTTTCTGGTTGAACCATAGAAATATTTTCTTCTTGCCAAACCCGCAAAATCATTTTTTCACCATAACCTTAGAATTATATTTCTTACTATCAAAACCGCAAAATCATCTTTTACAGCCAAAACTAAAAATCATTTTTTTCTGGAAGAAACATAAGAACTTTTTTTAATTTTAAAATTATGATAAAATAAAATAAGGATATATATGAATCATTTTTTTTGTTTAAAAAATTCTTCAGAGAAATAAGAGTTGAGCAAACAAACGGAAATCCATTTAGATGATCCATCTCGATGAACTAATTAGATGGACAAACAGTCCAAACAACATTAGGATGGATCATTAGGATATGTCATCTGAATGGATATCAATGGAGATGGCATATGGACCTTATAACTAAAGTTTAGAATTAACATCATCACCTAATTGTGAGAGATTCACATTATCATAAATATTGATAAGTTTGAAGGAAACCTAATTAGTATAATAGTTTATCTCCTCTTATTAACTTAGCCATAGGTTTATATATACAAATACATAACTTGTCTATCAAGTTATTTACATAATAGAATAGGAAATATAACTTATACAAAAATCTTTTTCATTACTGTTTCATTTCTAAACGTTAGGTACCTCATTTCTTGAATTTTTTGGGCTCTCCACCAGAATTCATTTTTGGCTTTTTGAAGTGTTTCCTTATTTGGGTTTTCTGATCACTTGGCCTGTTTCTTTTTTGTTTTTCCAATTGGTTTATTGGTGTTACCTTGTTTGGATTTAGCGTAATTGATAAGGGTTTTTACTCCTTAATGCGATTCAATGTAGTATAATAAGAATGTCAATCCAATCCCGAGTGATCCTAAGCAAAGAAAATGCAAGTCATTTTATTAAGCTAAATGCAATCAAGAGAGTTGTTTTAAAATGTAACAAGTAAATAGTAATGTAAGTAAATAAGAGTAACTAAAGCTTTGTTTCAAAGAGATATGAGAACCTATGGGTAAGGGTATTGACTTTGGGTGATCAAGTTACTATCTAGGGTGATGTTTCATGTAATCATTCATATCATATAGGTCTACACACAATCTTAAGCTAGTCATTTGTCAAGGTAAAATCTCATTTGCTATCATTCTCTAAACATCAAGTGTCCTTGGTCTAAATCAATCAAGCAATCATTGAGACCAAGTCTACTAACCATCTAAGCCTTCCTAACATCAAGTGTCCTTGGTTAAGCAAGAAAAAAAACTTTATTACTTTGGTTCAGGCATATCATCATACACCTTGTAGGCAGAAAATGTCTAACGATCTAGAATAGAAAGGTTATCTCTAATCTAGCGTAGAAATCAAGTGATAAGCATATAACAAGAAGGATCTAACACTAATCATCTTGGATCATCAGTTAATCACCCTAACCGTAATCTCAAAGAGAGTATACTCACTAATCTTCATGTTTAATCCTAAAACCATGATGGATAGAAGACTAATCATGATTAGGAAAAGAGAAAGACTCAAATTACTCAAGAAACAAAGATTAGATTAATCAAGGATTCAACTTTCCTAAATGTATTTTTTTTAGAGAAAATAAGATAAGTCCCAACTTTAGGATAGTATTTATACGAAATGACCAAAATAACCCTGGAAAACATAAATTTCGACCAAAAGAAGTTCACACCCGAGAAGAAGCTACTCGTCCAACCCGGGTAGTCCAGGTCGGGTGCCTTGTCGCCGTCTTTTCGTCCCTGCCGAGCGGGTCCTCTTGTCGTCTCGTCCCAATTCGTCCCTGCCGAGCGGGTCCTCTTGTCGTCTCGTCCCGTCTTGTCGCCGTCTTTTCGTCCCTGCCGAGGTGGTTCTACCAGGGTGGTTCCTTCAGATCTTCTTCTCGTCCCAGCTGAGCGGGTGGTCGACCCCGGATGGACCAACTCGGGTATGTTGATATGCCTTCAGTGAATTGATCATAACTCCTCCAATATAGTTCCAAATGACTTGAAACCACTTGCCCTGGAAAGCTAACTCAAATTTATGTGTCTCCAAAAAATATTAGCAACAGAAGATTTTTCTAAGGCCTCCTTCTTTTTTTCATCTTTCACCCCCTTTTGGATCACAATGCTCCCAATCACTCCATAGCATTCTCCAACACCTAATAAGGACAATGCATGCTATATGGACACTAGAGATGCCTAGTTACTGATCTATATGATAAAAAATGCACAAGATATGAAGGCTAAAACTATGAAAATATGCCTCATAGCAGTAATCCACTCTATAACTTATCTTTTTCAACCAAGCATTTATCTCACACTTTCCTTCCTTGTCCTGCAAACTTCCCTTATTTGGTTCCTTCTAATTGTCGACTCTGTTATTTTCCTATTTCGCTCGAGTTAATATTATTGTCTTTTATTTTTCTATATGATTTCCATTAAAATCGAATCAGGATATTGCTTGATTAATGGACATTACTGTTCTATGTGCTTATACATACTGCCGAAGATCTCGTTGCATCTCCACTGGAGCTCGGGTCAGATCATTCTGGTGTGTGAAGCTATGGCAGAAAAACTTCATGAGGCTATTTTCTCCATGTCTATCCTTTATGATGATCCAATCGATTTTCCGGACAACCCATGTTTCTCGGTCTTTGAGGAAAACTCCTTGAGTTTAATTGGTCGTTTGTTAAACCAAAGTTTCCAACTGATGGACAAGATGATTGAGACTATGCCACGATTTTGGAGAGCCTATGATTGAGTTAGAGGTATACCGCTCTCTACATAAATATTTCAGTTTGTGTTCCAACGAGAGGTGGATATGGTGACTGTGCTGAAAGATCGTTCTTCGTCTTATAACCATTGGAAATGTTATTGGAACGTTGGATCCCATATCCTCCAGGCTCTTTCCCGTCAACAGTTGATGTTTGGATTCAGATCAGCAACATTCTAATGAACTACTACAAACTGGAGACAATGGGTTTTCTGGCTAAGAAAATAAGCAAAGTCCTTGAGATTGTATACGATCTGAAGGCTTCCAAAAAATATACATACATCAGAACTCAGGTTCGTATGGATTTGACGAATCTAGCATTTAAGATCCAGGTTCTTAACCTACCATATGGTGGGCAAGCGATTATTGAGTTTGAGTATGAAAAGTTGAGGAAAGGATGTTTTCATTGTCTCTGAATTACGCATGAGAGACCGGCATGTACCATTCTTTATAATAGAGATTCCAAACCTTTGATGAGGCCGACTAAACTGCCAGCTATTGCAGCTCCAAAGTCGTCTCAAGCAGCTGAAGAAATGCAAAATGTTAAGTCTCCGAGTGTTCCTCCGGAATTCTCCCACTGTTTCCTCATCTCTCGGAGGAGGAACGTACTATGGCCTTGCAGCACATAGCTCATAGTGATCTAACAGAACGTTAAGCTCGTATAGTCTAGGGTTGAATAAGCAAAGCCGGGGAGTTCTGGTCATAATTTTCCTGGTCTTCCTAGATTACCCATGATCTAGATAAAGGTAAAGGACATGTTTTGGGTTTGAAGGTCAGACTAGATCAGGTTCCAGGAACAAGGCCAAAAAACTTCTAGCTATGGTCTCAGCTTCAGTGGATCGTGAGCGTACATGTAAAGATAGTGGTATTAATCTAGAGGTTTCTGCCTCTTCCTCTCTTAATTGTCCTTCGGTTTTTAGGATTGGTTACTTCACCTCAGACCTCCTGTCCGGGACTAAGATTGACGGCAAGAGAGATAGAAGATGCCCGCAAAGGTGGAAGAGATTGGCTCTGAAAGCAAGGGAGGCACATGAGGTTGGTAAGTGTGTGGTTCTTGCATCTGAAGGAGCAGAAGGTTCTGATCTGAATGCTGAGAGAAGCAGTGAAGTAGTTTCTCAGTCTAAAAGGAAATAAGTTCATAAAGTTGATGGTCATTCTGCAAAATCATCGAAAACCCGTCTTTCTACGGTGGCTTCCGATTTGAAGCCGCTGCCATCCCAATGAGCATATTGAATTGGAACTGTCGCAGAATAGGAAGCAAAGAGACAATTTGCCATTACAGGAGATGCGTAAACAGAATTTCTTGATTTTTTATTTTATTTTTGTTGGATACAAAGCAGAAGTTTGATTATATGAAGGGTTTGTAGTTAGAATTGGGTTACGATGAGATGGTAACTTTTGAGCGTTTTGGGTTGGGTGGTGGACTATCTGTTTCATGGAAAGGTTTGTATAAAGTTGAGGTGTTGTCATGTGATAAAAGGATCATCGATATGTTGGCTGAACTTGGTTATAATAAGTTCTTCTTAACATGTGTGTATGGTGACCCAGTTGTTGCTAGACAGAAAGTAGTTTGTGATAGGTTAGCTGTATTAGCTTCTTCTCGTGATGAAGTTTGGGCCAATACTAGGGACCTTAACGATCTTTTATGTAATGAGGAGAAGCTGGGAGGTGATGTAAGAGACGAGTCTACGTTCTGGGATTTTAGTATCATGTTTTCATCATGTAAAATACGAGAACTGAGAAGTAGTGGGAATGTCTTGTCGTGGGGTGGCTGGAGAGACAATGTGTGGGTTCAGTGTATGCTGGATAGGTGTTTTGGAATGATGAATGGTTCAATCTGCTCCCAAGAGCAGAAGTGGAATATTTGAAAATGTGCTCCTCAGATCACAGACCTTTGAGGATCAGTTTTTATTTGGAATCTCATATTCTAGGTAAAGGATGATTGGTAAAGCTGGTTTCGAAGATGCGGTGCTGCGAGGCTTGAAAGTGGCAGAGGAGGGGCAACATGATACTATGGTTGACAGGATAGCTCACTGTAGGAAGGAGCTATCCAAATGGAAGAAGACATCTAATCTGAATTCTCGTGATCGTATCCATAAACTGTCATCAGAGCTTGAGGCTGAGATTGCGAAGATCAACCCAAATGCAGAGAGAATGTGGAACTTGAGAAGAGATCTCTCATTGGTCTACGGTGAGGAAGAAATATTTTCGCGCCAACGTAGAAGAAGGAGTCGTTATGTCTGGTAATTTAAATACCTCTTACTTTCACAAAAGTGTTAAGGGTAAAAAGCTGAGAAATAGAGTGTTGATGCTGCTTGACGACCAGGGGAATGAGAATTTCTCTTAAGGAGCTAAGGTCATATTGCAACAGAATACTTCAGGGAATTATTTATGAGCACGAACCTGTTTGTTCTTGATTCTTTGTTTGAAGGGTTTGATATGCATGTGTCACAATAGATGAACAAGACTCTGATCAGGCATGTTACAGACGAAGAGATTAAATGGGTGGCCTTTGAAGTGAAAGGGAGTAGTGCGTCTGGAGGAGATGGCCTTACTGGAGTTTTCTACCAAAAATGCTGGCACATAGTAGGAAAGAAACTATCGAAAGAGATTCGTGAATTTTTTCGTACTTCAGTGCTCCCTGCAGGCTGGGATCATACCCAAATCAGCTTTGCTTTCGAACGTTCCTAACCCTTCGTTGATGAAGGATATGTTCCCTATCAGTTTATGCTCTGCTCAATACAAAATTATATTGAATATCGTATCTAAGAGATTAAAGCCGGTGCTATCTTCGGTTATCTCTGAAACTCAAGGTGCTTTTGTGAGTGGACGTTTGATAACAGATAACGTGATAGTAGCACATAAACTTGTCCATGGTCTACGTACATCCAGCTCGATTGCATCAGATTTTATGGATGTAAAGACAGACATGTCGAGAGTCTATGACATTGTCGAGTGGAGCTTCTGGAAAAAAAATGGTTTTGCCAGGACTTGAATTAGTTAGGGGATGTCCTGCATATCTACTGTGTCGTATATGATCTTTCTAAATGGTAGACAACTTGGTTTCATCAGACCAGAGCGTGGCATTCACCAATGTGACCAACTTATGCTGTTTCTCTTCATTCTCTGCGCAGAGGCGTTAGTTCATAATCTTAATCTATCGGTTTCCCTTGGAAAAAATCAAGGAATCTGCTGTGAGAGGATGATATACCATGGATTTTAAATATTTTCACCCATGGTATATGTTCTCTATTGAATCTATTATATGGGTTTGGAGTATGTTTTAGAGTGTTTTCAGGTTCAGACACGTTGTGGAGAACTTTGGTGATTTTGGAGTCTTTTAGGTGTAGAACTGCAAAGATGCATCAGATGTTCAGATATTGTTGGAGACCTTCCAACTGTGTGATTAAGCTTATATTTTGACTCAAGATAGAGATTGAGTTAGCTTTCCAATTCCACCAGTTTGAGGTCAATCCAACGGTTAGATCAGAAGTTATGCTCGTTTTACTGAAGAGTGGTCAGTCTGACTCGCGAGAGCAAGCTGTTGAGAAAATGAATGAGTGTCGATCGACAGCACATCCTTGGTTTCGATCGGTGGTGATGGCAGAACATGAAAATATTATATTTTATGACAAACTTTCGCCCAAAAATTACCTGAATGCCAATTGACAACATAAAAACCTATTTTACTATTTCTAAACCATTGTTGATGGCAATACTTAATACTATTCTAGAGAGAAGAAGAGCTTAGGATTGGTGAGAGATATCTGAACACATTGAGATACGGAAGATCATATCTTGAACTCCCTTTTTTCTTTATTCTACTTTGCCGTTTTTATTATTATATTACAGTATTACTCAGACTATCATAATGTTTCTTATCAATATGTCTAAGTAGTTCTATTACTAGATTTAGGGTTCTTCAAAGGATAATTTATGTTTTGCTAAATATATGTTGTTGTTTGGATGAGTTAATTAGTTTTTCATCTAGTTTTTTCTTATTACTAGGGTTAGGATTAATACTCTTGAACTTAGATCTTAGGATTGATTGGCGTAAGTAAGAAATTGGTATGTTGCCTGAATTAAACTAGAATGATCTAATCATTTAGGTGCACACGAAAGTTGATGTAGGTGGTTAGAGAACACTTCAACCTATTCGCTAAGGCTTGCTAGAAGAAACAACGATCGACGCTGCGAAGGCTGCATCGATCGACGTTTTGAAAGGTGCATCGATCGACACTTGAAAAATGTATCGACCGACACTGTCCTAATATTAAACAACAAGACTGAAATCCTAGATCTAGACATTAGATAATTTAAACATATGAAAGTTGATAGATTGTAACTTAAATTTGCGTTAGAGAACATAAAATATTCATAAACCCCTAATAACCCATAAGTTTGCATACCTATCATACCTGAGAGTTTTACCTAATCTAGCCATTTTCTCTTAATTGTTTAAAACCCCAATCAACCAACTGAATAACTACCTTGTTCACCTAACCTCAATTTATTTACTTTATTTAATGCTTTAAAATCATTACTGTCTAGCCTTACTTCCAAACAATAAATCTATTGTGTAATCTTAGAGTCTCTGTAGATTCGATCCCTAAGTACTACAGGTGAACCTCTTATTTGAGAAGTTGCTCTATGGTTAATTTAAGTGATATCAAATTTGGCGCCGTTGCCGGGGACACTTTCTTATTACCATTAGATTTAGTTAAGAATATTGTCAAGCTTTTTTATATTTCTGTTTACTAATAAGTTTTCTTTTTTCTCTGGGTACTTTAGAAAAAATGACTGAAATTCGGACCTTGAGTATCGACGATATGACAGAAGAATTAATTGATGCTTTGCAAGAAGAATCGACCGTTGTTGAGCCAACATTATCGATCGACACTGATCAGCCGGAAGCAGGTAAGTCAAGTTCTTACTAATTTCAATAATGGGATAGTAGTTCTTGGAGATCCAAAGGGTCGAGTATGCGACACATCAAAACAAATTAATTATAAACATAGGACTGCAATTCATGTTGTCATAGTTGTTGCTCTGAATACTGGGCAGGAACATTACCGAACGCTTGTAGATTTCAACTGACCTGATCGGTTATACACTAACAGGTCTGCGATCTGTCCACCAGTAATTCAAAGGAAAGAGTTTGAGCTGAAACCCAAATATTTATCTCTAGTGGAGCAGCACCCATTTCATGGTCTTTCTTATGGAAATCTCATAGACCATTGATATACCATGATTTTGACCCACTTTTAGCCATGGTATATTGGTGTTTTTTATAATTATTTATTATATTTAGAAACTTTTAAGCATGTTTATAGGTTCAGGAGTATTTTGGAAGAAAGTGATGTTTTTGGAGAATTTTAGAGAGAATTGGAGAAATCACTCGATTTGGAATCGACCGAGACAACGAGCTTGACACAGAATGATTCATGTGATCGATATTCACTCTGCATAATCGATCTATGCCGAAGGCGTGGAAGACCAATTTGCGAGACAGCCGGCTTGAAGTCCAAACTTCACCAAATTACCATTATACCCCTGACAAGTTTTAAGCTAAGTTTATATACTCTTCCAAAGTGTTAGAGGTAGAGAGAGCTTTTTTGTATTCTTTTCACAGCAAAAGGTTATGTAGGATTTATAGTTTGGGAGAGAAGATCAACAGAGAGATTTGTGATTGGAACTCCATTGATTTCTATCTATCTATAATTATGCAGTTTTATTACTTTGCTTTTGTTATGATTTTCTTAGCCATGTCTAAGTAATTCACTTGTTAGAATTATGGTTTAAATAGGTTAGTGGAATTTAGCCCAAACTATAGGATCCCTTGTTGTGGTATTCATTAATAGGATGTTCTTAATGCTTATGTTCTAGACTTGCTAACTAGAAACCTGAATCTAGGATTGTTAGGTTGCATAAGCATCCTTAGATAACTCTGATAGTCTTGAATACATCCTGATTAAGCTAGGATTTTACTAAAACGAAGGAAAACGCTTGATTTAGGGGGTCCACAGTGAGTGTAGATTAACTCGTGTATAACGCTTGATTAGCCACATCGACCGATATTCCCATTGAAAATCGATCGACGTCGTGTAAAGTGTATAGATCGGTATTCTTATAGAATAATCGATCGACACTGTAATTGATCGGACATTCTTGTTTGGGTCAGTAACACTCTTGTCAATAGACTTATTTAATAAGCAGAAGTTTAGTAAATCTGTTACTAAGATAGTTAATCTCTTTAATACCATGCAAACAACAAAATAACATCTATAGGATTATAATTTCCAACAATAGATCTCTTATTTGAGAGAGTAAGTGATTCTTAGGGAAATTTGAGAACATATCATATTTGGCACCGTTGCCGGGGAGCTTTAATCGCCATTAGATTTAGTCTAATAATTCTAGGTTTTTCTTTTTCTTTATCATCTTTTGATAAAAAAATTTCTTGATTTTTCAGATGCACAGCATTACTAGAGGCAACAAGGAAAAACAACAGCTATTTTCAGAAGACCCAGCAAGCTTGGAACATTCGATATTCAAAGACTTATGCTCCACATCGATCGATAGCCACACTCGCGTATCGACCGATTCTCATCAGACGACAACCGACCTCGCTCTCACATCGATCTACACCAACAACTCTTTGCCGACCGATTCTCATCACTCTACATTGATTGATACCACACCTCGTACATCAATTGATACTTAGCTGCGAAACATGACTGCGACTCTGATACTAACCGCAAACGAGAATGGAGACATGTATGACCACGAAGTTCATCTGCGTAATACAACAAGTCAGAAACTAGATAGTCAGGGGAATGTAATCCCCGAAACTGATACTGATGAGGCCACTCGACCCAAGACCTTAGCAGAATACAACCGTCCAAACCAGTACTATCCCAACATGTCAGATATTCGTCTTCCAGACGTCTAGAGGGAAAATTTCGAGTTAAAATCCCAATACTACACACTTGTGGCACAAATACCCTAATGTGGGTGCCACATGAGCATCATATGGACCATCTTGAGAGGTTCGGGGATCTTATTGCTGCTATTAGACTTTAGGGAGTCCCTGAGGATTACCTACTTTGCAAGCTCTTCAAGTTCTCACTGGCTTGAGATGCTGCGCATTGGCTCAAGCAGCTACCACCAAGATCTCTTACATCCTGGGCTGACATCAAGAATGCGTTTCTGCGCAATTTCTTTGATTCGGCACTAGCTGAAGAACTGAGGAGAAAGATTGCTACATTTACATGGAAAGCTGGAGAGTCCTTCAAAGACTATTGGATCAGATTTAAGTTCTTCCAGCGCGACTGCCCACACCATGGATTCAATGAGGTGCTGGTACTCAGCATTTTCTTTAAGGGAGTCGCTTTGAAGTATCAGATGGCTCTTGATACAGCAAGCGATGGAAGCTTCAACACCAGGAATCTAGAAGAAGCTGTGAGGCTTATTGAGAATCTAGCAAACAGCAGCAGAACCAAGAACATTGATTCGGAAAGGAGGAAATTTGTAGCACTCCTTGGGAAGGAACAGATTGATGAAGTAAAAGCTAAGTTGGGTAGTGCCAACCAGGTACTTATGAGACAGGTTTGCTCAGCTGAAGATGCAAAGGATATAAATTCAGAGTTAGTAGCAGATGTGAATTACATTGGAGGAACTGGATTTCAGAGGTTTGGAAATCACTTTGGAAACATAAACTTCAGTGGTAATGATCAGAGGAGAAACTTCAACCAGAATTCACAATATCAAAAATCCTACAGCAGCAGCTACAACAAAAATAACAACAACAAGGGTCATGGAAATTCATTCCACCAGAATCCTCCACAACAGACTCAAGATAGCAAAATTTAAGCTATGCTTGATCAGGTTCTTGAAGGACAGCAAAGGCTAACACTGGATTTCAATGGGAAGATTGATTCCAATACAATTATCTGAACACCAAGATTGATACTTTGGGTACTCAGGTAAGGAAGCTTGAGACTTAGTGTTAACTTGAAGAGATGAAATGGACACAACAAGCTTTAAGAGTGAAGATGGTCCATGGTGTAAGAATAGGGTGGAGGACTCTAGGAATGTTCAGAAGCTTATACAAAGCTAAGAAAGAGTCCAAGATGAGTTCACAAGTCTTGGAAGAAGGCTGTGGAATGATTTGGGGTCCATACACTCCCTAGATAAGGTGACTTGGGTATCAAGGCACAAATGAAGCTTATGGTGCAAGGAAATGTATACAAGGCTGAGATGGTTTATGGAGTCAAGTGAGGGCGTGCCTTATCTGCTTATTGTGACCGTTGGGGAGCTTGTGTGCAAAGGGAATATACCTTGGCATCTAAAGAGATAAGGGACAGGCTGGAAAGGGAA
>CAKOAT010261820.1:248324-304258 GCA_932364175.1 Eruca vesicaria subsp. sativa | reverse complement strand
ATTTTAAGGAAAATAAAAATCCTTCACACTCTCTCTCTCTCTCTCCCTTACGGATCTAATCTTCTCTCTCTCTCTTGTTCTTCACACTTATTCTTCACTAAACTTACATTCCCCTCTCTACTTCTAAATAAACAAATTCTCTCTTGTCTTTAATGGCTTCTCACACAAACACACAGCCTAGACTTTGATAAATCCAACACTTAGGTGGTTCAGATTGGAGAAGTTGTTATGAAGCAAGAAGGGGATGAAGCTATGAAACACCACGTCAAGGCCACACTGGATGACGATTTCTAGCAAGAAATTCGACATGTGAAGATGAAAGAGGACAATTTCAAGGAGGAAAACTCGTTCGATTCTGACGAATCGCCTTCGCTTCGATCGACGCCCACTAGTGCACATCATTCGACAGGATTCAACACAGATCGATCGACAAATGGTTATTCTGATCGATTGACACCAACTGAGTCGACTGTATCGTGCAATGTAATCCGGATCTTGACTCATGAGGAGTTCACGGAAATACACCTGCATCCACCCAGCCCTTTCTACTTCAGCATCGATCAACATCATGAGCCATACATCGATCGATAGAGAGAACATGTCATCGATCGACACAGAATAGACCCCATCGATCGATGTAACTCTCTCACATGCCGAGTGTGTTTGCTCCCAATTGACATATCGCTTCGATACGCCCACTAGTGCACATCATTCGACAGGATATAACACAGATCGATCGACAAATGGTTATTCTGATTGATCGACACCAATTGAGTCGACTGTATCGTGCAATGTAATCTGGATCTTGACTCACGAGGAGTTCGCGGAAAAACACCCGCATCCACCCAGCCCTTTCTACTCCAGCATCGATCAACATCATGAGCCATACATCGATCGACAGAGAGAACATGTCATTGATCGACACGAAATAGACCCCATCGATCAACGTAACTCTATCTCTACTCCAGCATCGATCAACATCATGAGCCATGCATCAATCAACACGAAATAGACCCCATCGATCGACGTAACTCTCTCACATGCCGAGTGTGTTTTCCCCCAATCGACATATCACGAATCAACACACTACGACCATCATCAACCAAACCTTCCAACCGTACATTAGACTTATGGATATTGACAAGGCCACTACTGGAAGAACCATGAGGAAAGGAAAGAGAAGGTTTTTAAACATCTGAAGAGGGGACCTTGAGAAGGAGATGGATGGTTTCACTAAGAGAGTCCTTAGGATTCAACTGGAAATTTTTTTTGAGGAGGTTTACTGTACCCACAGACTGTGGATGTTCTTTAGAGAAACCAGGGACACCGAGGAGGACATTAGGAAAATGTTTCATCATGTCACGGAAAGGATGAAACATAGGATCACACTGAAGAAGAAGAGTGATCCTAGGAAGTTTGCAATACCATGTTCAGTAAAAGGTATTTAATTCCCACATGCACTATGTGACACAGGAGCATCAGTAAGCATCCTACCAAAGGTCATGGCAGACCATCTGGGTCAGAAGGCAGAACCTTCATAAGAATCATTCACTTTTGTGGATTGTTCTGAGAAGAAATCAGGAGGTATAATCAGAGATCTAGAGGTGCAGATTGGTAATGCACTCATTCCTGTAGATTTTCATGTCCTGGATATCAAGCTGAACTGGAATTCTTCACTCTTACTTGGAAGAGCTTTTTTGAACACAGTAGGAGCAGTTTGTGACATGAATACTAACAAGTTTTGTCTTACTTTAGTTGATCCAAATATTTTTTAGGATCTTGTTCGTGTTGTTAAGCAACAGATACACCTTATAGAGACTGGAGATGCTAGATTCATCGATGCATGCCATTGCAGAGCAGAGTATGAAACCGAGTATTCAAAATCGATCGATACACACTCAGTCTCATCGACCGATTCCCTCAACCAGCCGGCGACCGATGTACATCAAGACACATCAATCGACAGACAATCCACGCATGGAACCTACCTTATCACTGATATCTGAGTTTTGCCTCTCAAGCCACCAGCAACAAGCAGGATAACTACTCTTTAGGCAGTTGGACACACAGTGGTTCCCATGAGAGTTTTGCAATAGAAAATGCAATCATATCAGATTCAGAGGATAATAAAGAGGAGCATGATGAGGATTATGATGAGAAGTATGCTAGTGAGATCCATGCCATTCTTACAGATGATAGACTCCTATTGCCCATCCTCATAACGAAGCTTACGAAATCGATCGACACGGACCTACCGTAATTGATCGATACTCTTCCTCATCAGGAAAACCGACATCAACAATCGACCGACACGCACGTGCGCACAACGATCGATTTTGAGGCCACCAACTTCAAGAAATTTGGAAATTTTCCAATTCCTACTAGGGAAACAGATGGCTATAAAATAAGTCTTGCAACCAAGATGACGTCTAATACCATAGAATCAGTCACAATGCAAGCACCTACACCCTTTGGAAAACAAAGCAAGGAGGCACCAACTACATAGATCTTCATGGCAGAGAAACAAGTGCAATATTCAACCAGCCAAAGATCACCACCTCTCGTCTACCATCGATCGACACTGCATCAACCACATCGATTGATTCTAACCCTAAAATTTTTTCTTTAACTACAGATTACTATATTGATGATTTTCTAAAACCAGATGAGTTTGTGTTATTAGGGATCCAGAAGGTCATGCACGAGCTATAGATGGGAGGATTCTACAAGTCTCCAAAGAAGACATAGCAGAAATCCTTCAGATGGCCAATGGACCAGAAAATCTCTTTCAGCAACAACTAGGCGTGATGCAGTAACCGTCAACTGACACATTCAAAGCATCAACGATCGACAAGGACCCTCATCCATCGATCAATAGAAGTAAACATGTAATGATCGACAGCAGCACAAGTTATGGACCAATTTTGGAACTAGAGCTTTACACGAAAGACTAAATCAATGAGTTGATTGGTTGCATGAGTGATTTCCAGGACAAAGCCGTGGGTAAGCTCAACAACAATCTAGATATGGTATATGTGATTCCGCAAGGAAGCATCAGTGGATTGGATACGCACATGAAAGAGATGGAAGCAGAACTAGCTATTATGAAGACACAGCGGGCAGCAGACACACTAGTGACATCGATCAATGCCAAAAAGGACGCATCGATCAACGCAAATAACGAACCAGCATGAGAAGGGATGTTGACAAGAAAGGTATATCCATGGGACGAGATATACTCTAACACACAGATTGACAAAGTCTACCATCCTCTCAACAACATCAACTGGTTAAGAACAAAGATTGAGTTGATACAGCAGGATTTGGATATGTTCCGCGAGGAGAAGCGTCAACATGACCAAGGCAATTCGATTGACACAAATGCAATCACATCGATCGATGCCAAGCTTATAGACATCGAGAAACGGATGAAGATCTGCGAAGATGAGCATTATCACTACATGTCCCCATTTATGCGGTACTTATACACTTTGGACGGCCGGATGACCGCCTTGCAACAAGAAGTCACCACCATTCAGATGCAACTCGATTTTCCCTTACCATCCTCGACATCGATCGACTCACATAAAGGTAAATCGATCGATGCAAAGAAGCTACCAGCGCAAAAAATCTATACCAGGGCTAGAGTTGACAAGACCATTGATAGAATCTAAAAAGCTCTAAACACTACTGAGGATAGGCTTGACAAGAGATGTGATGACATATTCTTCCTTTTGAACAACCGCATCAGTTGATTACACTCAGGTACAGAGTGGCTGCAGAAGGAAGTCGGGATAATTCAGAACTGACTCGCATGTCATTCTGAAACTGCATCATCGGTCGACAGGAACAAGTTCAAATCGATCGACGGCACTACACCTGAAATGATCGACACCGCAACAGTCACAGCGATCGATACCGAGTCCGTACCAGACCAGGAAAAGCTATTACAGGAAGAGCCAGTTACATCTGATTCAATCAACACGAGGAGAAATGACGGTACATGGTTATGATAAGATTCACTAGAACAGCATCAACATTGAGAGTCTTAATGAGATACTTCCAAACCCCCTACCCTCCCACCCAAGTGAAAGCAAGACGAGAACTGGATAAAGTCATATGCAAGAAAGCATTCGACAAGATAATTGTTGGGATGCCACTCAGTGAAGCCATACAAATTTCTACTCCAATCAAAAATTACATTAAACATATGGTGACTAAAGGTTTTTGACCAATGGAACAGAGTTTGATGATGGTTTCTGAGCAAGTAAGCGCTATGATTCAGGAACGAATCCCAGTTAAACAACCTGACCCTGATAGTTTTGTTTTGGATTGCAACATTCACAATGAGCGGTTCCAGAGATCTCTAGGCTCCAGTGTGAATCTAATACCTTATACCGTTGCAGTATCCCTTGAATTTAACTCAATTCAAACCTACAAATATCAATCTTGTTCTAACCAATGGATCTATTAGAATTTCAGAGGGTGTCCTTGAAGACGTGCTCATAAGGATAAATGAATTCCATATACCCACAAATTTTGTAGTGCTGAAGTATGGGCATGAACCTAAAGATCCTCTTATTTTGGGAAGATCATTCTTAGCCACAGCCGGTGCTATCATTGATGTTAGGCAAGGGCGTATATGTCTGAACATCGGATATTTGTCGATCAATTTCGACAAGGAAAATCTGGTCAGGAAACCTTTGATCGATGGAAAAACTTTCTTTGTCGATCACCTATCTGAGGTAGTTGACCAATATTCCATAGATATGTGTTCTAATGATCCATTAGAGAATACTCTCATGGCTCCTGAAAGAAAGATTTTCAGGATTGATGATAGAACCGATGAGTACGGTCGACTAATGGATGCTAGTAAGAAATCCATGCGTGTTGACAAGGAAGAAGATGATGAATCCAAAATAAAAGTCGATCGATACCTATCAGATAGTGTCGATCGACACCCGCTTGCATCGGACAGCTGGGGTTGAGAAAAAGTACTGAATGTTGAATTAAAACAACTTCAAGCTAGACTCAAATACGCCTTCCTTTACGATAACTCATATCCTGTCATATTTAATGCTAACTTAACTAGCGGAGAACTAATTTTGTTTCTAAATAAGCCATGGAAGTATCGCAAAACTATTCGATATTCTCTAGATGACATTCCAGCAATTTTGCCTGATTTATGCATGCATAAGATACCACTGGAAGACGATTCAAAGTCATCTATTGAGCATCAAAAGAGACTGAATCGAAATCTTAAAGAGGTGGTGAAGAAAGAGATAATGAAGCTTCTGGAAGTAGGACTTATCTATCCAATTTCAAACAACAAATGGGTCAGTCCGGTGCATGTGGTTCCTAGGAAAGGAGGAGTTACAATGGTAAAAAATGATAAAAACGAGTTGATCCCTATGAGGACTATTACTGGGAACATGATGTGTATAGATTACAGAAAGCTCAATGCTGCCACAAGAAAATACCACTTCCCTCCGCCCTTTATAGATCAGATTTTAGAAAGACTTCCAGGTCACAAATACTATTGTTTTCCTAATGGATATTCAGGATTTTTCCAGATCCCCATCCATCTTGATGATCAAGAAAAGACCACCTTCACATGTCCATATGGTACATTCGCTTACCGCAGGATGCCCTTGGGCTTTATAATGCTCCTGCTACCTTCCAGAGATGTATGATCTCTATCTTCATAGATATGATCGAGACTTCATGGAATTCCTTATCCATGATTTCTCGGTGTATGGATCCGATTTCACATCGTGCCTAAAAAACTTGTGAAAAGTATTAGCCAGATGTGAGGAGAAGAATCTAGTCCTAAATTGGGCGAAATGCTATTTTATGGTTAATGATGGAATTCACACCTGTCGATTTTCGTTAAATAAGGAAACTTAGGAAAACCCTAATTTTCCAGAGGAACCGGATCTCTGCGAAAGCCAACGACAAGTAACCAAGAACGCGATTAATATGAATAAATTGAAAGATATAAAAAGAAAAACGAGATTGAGAGCAAGAAGGATTCTTATTCCGAATTCGCGTAAGAACGGTTACAACGAGAGTTGCCTTAGCTGCGTNGATTGAGAGCAAGAAGGATTCTTATTCCGAATTCGCGTAAGAACGGTTACAACGAGAGTTGCCTTAGCTGCGTGAGCCGTCGGCGAAATTCCTAGTTCTAACAATCTAAGACTAAAACCCTAGTTGAGACGCAGCTCGATAACGAAAACGGAAATATTCCTAAATGCTAAGTTTGGTGGTGAAAGCTCTGAAAACTCGTGTGTCTTGCTTCTGCCCGAGACCTCCTATTTATATACTCCTCGCCTTGGCCATCTGGTCTTTCCATTTCGCCCAGATTTGACTAAATCGGGAATTTTCCACTTTTCTCGAACCTTCCTTTTCTTCCGCGGAAATCTTCTATTTTTCTTCAAACCTTCCTATTATCTTCAAACTTGACTTCTATTTTCCTCCTGCGAGTAAACCGTCAAAACGTTATCAAATCTGCGGGTTAGATTCCGTTAAAATCGCGAGATGGGGTTTTATCGCGTTTTAGGCCCTTCCGGGCCGTTTTTGCGATAAATCTGTTTTCTGACTTTTTACGGGATCGTTTCCTGATCTGACGTCGTTTTTAATAAATTCCTCGAGCTAATCATAAGGTTTTACGTTTTACTCGACTTTTTAGTTAAAAATGCGTTTTTTACGATTTACTCGACGTTTTTATTAAAAACGCGTTTTTTACGATTTCGACGAGAAATCTCGAATAAATCGTATGTTTTAGGCAATGTTCGGTGTTTCGTCAACCGTCGCCGTTTTATACGATTTTTTCGAGTTCTTTATCGAGAAAGAAAAGTTTTACGGTTTTTATCGTAAAACTCGAACGATAGGTCGGATCGAGATGGAACGGGATATGTTTCGGCTATGGTTCAGAATGCGACCGTGTCGAAAGACGTAAGTTTCAAATCGGGAATGCGGGAGATCGAGGCTCGGGACGTCCAGGAAGCTTCTAGTTCGCCCATTGGTGAACTAAGCCGGGCCAGCTTAGTTCGCCAATAGGCGAACTAGTCGAGCACCTCCTAGCTCGCCTATTGGCGAACTAAGCCGGGCCAGCTTAGTTCGCCAATAAGCGAACTAGTCGAGCACTTCCTAGTTCGCCCATTGGCGAACTAAGCCGGGCCAGCTTAGTTCGCCAATAGGCGAACTAGTCGAGCACCTCCTAGTTCGCCTATTGGCAAACTAAGCCGGGCCAGCTTAGTTTGCCAATAGGCGAACTAGTCTAGCACCTCCTAGTTCGCCTATTGGCGAACTAAGCCGGGCCAGCTTAGTTCGCCAATAGGCGAACTAGTCGAGTACCTCCTAGTTCGCCCATTGGCGAACTAAGCCGGCTCGGCTTACTTCGCCCGTGGGCGAACTAGTCGTGACTAGTTCGCGTTATATGGCTGTTTCGGTTTTTTTGCGGTTTCGTAAAACGATTCTTCGAGTTTTATAAAACGATTTTTCGAGTTTTATAAAACGATTCTCGAGTTTTATAAAACGATTCTCGAGTTTTATAAACGATTCTTCGGGTTTTATAAAACGATTCTTCGAGTTTTATAAAACTATTCTTCGAGTTTTATAAAACGATTCTTCAAGTTTTATAAAACGATTCTTTGAGTTTTATAAAACGATTCTCGAGTTTTATAAAATGATTCTCGAGTTTTATAAAACGATTCTTCGAGTTTTATAAAACGATTCTTCGAGTTTTATAAAACGATTCTCGAGTTTTATAAAACAATCCTCGAATTTTATAAAACGATCTTCGAGTTTTACAAAACGGCTTCTCGAGTTTTATAAAATGATCCTCAAGTTTTATAAAACGATTCTCGAGTTTTATAAAACAATTCTTCGAGTTTTGTAAAACGATTCTCGAGTTTTATAAAACGATTCTTTGAGTTTTATAAAACGATTCTCGAATTTTATAAAACGATTCTCGAGTTTTATAAAATGATCCTCGGGTTTTATAAAACGATTCTCGAGTTTTATAAAACGGTCCTCGAGTTTTATAAAACGATCCTTGAGTTTTATAAAACGATTCTTCGGGTTTTACAAAACGATTCCTTTTATATTTCTGCGGGGAGTTTCGGCCGTTGATTCCGTCGTACCGATTTTGACCCCAACAGTGAGCCCCCCCAGCTCGTAAGAATCTTGAGCCTTTAGCGTAAGGTTCTTGCGAGTGGTTAACCAGTTTTAGTTAAGTTAGGCGAAATTAATGGTCGGAAAGGTCCGTTGAAAGTGATATTTCCATTCTCCAGGGAGCGGAAAGCGTTTAAGATTAGGGCTGCACCTTGTGAAGGCTGCCTACGTACCCTTTTGAGGGGATCAAGCCTTGCGTAGTTCATTTCGGAGTTAAGGTTCGTATGACCTGTTTCCCAGCAAGACCTTTACGGTCTAGTTATATGTTTATCGAGCATATTGATGTCGATGGCATCTTGACCTTTGCCGGCCTTGAGACTAGCCTCGTAGGCCGGTTGGTCTGGCTGAGCGTGGCCGTTATAGTTTTCGGACTGGCCGTGTGCGGCTCTGAGTCTCTGCCGCTTTTGCGGCTTTATTAAAAATCAGTTTGCGTTTTTAAGAGCGTGTTTTATTCGTATGAATGTAGCGGGAAGAATATGAGTTGATATTGAGGGAGGTCCGCGAGTTGTCGTCTCGCATTCCGTTCCCTTAGTAGATCGCCTTGTTCGTTTGCCCGTCGTAGGATGTTTGGTAAATCGAGTGAGCGTTTAGATATAGACGAAGAGACATGCCTTTAGGATCTCGATTCATGCCTTGAGACGTTAGNTCGTTTGCCCGTCGTAGGATGTTTGGTAAATCGAGTGAGCGTTTAGATATAGACGAAGAGACATGCCTTTAGGATCTCGATTCATGCCTTGAGACGTTAGCGACCAGTGTGCTGGGTTTAGGGCAAGACCTAGGTTTACTTTCGGATTAAGGCTGTGCGATGACTAGTCGGCTTTCGTTTTGCCCGTTGCGATTTTAACATGATTCCATACCGATTTAGAATCCGCGATAGGTTCTCGGCTTATACGATTCGTTTGGTTGGAACCGAGCATCTCACCGGGAACAATTTCTAAGTCGCCCGGAAGTGCTGACCAAAAGTTTGGATTTCTTTTATAGCGCTATTACCCTTGTGTCGGGTGTTCGAGAGCTATCTCTGCGAGATAACTTAAGTTTGTTTAAGACTGTTGCGAGTTCGTTGTGATCAGCAGCGAACTATTTTTAAGTGATATATGTTTATGTAGTTTGGGCCTTCGCGAAGGATACGTACGTTAAGAAGTTTTGCGTATTTTATAGTAGCGAACGGACTGTTAGATCTTCCAAGAAAATGACTTTATCGAGGAAGGTATTTGTGTCGAAAAACTAATCTCCGGGCGTCTGCGACGTCTCGCAGTGCCGAAAGTTGGTTGTTATTTTATATGCCGCGTTTCGTGTTCGGAACGTTTGCGGGCTCGAAGATGTTGCGCGGTGTTGCGAGGGTTTTGTCTTAACCCTGCTTTGCATGAACACTTTGGTTCTTTTGCGTATATTCGCAATTAAAACTAACATTCCTGTTTGGATGTTAGGTAGTTTTATGATTTGTGCTAGAGCAATTAGGACCGAGAGGTCGCGTAAGTTGTTTCCCGGAAACGAAAAACTTTACTTGGCTATTGTCCGATCACGCTTCACTTCAACTAACGTTTGTCGAGCTTGATATGCCAAGTAAGCACCTCCTAGTCGAACTAAGCCGGGCCAGCTTAGTTCGCCAATAGGCGAACTAGTCGAGCACCTCCTAGTTCGCCAATAGGCGAACTAGTCGAGCACCTCCTAGTTCGCCAATAGGCGAACTAGTCAAGCACCTCCTAGTTCGCCTATTGGCGAACTAAGCCGGGCCAGCTTAGTTCGCCAATAGGCAAACTAGTCGAGTACCTCCTAGTTTGCCCATTAGCGAACTAAGCCGGCTCGGCTTAGTTCGCCCGTGGGCGAACTAGTCGTGACTAGTTCGCATTTTATGGCTGTTTCGGTTTTTTTGCGGTTTCGTTAAACGATTCTTCGAGTTTTATAAAACGATTCTTCGAGTTTTATAAAACGATTCTCGAGTTTTATAAAACGATTCTTCGGGTTTTATAAAACGATTCTTCGAGTTTTATAAAATGATTCTCGAGTTTTATAAAACGATTCTCGAGTTTTATAAAACGATTCTCGAGTTTTATAAAACGATCCTCGAATTTTTAAACTGATCTTCAAGTTTTATAAAACGGCTTCTCGAGTTTTATAAAATGATCCTCGAGTTTTATAAAACGATTCTCGAGTTTTATAAAACAATTCTTTGAGTTTTATAAAACGATTCTCGAGTTTTATAAAACGATTCTTTGAGTTTTATAAAATGATTCTCGAATTTTCTAAAATGATCCTCGAGTTTTATAAAACGATTCTCGAGTTTTATAAAATGATCCTCGGGTTTTATAAAACGATTCTCGAGTTTTATAAAACGGTCCTCGAGTTTTATAAAACGATCCTCGAGTTTTATAAAACGATTCTTCGGGTTTTACAAAACAATTCCTTTTATATTTCTGCGGGGAGTTTCGGCCGTTGATTTCGTCGTACCGATTTTGACCCCAACAATGACGGGATTACCCGCACCCACCAATGTGAAAGACGTGAGAAGTCTTCTGGGGCATGCTGGGTTTTACAGGAAAACTAACTAGGCCCCTTATATCTCTCCCGTGCAAAGAAGTAAAATTCAACTTTACCCCAGGGTGCCTAAAAGCTTTTGAGGAGATTAATTCAGCTCTTGTGACTACTCCCGTTGTGCAAGCTCCAGATTGGAGTTTACCTTTCGAAATAATGTGTGACGGAAGAAATTTCGCTGTAGGCGCAGTACTAATATGCTAGCAGGACTCTCGACGATGTGCAAAGAAATTATGCAACAGCAGAAAAGGAGTTACTAGCTGTCGTATTCACTTTTGAAAAGTTTTGACCTTACCTAGTTGGTTCTAAAGTAATTTTCCAAACTGACCATGCTTCCTTAAAGTACTTATTGCCGAAGAAAGATGTGAAGCCAAGGATTTTAAGATGGGTCTTGATTCTGCAAGAATTCGACATAGAGATCAAAGATCATAAAGGAATATAAAATGGAGTTACTGACCATCTTTCACGGATCATTATTGAAGAGGATGTTCCCATAGAGGATTCTCTACCTACTGAAAATGTCTACAGTATGGAGTCAACATTTATTGGTAATGTGTGTATGTCATCTGATGATACTGTATCGATCAATACCCCTGAAGCAACAACGGTCGACACTCCGGATAAAAACCACGACAAATCACGTGATGATGCAGTGACAATCGATTTAAATATCAATGTTGCTTGCAACTACGTGCAGAATGTGTAAGATTTCCCCGGAGGTAGAAGTTCAAGTCAGGGGTGTGTGCGTTAAACGAAACCAGATCAGATAGACCATGGTACGCCGATATAGTAAATTATCTTGCAGCCAATGCAGAGCCAACATTATTTAGCGGATATACCAAAAAGAATTTTTTAAGAGAAGTTCGAAGATATTATTGGGATGAACCATACCTCTATAAGAATTGTTCAGACGGTATATACATATGCTGCATTCCGGAAGTTGAAGTACCAGATATTCTATTCCACTGCCATGGATCTGATTATGCTGGACATTTCACAAGTTTTAAGACAGTGTTCAAAATTCTTCAAGCAGGCTTCTAGTGACCAACCATGTTCCGTGATGCCCAAACTTACATAGCACAATGTGATCACTGCTAGGGAAGAGGAAACAACAGTAAAAGACACGAAATGCAACAAATTTCATATTTGAAGTGGAAGTGTTTGATTGTTGGGGAGTTGATTTTATGGGCCCTTTTCCTTCTTCGCACAGGAACAAATATATCATAGTCACTATCGACTATGTATCTAACTGGCTAGAAACAATACTATCCCCTACAAACGAGGCTGCTCTAGTCGTGAAACTTTTAAAAAATATCATTTTCCCTAGATTTTTAGTTTCTAGAGTGGTAATAAGCGATGGAGGCTCTCATTTCATCCACAAAGTGTTTAAGAAGCTGCTTAAGAAGCATGGATTCAACCATCGAGTAGCTACGCCTTATCATCCTCAGACCAGCGGACAAGTAGAAGTTTCCAACCGTCAAATCAAGAAAATGCTAGAAAAGCTAGTAGGAAAAACAAAAAAGGATTGGTCTACAAAATTGGATGATGCACCCTGGGCTTACAGAACTGCATTTAAAACGACACCCGGAACTACACCATTTCACCTTCCTTATGGGAAAGCATATCACCTTCTGGTGGGGTTAGTATACAAGGCAGCATGGGGCATAAAATAATGAATTTTGATGTTAAACCTGCTAAGGAAAGGATATTGGTTCAGCTGAATGAGTTAGATGAAATCAGACATCACGCTTACGAAAACTCAAAACTATACAAGAAAATAACACAAGCTTATCAGGATAAGAAGATCATCTCTAGACATTTCAAACCGAATGACCAAGTTCTTTTGTATAACTCCCGTTTGATAATTTCTCTGGGAAATTGCGTTCACGCTGGTGGGAAATTGCGTTCACGCTGGTAGATTACCGATGACCCCATTATTCGCCTACACCTTTTCAAAAAAAAAAATTGAGAATTAAATGGCAAGATGGACTGTAACAGCATCATTGTCTATTTAATCTGATATCTAAAAAGGACTCAGAAAAGAGGAAAAAGAGAGAAGAAAAGGATCAGAGAATGCTGAATGTGTGTTCAGATACTTGTAGGGTTAAGAGTCCACATATCATTTGATCGTTAATCCCAAGGTAAAGCCTGCACTTTTATTTTATGCAAGAAATGAAGTTAGTGGAGAGGTGAGTCAAGCTAGTATTCACAGAGTTGCTGATAGAATGGATTTGGTTGCTAGACTAGGATATGGTATATAAATTGCATCCAAGGTTAGCATTTATTTGATGTAGTTATAAAATGGTAGAGGCGATAGAAGTAAGTTAAAAAATTTGTGACTCCCTGTGATTTCAAACCTTTTTCAGATGGCGATATTCTTTGCTTGAGGACAAGCAAAATCATAAGTCAGGGAGAGTTGATATACCATGGATTGTACCTGTTTTCACCCATGGTATATGTGCTAAATTGAATCTATTATATGGGTTTAGCATATGTTTTAGAGTGTTTGCAGGTTCAGGTACGTTTTGGAGAAGTTTGGTGATTTTGGAGTCTTTTAGGTGTAGAACTGCAAAAAATGCATCAGATGTTTGGATATGGACGTATACCTTCCCGATGTGAAATTGAGCTTATATTTTGACCCAAGATAGAGCTTTGAGTTAGCTTTACAATGCCACCGGTTTGAGTCAATCCAACGGTTATATCAGAAGTTAAGCCCGTTTTACTGAAGAGTTGTCAGTTTGACTCGTGAGAGGAAGTTGTCAAGAAGATGAATGAGTGTCGATCGACGGCACAGACTTTGTGTCGATCGACGTTGATGCAAGAAAATGGTCCGAGTCTATTTTATGACAGACTTAAGCCCAGAAATTACCAGAAAGTGCCTAGACGACATAAAAACATATTTTACTGTTTCTAAGCCATTGTTGACGACTATACTTCATACTATTCTAGAGAGAAGGAGAGCTTAGGATTGGAGAGAGAGAGAGAGAGATGTGAACACCTTGAGAGAGGGAATATCTTGAACTTCCTTTGTCTCTTTACTCTTCTTTGTCGTTTTTATTATTATATTCCAGTATTATTCAGACCATCACAATGTTTTTTATGAACATGTCTGAGTAGTTCTATTGTTAGATATAGGGTTCTTCTAAGGATGATTTATGGTTTTCTAAATCTGTGTTGTTGTTGTTAGATATAGGGTTCTTCTAAGGATGATTTATTGGTTCTCTCTCTCTCTCTCTCTCTCTCTCTCTCTCTCTCTTGCTTTGTTCTTCAACAAATCTCGCTCTTAGTCTTCAATTCTCACACCAACAAGATTGAAATCCTAGATCTTGACATTGGGTAATCTAAACATACGAAAGTGGATAGATTATAACTTAAGTTCGAGTTCAAGAACATTTAATATTCATAAACCCCTGATAACCCATAAGTTTCCATACTTACATACCTAAGAGCTTACCTCGTTTCATACCCCTCTTAATTTTTTCCAACCTCAATCAACCAACTGAACAACTACCTTGTTCAGCCAACCTAAATTTATTTACTGTCTAGCATTACTTCAAAAAGAATAAATCTATTGTGTAATCTTAGATTCTCTGTGGATTTGATTCCTAAATACTACAACTAAACCTCTTATTTGAGAGAGTAAGTTTCTCTAGGATTAATTTTGAGTGATATCAGAGGCCCAGTAGCGCATCACTTATTGTTTTCTGATGACAGCTTGATGATCTGTCGTGCATATCATTTAGATAGTCGGGAGCTAATGAATTTCTTGAAACTTTATGGTGTAGCCTCAGCTCAGATAAATAATCCCCAGAAATCGTCCATTATCTTCGATTCTCAATTCAGTGATGCAGCCAATTTGGAAGTGAGAGAGGTTATGGGAATCGAGAGAGAGAGAGTGGTGAAGGGACCTATCCGGGTCCCCCTGAATGTTTCAAAGGTTCTAAGCCTGATCTTTGGGATTTCATTCGAGAGAGACATAGATCTAGGATGCATCAACGGTTTGCTAAATCGCTCTCGCAAGGTGGCAAAGAAGTTCTCCTAAAATCCATATGTTTGGCCTCGACAATCTATGCTATGTCGGTTTGTAAGCTTCCTGAGGATCTATGTGCTAAGCTTACAAGTGCCATGTCCGAATTCTGGTGGAGCAGTGGTGAGAACAAAAAAGGAAAGATTTCTTGGGTGGCGTGATCGAAGCTTTGTAGAAGTAAGGAAGAGGGAGGTCTGGGATTCCATGATATAGAGAAATTTAACCACGTTCTTCTTGGAAAATAAGCATGGAGAATATGGTCGCGTCCGAGTCATTGGTTGCAAGGGTGATTAAGAGTCATTATTTCAGGAACGGTTGTTTCCTTGAATGTAGCATTGGTCCTAGACCATCTTTTGCTTGGTGAAGTCTGTTACATGGGTGTGATCTTTTGAAAGAAGGTCTTGTTGTTAGGGCTGTAGGTAACGGTCGGGCACAAACATATGGGCAGAAAAATGGATCATGAAGTCAGTACCTAAGTTTCTGATGTATCGAGAAGATAGTAAGATTTATCTGATGCTCACGATTGCTGGTTTGTTTGTTCCTAGAACGCATAGTCGAGACTCTGATTAGGCATACTTTCACTACTGAAGATGCTTACTTGATTCTACCAACTAAACCCAACGATAGAGTCGATGATTTTTACAAGTGGGACCTTACGAAGAACAGCTCGTACTCCTCAAAGAGTGGCTATCGGTTCTTAGAGACTCTACAAATATTTCTCAGCCACAACAAGGTTTGCCTTCTATAGAGAAGAAGTTATGGAGCAGTATTTGGAAACTCAAAGCTTCGTCGAAACTCAAACATTTTCTCTGGAAAGTACTAGCGGGTGCACTTGCTGTTAAAGATAGACTTTGCTCTTGTGGTATTCAGCTGGACACTTCTTGCTCTTTTTGTTCTACTTCGACTGAGTCTATCTGCCACCTGCTGTTACATTGTCCTGTAGTGCAGGAGGTTTGGGTTCGATCCAACAGCAAGCTTCCTCAAGGTGGGTTTCTCAAGAAGCTCGGTATTTCTCAATATTTATCATCTGGTGATTGTTAATGGTAAGAAGAGTAATGAACCGCAGAGCAGGAACTTTTTGTGGATACTATGACAGATTTGGAAGGGAAGGAATGATCTGGTCTTTGTTAAAAAAAAATCAAGCCTAGTCTCAGTTCTATCGAAAGCTGTCGAGGATGCTGAAATTTGGTACAATGTCAACCTGGATGAGATTAGAGCATCCACAATCCCGTCTTGCGGTCCAAGAATCTCCTCAAATTGGTTTCCCCCACCTCTTGGCGCCTTGAAATGCAACTTTGGTGTGCCTTGGGAGAGCCCAAATTCTTATAGTGGAGCAGCATGGGTTCTAAGAGACCCACTAGGGTACAACTCTCATGCATAGTCGTCGCTCCTTCTCTGGAGTCCATATTCCCAGATGGAAGCTGGGCTTTTGGGTTTGAAGTTTGCAGTTGAGAGTATGTGTTCAACGCGTCAAGGTGCAGTAATCTTTGAATCCCATTATTTGCTTGTAAGAGATGCCATGTATGCCCACAGAGAAATCCTTCAGTTCGTGGTCTTGTGAGCAATATCCAGATTCTTCTTCCGAGTCTTCTTGAGTGGCAATGTGTGCATGTCATAGAGGGGTGAAATGTGCCAGAGACTGGTGTTTCCCAAAGTGTCATACGAGATCGTAGGTTATCATCCTATATTGCTCATGGGGGTCCTCGCTGACTGCAATCGCGTCTTAATGCAGAGGCAATGTTGGAGTGAAGTGATGTAGCTTCTATATAAGTATCTTATGATGCTTGTGTTGTTTTCTTCTTTTTAGTTTCTCTGCACTCTTTCCGTGCTTGGGAAGTAACTATTTTGTAGTCTGTTATCATTATCCATCAAAACATTTCAGTGTTAAAAAAAAGCTCTTATACATAAAAGATATATTTCCTAATAGTTACATCTATATATTCTAGGCGATCTTGTACTCCGAAGATCTTTCTGATACCCTCTCGCAAAGTCATATGTGACACATGAGATTGGACAATCATCAAATAATTTCCATGGTGTTTATATCCCACCATAAGGCCATCCGTGGCGTCTATACTTCGCCAAGGTCATCAAGAGCGTCTATACCTCGTCATGGTCATCAATGCAATGAAGAATACTGTAGTAGTTGTGTATCTTCATCGTCTCATGCCACCAAGTGAACTGAACGAACCCATCTGATCCATGCTCAAAGTCCCCAGAAACATCATCAAGTCATCACTCCGTCAGATCCGTATATACTCGTCGGAATCATTATCTTCAAACATCTTTAGAACCACAATTGTAGTAGAAAGATAGCCATTAGACTATGTACAATGGTTTCAAAATTCAGAACCCTCCACTTCATCTTTTTACATTTGACATCATCTTCTCTTTCTTCCACCTCATCATTTAACACATATATAATTTCTACCCACTACAATGAATTTATTTAATAAAATTCAACACCATATTTTACAGATTAATGATTTTTTTAAATATCAAAATTAAATAAAATTAGTCTCTATTGATAGAGAATTTAAAATGATAGATTTTCATATAAAAAATAAAAATAAATTATTTAATTTATAATAAAATAATTAGTTTTAAAAACAAAGAAGATATGAAAATGCCGGACAACCTTAGGAAACTGACATGTGTCGTTAGTGGTCTCCACTTCCTTCTTATTGTTGGGGTCACAAATGGTAATCTCGAAATCAACGTCTACGATTACTTCTCCTTACATTCTTCGAAAGGATCTCAGGTCAAGAATAACGAGAAAACGCTCAAAACCGAACAACCGTCCAGCTCGCCAACAGGCAAGCTTAACAGCCATGTCCAGCTCGCCAACAAGCGATCTGGCCTTGCCCAACCAGCTCGCCAACAGGCGAGCTGGCCTTGCTTGACCAGATCGCCTGTTGGCGAGCTGAATTAAACCATCCATGTCCCTCGACTCGATCGTACTCTGAACCGTGATCGTAACATCTCTCGTTTCATCTCGATCCGCCTTACCGTTTGAATTTACAATAAAAACCGTAAAAGACTTGTTTTCTCGTAAAACCTCGAGTAAATCGTATAAAACGGCAAAGATTAAGAAACACCGAACATTGCCAAACTATACGATAAACTAGAGATTTTTTATAAAAAAAAACCTAAAGACTTGTTTTCTCGGAAAACCTCGAGTAAATCATATAAAACGGCAACGGTTAAACAAAACACTGAACATTACCAAATTATATGATTAACTCGAGATGTTTTATAAAAAAACGGCATCATATCAGGAAACGATCTCATCTGAAGTCGTAAAATGGCTAAATCGCAAAACGGCTCGGAAGTCCTAAAACGCGATAAAAGCTCATTCACGACTTTAGACAAGATCCAACCTAAAGATATGATGACGGTTTACTCATTTCTCGCAGGAATGGGTAAATGTCAAGTTTAAATACGAAAATAGAAGTTTTCCGAAGAAAAATGGAAAGATCGAGATAAATGGAAGATTTCTGATAAGCGCGAATCGGTGCGGAAAAGGAAAGACCAACCGCCTAGAGAAGAAGTATATAAGCATGAGGTCGAAGTCAAGAGGAGGCAGAGCTTTTTAGACCTGGAAAAACTGATGTTAGCTTAGACGAATTTAGGACTAGGTGGCTAGACTAGCAAGTCGGATTCTTAGAACGTTTGGTTGTCTAAGTTCCATGATTCTCTTTGTAACAGCGTTCAATATCTGTATCAATAATAGCCTTTGCGCAACTTCTTCATCTATATTCTGTTATCTTTTTCGCTTTAGTGTGTTTCCGCAGAGATCCAGAACCTCGGGAAAATTAGGATTTTCCTTAAGTTTCCATATTTGACAGAAAATCGACAGTCGGTTCCCACTCTTATTCAACTAGTTGAATCTTTTCAACACAGTTTAATCCACATCATCAACTTTCAATTTTCAACATTCCTATTACAGTGATTCAACTATTATAGTGATTCAACTGTTGAATCTTTTACTCAACACTCTTATTGTACATAGTCTTAAAGATCTGAAAAAAACTACCATGTGAATATGAGCGTACGGACTGTCAGTGATCCATGCTCATAATTCACATAGTGTCATCAATCATTGAAATACATAACCATCTTTGTAGTATGAGATCACGTATCTTTTCTTCTTCCTCTTGTTTTTTATAGTAGCAAAACCAAAAGAAAATAAGTCAAAGGAAGAAAACATAATTGTAATAATCAAAAACTCGAAAAGAAGTAGTAGATTAGAGTTTCAAATCGAAAGAAGACATTACGTAAAATCTGTTTTTTTTTTGGAAGAGACAAGAAAAGAATAGAAAAAAAAACTTAACCCATAGAAATTAGATCTATGACTTTGATACCATGATAAATTTTGAGAAAAACCATTTATTATAGTTTACTAGAAAAGGGATTTGTGAATTTTCATTGTCTATAGAAAAGATTACTAAAAAATAGTTCTCTTTGTTTTTCTTTGGCATCAAAAGGCTAATATATTACTCAAGTTTTAGGTGGTCTAGGTAACCAGACCGGAATAGAACAACCAACATACAATAGTTTACGATAAAATGATTTAGTCGTCTTAGTTACAGAATCAGAAAAACTGTTCTGTAGCCTAGGGACGTAAAAAATCTTGAAATCAGGGAAGCAAATCCTCAATGTCAAGAGATTTTCCAGTTCTGTTGAGAAGCTAGGCCATTCGTGGGGATTCCCGAGCATCGTTATCATCTCCTTGCAATCAGTTCCAAAGCTCTGATAAGGAGAATGTTGAAGCATATTCTCCATTGTCCACCGTAGTGCCTCCAACTCTGAATGCAACGCACTCCACTCTATCAAAATCGCGTAACCCCATTAACTGGCTTTTTCTAGAGCTATTGTTCCAAACCCAACCACATCCACTGAAATGATTTGTATAAGTCCAATATCCATCCACCATGCATATGTTACCCAAACTTATTGCCTGGTTTTCTTCAACACTGTTCTCTAGGGATGATGGTATATCCTGCTCATTTGCTCAGAACCAGGCTTGACATGCACTTTCTGCATAACGCGCTAGCTCCAAAAGGTCTCTATCAATACCTCTGAACAGCTTATCATTCCGAGCCTTCCAAATATACCAAATTAGTCAGGGATAAGGATCTCTATCCAATTCCGGTTCCATGATAGATTTTTTTCCTCCAGAAGAGGTAATCCATGTTCGCATATGTGCTATGAAGTGGAAACAAAGAAGGACTGGTAGGCGTGGATGATAAA
Source organism: Eruca vesicaria subsp. sativa (assembly GCA_932364175.1). Classification (NCBI taxonomy): domain Eukaryota; kingdom Viridiplantae; phylum Streptophyta; class Magnoliopsida; order Brassicales; family Brassicaceae; genus Eruca; species Eruca vesicaria. The sequence continues at coordinate 284,271 of CAKOAT010261820.1, read as the reverse complement.
GCCCGAACTTGTAATGCAGGTGGACATTCGAAGACTACATGTGTAATTGTTTCTCTGGGTTCTCCACAGCGTGGACACTGGTTATCACATCTCATATGTCTGTGAATTAAAATGCTCGTAATAGCAACATGACCTGTTATTAATTGCCACATAAGATGACATATTTTTTGGGGTGCCTTGATCTTCCGAGCATGTGCTTGAAGCTTTGTGATGCTAGGTTCACATACAACAGGGTCTTCTTCCTTCATCAAAATATTCCGTGCGACCCAGTATCAAGATTTAACTGTATACTGTATATTCCTTGTATAGCTCTAGCAGCACGTATCAAGGTGATGCGTGGAGCTAATGGCCAAACTCTTAATTAGTGGTATATCAGCAGCAGCTACATAATTCTTGAGGCGGCCCTAATCCCAAGTCTTTGTTGCTTGATTAATTAAATCGCTCACTCTCATGTTCAGATTCAAAACCGGTGCCGATGGGGTTGTTGATCTTGCTGGGATGGTAGAGATCCAAGGATCCTCCCAGACTTTCACCTCATACCCCGAGTGAACCTTTTGTCTAATTTCAAGCAATAGTAATTCTCGTCCCGCCGATATGGTTGTCCACACATATGATGGGCTACTGAATGTGAGTTGACGCAAAGGCGAACGCAATCTGTAGTATCTGCCTCTCAAAACGTGAGCTACCAGGGAGTCTGGATATTGAACTAATCTCCATAATTTCTTTGCTAGTAGCGCATGTTGAACTCATGTAACATCCTAAAGTCAATCCCTCCTTCCTCTCTGGATAAATATAACTTGTCCCATGTTGACCAATGTATACCCCTTTTTGGGGGGTTTGAACTCCACCAGAACTATGCGATGGCACTAGCTAAATTCTCACAAATATCCAAAGGAAGAAGAAAGCATGACATTACATAAGTTGGGAGAGCTAGCAGTATCGATTTAATCATAACTTCTTTGCCACCTTTTGATAGCCACCGGCCAGTCCGTAGATTTACTCTACTCCTTAGCTTGTCCTTAAGGAAAGCAAAAAGCTTGCGTTTGGATCCATTGATATCCTCTGGGATTCCTAAGTATGTATCCATTCCTCCTTCATTTTGGATCCCAAGTGTGTTTTTGATCTCTTGTCTTACATCATGACCGATTATTTTACCAAAGAGTAAAGAACACTTATCAAAGTTAATACATTGTCCTGAAGCTTGTCCATATTTCTTGACCACTTTCATTACTTCTTCACATTCACGGGGCTCCGCTTTATAAAAGAACAGGCTATCATCAGCAAAGAGAAGGTGGGATACCGAAGGGCACGCACGCGTGATGCGCATCCCCGTTATCTTTCTTTGTTTCTCTGCGTGATTTAGAAGGCTTACGAGCGTTTGCGTGCATAGAATAAAAATGAAAGGAGACAGAGGATCCCCCTGTCGTAGAACTCTCTCCGGGACGATATTCCCTCTTGGCTGTCCATTCATAAGGACCTTGTACTTTACTGATGTTACGCATTGCATTATCAAGGTTATCCAAACTTCTGAGACTCCCATCTTTCTCATGGTGGCCTCGATGAAGGACCATTCCATTCTATCATATGCCTTGCTCATGTCTGTTTTAATAGCCATCCTTTTATTGCGTCCACTCGGTTTTGTTCTTAAGGTATGGAACGTCTCCTGAGCTATCATAATGTTGTCAGATATTTGTCTCCCGGCAACAAAGGCTGACTGGATTTCTGAAATCCTATCTGGTAGAACCTTTTTTAATCTCTGGCATAAGACCTTAGAGATTATCTTGTAACTAACGTTACATAGACTGATAAGACGTAGCTGGCTCATCTGGTTCGGCTTATCTACCTTTGGAATGAGGCATATGTTGGTATCATTTAAACTAGGGGGCAACGTTCCTTCAAATAGGAATTGATTAACCATAAGAGTTAGATCATCCTTTACAATATCCCAAAATTTATGGTAGAATAACACAGTCATTCCATCTAGTCCTGGGGCTTTCTCTAGATGCATTGCAAAAAGAGCCAATTTTACTTCCCATTCGGTGACCGGAGCTGTGAGATTCTCATTGTCTGTTGATGTAATGGTTGTAGACACCTTAGATAGTGCTTCCTCAATTTCCTCAGAGTTTGATGATTGGAAGATATGTCTAAAATAACTTGTAGCAATGGCTACAAGTCCTTCCTCATCCTCTACAACATTCTCATCCTCATCTAGTAATTGTGTAATTTTGTTTCTCGCTCTTCTCTGCTTTGTGAGAGCGTGAAAAAATTTAGTATTTTTATCTCCTTCCCTTAACCAAAACACCCTACACTTCTGCTTCCAAAACACCCTACACTTCTGCTTCCAAAACATCTCTTCCGTCTTAAGATCGTTAGACAGTTCCTTCAAAGCTGCAGCAATCTCCTCTGTAGTGGCGTCATCGTTTGAAGATAATTGATCCACCTTTTCTTTCAGCTCCTCCACAGTCTTCTTCGAATTCAGATTATGTTTCCTTTTCCAGTCACATAAGGCACGCCGGCAACTTGCAATATGTTCCATGATACTTGCGTCTGGTGGAAGATCCGGTGATTTCCATCCCTCAAGTATTACTTGCCTGAAGTCCTCATTATCCAGCCATCTCTTGTCAAATTTGATATTTTTTTATCTTCTTGATTTCTTTTTAAGAATGTTGGCTAAGATCGGATGATGATCTGATCCCTAGAACCTCATATACTGCAATTTGGAGTGAGAATTTCTCATGTCAGTCCTCATTCCCAACAGTTACGTAAAGGAGACATCTAACCTTAGACATCCCTGCTCTATTCCCTACCCAGGATAGCATGTTCCATGTAAAAGAAAAATCCAGCATACCATAATCACTTAGCATTTGCTTGAAGGGTAAAAATGAATTGTCTGAGCATTGTCTGCCACCTTCCTTCTCTTCATGACAGGTTATTTCATTAAAGTCACATATCATAAACCAAGGTCCATTTCTAGTTGTTGAGAAACGCGTAAGACGTTCCCAGATTAAATCTCTTCGTTCAAGTACAAGATCGCCATAAACAAATGTCATATAGAATTTTATTCCATCAGTGACTGCCTCAATATCAATTACTCTGTTATTTGAAAATAATATATTAACTTGAAAATCATCCATATAAAAAAGTGCTAAACCTCCGCTGAGACCAAGTGGTTCAACGGTAAACAAACGATCATATCTTAAGTCGGCCTGAATGTCTTGCAACATCAACCTCCTATTCTTCGTCTCAGAAAAAAACACGTCCTAAGCGATGATTAAAAATGGTTATCTTTGTATGCGCAAGAGAAGGACACTTTTGATATTAAAGAGAACAATATATAATATATCGTACCCATCATTCTCTTAAGTGTATATAGTTAAAAAAATTATGTATATCTGATGAAGTTTCTCTTAAATATTTAACTATCAAATTGTTTTTGGATTAGTGTTAATTAATTTAGTTTATTTTTATTATTATGAGATACATATATATTATTATTTAATTGTGGTATATGAAATATTAAAATATGTAATAGTTTACCAAAATAAATATTTATATGGAAAATTGATATTATTGATGATATATAGTAAGTTATTTTTATTACCATATTTAAAATCCATGATAAAAAATTAAATTTTTATAATGAAATTTTATATCTCACAATTAAAGATGATGTCATGTCATCTTTTTTAAATGATACTAGGTGATTTTCCCGTGCTCATGCACGGACATGTATATTTATAAAATAAATATACAATAATAATTGATTGATATTTACTTTATTTTTAAATTAATTTATAGTTTGTGTGTCTAATTTATATTATAATATTATATTACTTTAACTATATAAATAATTTTAGATATGTTATATTTAGTCTGTTTTATTGTTTTTACGGTCGATTTAGTTATCATTTAGATATATTGGATTCTATCTATTTCTCTGAATTTAACTATAATCTTTTATATTTTAAATATATCAAATTTTTGATTAATTGTCTTATTTGCATTTATGCTGGTTGTTATTTTAGAAATATAATTATATTTAGTAAGATTATATATAACTTAAGATTTTTTTGTGCTTAGAAGGAAAAATAAATAAAAACTAAAGTGTCTGATTCTAAATTACATACATAAGTAACTAATGAATTTTTAGAAGCTTTTGAACTCATATCAATATTTACAATAATTAAAATATTTTATAAATTCTAAATAAATTTATGCTTTAGATAGATTGGATGGTAAACTGAAATTTATTTTAAATAATTTAAAAATAAGGATTCTGATTTGCTTAAGTATTTTGACTATGGTTATATTAAGTTTCACAAACATAAAAACAGAAAATTAATAATCAAAAGACTTATTAAGAAAACATATAATTTTAACTATTAAAATATAATATATCTACCTCGTTAAATTACATAGTGTTATGGTATTTTAAAATAATTGTAGTTATTTTCTGTTTTTATGTTTGTGAAACTGAATATAACCATAATCAATATACTTAAGTAAATCAGAATCCTTATTCTTAAAATAGATAATTTTAACTATTAAAATATAATATATCTACCTCGTTAAATTATATAATGTTATGATATTTTAAAATAATTGTAGTTACTTGATCAAAAGATGTTTATTATTAAATTTATTTTTTAGTTTTATTTTTAGCATCTCTTAAAATATTCAGTAAAAAGTGATTGTTTTTGAGAAATTATACTATATAAGTAAAATAAAATTTGTTTTTTACTGTAATTGTAAGATATTATAGTCAAACAAATTTACTAAAAAAATAATTTCAATAATACTAATTATAAAAAAATATCAATTAAACATATATCAGTTTATTTTAGTTGATTATTTTATGTAATCATCTAATAAAATAGATAGATATATACAAAAATAATTATTTTGAAAATAAATAAATTTTATTGTTTAAAATTATATTTTTAAAGAAAAAATATTTCTTTTTCTAATAGTAATATTTTTTTGTGTGAATTGTTTTTATGAAATCACACTATATACATATATTCTTTTTTTTTATATAAGAAGATATAGATATAAAATATTTTATTACTTCAAAGGTATATTTTATGTTATTGAAAATATATTTAAATTAAATAATACTATTTTGTGAACTTTCCTTTTTTTCATTAACCATATTATATATACTTATATTTTCGTTTTTAAATAGTTTTGTAAAATTTATAAATGTTTCCTTTTTATTTTAAATTGTTATTTGGAAATTTTTAAAAAGGAAATAATATTTTATTGTATTTTAATTCATTAGGGGTATCATAGTAATCAACCAACGTGAGAGTTAACGTGAGTGCGACACCTAAGAAAGTGACTTCTCAAATAATATTATAGAGATGTCATATTTTTTTCAGTGAGAATGATTGTAGAGATGACATGTGTCAAAATTACTTCTCAAATATATTTTAGGGGATCTTCTCTTATTAACATAGCCAATATACTTATTTATACAAATATATAAATAGGAAATATAACTTATACATAAATGATATATTTTCTAGTAGTTACATCTATATATTCTAGGCGATCTAGAAGTTACATCTATATAAATACATGAACGATATTATCATTATCATCATAAATATTAAATATATGCTCAATATTATAAAAATGGTCCGTCACATAAAAAATAATCTAATATGTGAATTTTGACTGATTTATAAATCTGTATAAAATTTATAAATCTTAGCAAAATATACTGATTTCCAAATCTAATATGTAAATTTTAATAAGTACTTACAAATCCGAGGGTTTTCCTTCGGATTTTAGTCCTTGTATTTTTAACAAAGAAATCCACACAAATCCACCCAAATTCATTACAAAATCAAATCCATTAATGAATCTGAATGATTGAATAACACCTGATTTGAATTAGAATTTATAAACCATGAAACCAATAACACTTGATTTTAACTTGGATTTTAAAATCATGAAACCAATAACACTAAATTTTGTTTAGATTTATAAATCCATGAAAATATATAAACCAATAACACCTACTAAATCATGTGTTTCTGATCAGAGAAGATGGTACATAACATAACAAAGATGATACAGAAAAATATCTTCTATTATCACTTTACTTACAGTAAAAATTCCAGCTGTAAAAAATATAAAAAAAAAAAAGTTCCAGCTGTTGAGCCAAATAAATTTGCCGTCAAATACCAGAAACCCTCATTCGAACAGCTACACAAAACGCGGTATCTACTTGCATGACAATCATACATAATACTCCCACCGTTTCAAAATATATGTCATTCTAGACTTATTTTTTGTCACAAATTAAGTGTCGTTTTAAAGTTTCAAGGCAAAATTTATTAGTTTTATATAATATTCTATTTTTCTATTGGTTGAAAAATGATTAGGTGTATAGGTAATGATGTTTTTATCTTGGAACTATGTAAAATTAAATATTTTCTTAATCTGTGTGCAAAAACATAAAATAACAAATAAAGTGAAATGGAGGAAGTACTATGTTTTGACTTTCTGGTTATTGTCTTCTAGCTTCACATTGATAATTTAGTTGCATCCACTGGTTTCTCAACTCTTCCACTTGTAGGACTATATTTTAAACAATAGTATAATCAATCACTGGTTAGATGACAATCAGAGCTGAAAGATTTGAGCTTCTGATGTAGAAATTTGGACAGCAGACTACTTACAATCCACTTAAGACTTTGATGGCGTCATAAAAGAACCATTGCAAGGTTATAACAGGCCCGACGATAGTGATTCGAACAGGAAGACTTCTGGTGAATAGACCAACAAACCCAATGTTCCTCACAGCATGAAGCTCAATCAGTAAGCAATGCAAAATTGTGAAACGAATAATTCAAGATTGATTTCCTATTGATGGATGAGAGCCTACCTGCAACACATTCTTGGCTTTGCTGTTGTAAAGAGACGAAACAACCACATCTGCAGGGTTAGAGATGATTGTACCTACGGCTTCAGCAGTGTAACCAGCTAGACATGTGACACCGAGCTGAGCTTTAGAGCAATCTTGCTTCCTTTTCTGGATAATATTCTGATATATAAACTCCACTGACTGCTCAAACGTTGAGAACATCACCATAGAAACTGAAACCACATAGGAGACATAATCAACAAGATATGGTTTCACAGAGAACACAACCAAATCTACAACTATTGTGCATCTATACCTATCCTCTAAGCTAATGCCTAACTTAGAATAGAATCAAACTGATGCACAGAGATGATAATGTTCAGAATGACTTAGTGAAAAACAGGCATTGCACGAAGCAGTAAGATTACATGGGAGATTGCGACACCAGAGCGGAAAAAGTCCCCTGTGAAAGCTGCATTTGGAGACATAAAGACTCAAAAACAAACGCAAAGTGACAGACAAGCAAAATGATTCTGAGGAGAAGGGCTTACCCAGCAAGACCTTAATTTCTATATACTCTTGGAAACCCATCAAGCAACCCTTTTGAAAACATTGGCTGCGTCTGTACTCTAACTTTTATGGCTTCAAAGGGGCATAAGGCCATATCTGCGAATATCTGAGCAGAAGCACTACTGAGAAAATATATGGAAGTTCTGTTATTGTTAGGCAAGACATTGCTGTAGAGTGTCTTGAAGTACTCATAGAGTCTGAATCTGCATCCGCCTTGAACACCATAGCCTAAGAGCTTCCCTGACCAACCTCTCTAGAGATAGGAATGACCATGCTCTCTTAAGAGAGTGGAGAAACCTGAGGGAATGCTATTGTACTTCACAGGATTCACCTACAAAGAGAGAGTGATCTGTCATTGACTGCTCAATCATGATGATCCAGTTGAGCACAGAGTAGACCAAAATAGCAGTTTTAAACATCATTACATATCACTAAGAGAAAACGAGATAAAGACATCAGAAGAAGTAAACAAGATTAGAGATTTTTAGCATCAAAATGAAATTAGCATAATATCCATTTCAAGAAACAAGACTGACTGTTCAGTCATGAAAATCCCATTTGAGCACATATTCCTAAGAGCACACAAGACTGAAATCTTTGCTTATTAACTAGAATGTAACAAACAAGATTAGAGATTATTAGCATCAAAATCAAATTAGCTCAAGACCCATTCCAAGAAATCAAAAGCAGAGAAACAAATCACGAACCTGCATGTTGACTTTGAGGACATCAAGAGGGGTTATAGCAAGGTGTGTTGTTCCGGCACTGAGCATTCCTCTCATGGTACAAACGGTGTAGAACCAAGGGGACGACAGTTCATCGTCTACTTTCCTCTTGACACTTGTCATCATCTTCTATAGTTATTGTTTCGAAGTGATCCCTCAGAACAAAAAAGTTTCAAACAGGTGTTTTCTCGGAAAAACCCAAAACCTAGAAATGAGAAACACGTCACGACAAGGGGGAAAGAGCGTACGTGGAGTGTTCTCGTGTCTGATGGCAATTCTTTGTCCACGTCTCACGGACGCTAAAGACAAGGCCAAAAAGGAAACAGAACGCTCTGTTTTAATTTTAGAAAGAAAGTTCCAAGCTTTCGGTAACGGGTTAGGCGAAAAAATCGAATCCTTTTGTGTTAAAAAGTTGATTTCAGTTTAGGTTTCATGCCGGTATTACGATAGAAGAAGGTGGTCCGGTTTAGGTCGGTTTACACTAATCATGTTGGTTAGATATAATGTATTTGGTTTACACTAATCATGTTGGTTAGATGAATGTAGACGTCCTTTAGCTCAGCATCATTTACTATATAAAGTGATGCAGGTTGTAACAGAATCTTTTATGATGAATGAAATGTTTATGATCATCTCTCTCTCTCGTTCATCTTCTATTATGGTATCAGAGCTCGAGAATCAAACTTCTCGATAGATCCTTCTTAAACCTTACTTCTCACGTGATAGATCGCTTGATTTACGTATCATCGATCACAAATTTCACGACTAAGTTACTGTTTCTCATTCTACGATGGTGACTGCAAGAAGAGTTCTTCGGAGAGCAACCAGAGCTGCATCGAGTCGCCGTTCACCTACGCCGGAGGCGGCTACATCAGATCCTCTGTCTCCGTTTGTGGTATCACCTGAAAGTATTCACTCTCCCTTTTACCTTACCAATGGAGATAATCCATGTCTTTCATTAACATCTGAGATTCTCGATGGAACGAATTACGATAGTTGGTGTATTGCTTTATCCATAGCTTTAGATGCTAAGAATAAAACAGCATTTATTGATGGATCTATAGTAAGGCCAAGTGATTCTCATCCTACTTTCAGAATCTGGTCTAGGTGTAACTCAATGGTGAAGTCTTGGATTCTTAACTCTGTTGACAAACAGATCTACAAAAGTATATTGCGTTTCAATGATGCTTCAGAGATCTGGAAGGATTTGATGACTCGATTTCATATCACAAACCTTCCACGTTCTTATCATCTGTCTCAACAGATTTGGGCTCTGGAACAAGGAGCTCTAGATCTCTCTGCTTATTATACTAAGCTGGAGACTCTTTGGGATGAACTTGATGGGGCTAGTTGTCACACTACTTGTCAGACGTGTGATTGCTGCAAAGTGATGAAAACAAAAGAAGAACATTCAAAGGTTGTTAAGTTCCTTGCTGGATTGAGTGATTCTTACTCTTTTATTCGCAGTCAGATTATCATGAAGAAGCATATTCCGGAGCTATCTGAGATCTACAACTTGTTGGATCAGGATCATAGTCAGCGCAGTCTACAACCTCTGCACAATGCTACTGCTTACAATGTTGCTTCTCAGGATCATTTACAAGGATTTATCAATGCTACCCAAGGATCTTCTCAGCCTAAACAACAGACTAAGCCTATTTGTGGTCATTGTGGGTATACAGGTCATACGGTGGACACTTGTTACAAGATTCATGGCTACCCTGTTGGTTTTAAGCATAAGACTAAGAATCAATCTGATAAGACTGCTGCTCCTTCAAAGCCTGTTACATCTCAGAAACCGGTTGTAGCTCAAGTTTCTATCCCTAATACTAATACTTTACGTGAGGTTGACAATCTTACAAGATTGGTGAATCATCTCTCCAAAGATCAAATTCAAGGTGTGATAGATTATTTCAATAATCATTTACACGTTTCTGGACAATCTAATGTGGACGCCTCTTCGTCTCAAGGCACTATCACTGCTCTTCCGGGTATGGCTTTCTCTTCTTCTACACTACATTTTGTTGGAGCTTTACAAGCTACTAGTTCTATTCTGTCTTCTGAATCTTGGATAGTAGACAGTGGGGCCTCACATCATGTTTGTCGAAATAAAGTTTTATTTGAGAATATTGCAAGTGCAATACATTCTTCTGTGACTCTGCCTACTGGTTTGGGAGTTCACATTGCAGGAGTTGGCACTATCAGAATGACTGACTCTCTGGTTCTCAAGAATGTTCTCTTTATACCAGATTTTCGGCTTAATCTTCTGAGTATAAGTCAGCTAACCAAGGATTTGGGTTACAGAGTTGTTTTTGATCACTCGTCTTGCATGATACAGGATCCTACCAAGGGGCTGATGATTGGTCAGGGTGAGGAGATAGCAAACTTATATGTGCTTAACATGAGTAGCATTCAACAAAGTCTGGATCAGAAGTTTGCCTATTATTCAAATGTTGTTTTTGATTCTACTATATGGCACAATAGACTGGGACATCCCTCTATACAGAAAACTGATTTTGTTACTCATTCTATGGGTTTAAAACATAAGAATAAAAATCAGTTTTATTGTCATATCTGTCCATTGGCGAAACAGAAGCATTTGGTTTATGATTCTGCAAATAATATGTGTGCTACTCCTTTTGAGCTTCTCCACATTGACACATGGGGTCCCTTCTCTGTTTCAACAACTGAAGGATTTCGTTACTTTCTCACCATCGTTGATGACCACACTAGAGTCACCTGGATATATCTCATGAAAACGAAAGACGAAGTACTACGAATTTTTCCGGATTTCTTGAAGATGATAGAGACTCAGTACAATGGTGTTGTGAAGGGTGTAAGATCAGATAATGCTAATGAACTCAAGTTCACTGATCTTTTCAAGCAGAAAGGAATTGTCTCGTTTCATTCCTGTCCAGAGACGCCACAACAAAATTCGGTAGTGGAGAGAAAACACCAACACATATTGAATGTGACAAGGGCACTTATGTTTCAGGCAAGGATTCCTCTTGAATACTGGGGAGATTGCGTTCTTACTGCTGTCCTCCTCATTAATCGACTTCCGAGTCCTCTGTTACAGAATAAAACTCCTTTTGAAGCCTTGACATCCAAGAAAGTGAATTATGATGACTTGAGAGTATTTGGTTGTCTCGCTTATAGCTCAACATCATCGAAGAATAGGCATAAGTTCAAGCCTCGGGCTCGCCCTTGTGTGTTTCTTGGTTATCCTTCTGGATACAAAGGTTATAAGTTATTGGATGTCGAGACAAATCAGGTACATATCTCTCGGAATGTGGTTTTCCATGAAGAAATTTTTCCTTTTTACTCAAGATATCACAGATTCTGAGATGGATTTCTTTGGTTCTCCCACCGTTGTTGAAGATGAGAATTTGAGTGTTGAGGAAGTTGTCACAGGAATTTCTTCTTCTGTTCCTATTGATCCTTCTGCTCCAAGTACTTCTTCTGATCAACAAGCCTCTGTTTCAGAGACGGAGACTAATAAAAGATCTACTAAAGCTCCGGCTTATTTGCAGGATTATTACTGTAACCTCAATACTACTGAGATACCTTATCCTATGGCGAATTTCCTATCTTATGATCAACTATCAGAAGGCTACAAAGCTTATATCTGTTCTGTTAATCTTCATGCTGAACCTTCTTCATTTACACAGGCTAAAAAGTTTGATGAGTGGTTGCACGCAATGAATGAGGAACTTCTTGCTTTGGAAAGCACTGATACTTGGGATATTTGTTCTCTTCCGAGTGATAAACACGCTATTGGTTGCCGATGGGTTTACAAAGTTAAGCTTAAGGCAGATGGTACGTTGGAACGTTATAAGGCTAGGCTTGTTGCCAAAGGGTATACTCAGAAGGAAGGTGTGGATTTTGTAGATACTTTCTCACCAGTTGCTAAAATGACTACTGTGAAAACTTTGATTGCAGTTGCTGCAGCAAAGAAATGGAAGTTAAGTCAACTGGATATTTCAAACGCTTTTCTCAATGGAGATTTAACAGAGGAGATTTATATGTCTTTACCTCCTAGTTATACACCAAAAGAGGGCATTGTTCTTCCTCCAAATCCTGTTTGTCGCCTAAAGAAGTCTATCTACGGTTTAAAGCAGGAATCTAGACAGTGGTTTCTTAAGTTCAGCTCTACTCTAAGGAAATTGAAGTTTAAGAAATCACATGCTGATCATACTCTTTTTGTCAGAAATACTAATGCAAAGTATGTGGCTGTTTTGGTGTATGTAGACAACATTATCATTGCCAGCAATGATGATACAGAAGCAGACAAGCTTAAAGAAGATTTGCAGAACGCTTTTAAGCTGCGTGATCTTGGAGAGTTAAGATATTTTCTTGGACTCGAAATTGCAAGATCCTCTAAAGGGATTTTTGTATGTCAACGAAAATATACTTTGGAGTTACTTGAAGAAACAGGTTTATTGGCTTGCAAACCATCTAGCATTCCAATGGAACCTAGTCTGGAGTTGCAGCAACATTCCACTGAACCTGTTCTTGAGGATGGGAGTGTTTATCGGAGATTAGTTGGAAAGATGATGTATTTGACCATCACTCGGCCAGGTATTATGTATGCTGTCAACAAGTTATGTCAGTTTTCTTCGGCTCCTAAGGCTTCTCATCTTCAAGCAGCTTTCAAAGTATTACATTACTTGAAAGGCACGGTTGGCCTTGGACTCTTCTATTCTGCAGAGTCAAATTTTGTTCTTCAAGCTTTTACTGATGCGGACTGGGCTTCTTGCCCTGATACTCGACGTTCAACCTCTGGTTTTACGGTTTTCTTGGGATCATCTCTTATATCTTGGAAGTCTAAAAAGCAACATGTTGTGTCTCATTCCTCTGCTGAATCCGAGTACAGAGCAATGGCTTTTGTTGTTCGTGAACTCATTTTGGCTGATTAATCTTGTTCATGAGTTACAGATTTCTCAAGGTGGTCCGGTTTCTTTGTTCTGTGATTCAACAGCAGCAATACACATTGCTAATAATGCTGTTTTTCACGAACGCACCAAACATATAGAGCTGGATTGTCACCAAGTTCGTGATCGAATTGAGGAGGGGCTTGTGAAAACGTTTCATGTTCGAACTGATCTTCAGATAGCAGATGTGTTCACTAAGCCATTATATCCTGCTCAGTTCAATAAGCTTGTGTCCAAGATGTCTTTAACTAATCTTTACTTGACATCTTGAGGAGGGGTATTACGATAGAAGAAGGTGGTCTGGTTTAGGTCGGTTTACACTAATCATGTTGGTTAGATATAATGTATTTGGTTTACACTAATCATGTTGGTTAGATGAATGTAGACGTCCTTTAGCTCAGCATCATTTACTATATAAAGTGATGCAGGTTGTAACAGAATCTTTTATGATGAATGAAATGTTTATGATCATCTCTCTCTCTCGTTCATCTTCTATTAGCCGGCGCATAGATTCGTTGCTTATTGTTACCGGAATTTTTACGAGTCTTTCTTCAGTAGGGCATTTCTTGGGCATATTATTTAAGGCTCTTCATTGTCTACAACGACAATCAAAGATCAAAATAATGAGATACCATCAAAAGTTCTACAAAAATATAATCCCTCCGTTTCATTTTAATTATCATTCTAAGTTTTTGCACACAGATTAAGAAAACATTTAATTTTACATATTTTCAAGAAAAAAAATACAATTACCTATACACGTAACCACTTTTCAACCAATAGAAAATTAAAATATCATATAAAATTAATAAATTTTGTCTCAAAACTTTTAAACGACACTTATTTTGAAACGAAAATTTTCTTCCAGAATGACAATTAATTCGAAACTGAGGGAGTATAATATATTTTACTATAGTGGTTGATTAGTAGAATCACATAATTGGATTTTTTAAAATTTATATATTGTTTATGAAGTAAATGTCCGTTATTTTCGAACATGCTAGGTGTGGTTTCGAACATGCTAGGCGTGTGTTTGAATAGCACTTAGCACCAAATCAATTAATCGAAAGTATGTAGAGATTAATCAGAAATTTATTTTAGGATATTTTTTATTATAGCGTATATATTATATTTATTGCAGCTATTTACATGAGAATCACGTTAGTGTAGTGATCAAGATCTTTATTTTCCATGCCCCAGCTCAGGTTCAAGCAGCATTGAAGAGTTTATTTTCTGCATTTTTTTATGACGGTTACTGATTTTTTTTTCTTGATTTCTCATCATTTCCTTGCTTTTTCTTACTCTTTTTAATCCCTACAACATAAATCTAGTGTACCACTTCGATTTATTGATTAAAACGAACAAAAACTTGAGTTTTAATACAACACCCCGATTTTTCAATCTTATTAGACTGAAATCGCTTCGGTTCCCAACTGCATAACGTTTATTCACCGAGTTTAGAACAATAAAACTAATCCCTAAATGTAGATCTCTTTTGAGAATTGCCCAACTAATCAACTATGTAGAAAGTCACCATAAGAATGAATATAAAATGTGGTCGATTTAAATAAATATATTGAAAGGATCACACATTGGTACCGTTAGTTCACTTCTGTGGCTCTGTCTATGATGCAGCTAGATTGACTAATAACAATCCTACGTTTATTACATCAGTACAGCATTTGTTTGTTGATTCCTCATTTTGTTACTATTATATACATAAATAGTTAAATACTATTACTATCTTCATCGTAGTTCAATAGAGTTTGACTGACTCCTTCTCTTATTGGATGTGTGCTGATGTTTCACTAACCAGTAATCAGTTGTAAAACAAATTTCCTTCAGGTTTTCTAGCTCTCTTGTATTGATCATGCATGTTTGTGACAATGTCGCTTATTGGTCGCGTTCCAGTGTTGTAACCTACGACTTAGAGTATCTGAAGTGCTGTCATTTCCCTGTTGTTGCCAAATTTACAGAATTGATTCAAGTTCAAAACTTCTTCTAGATAAATTGCAGAAAACAGAAACAAAACCAAAACTTAACTAGTAAACCAATTCATTCGAAATACATGAAAATTACAATAGTTTTATTTGAAATCACAACCATGTAAATCATTAAACATCCAATGTTAAAACATCCCATGAAACCAACATTTTTACATTGCCCCCTCTAAATCAAAGTCTCAAAAGAAACCAAAGGCATGACATAAGAGATTGAACATTGTCCTTGTGCTCAAAGAACTATCATCTATATACTTCCCTCTCTCTCTCTCTTGATTGGATAAAACTATAAAGTTGGGATATTTATTTTCATCAATTCCAGTCCCATAAAAATCCCAAGCATCACCTGAAGATGCTTGATGTATAGTGTTTATCATGTTTTTGGCTATGTATTTTAGTCATTTTAGTGTTTAAAGATAAATCTAATAACTACAACCATAAATATACATATATAATAATGAATATAGATAACAATATTCATAAAATATATAATAATATTAATATTTAATTTGTTAATATTAGTGCATAAAATCTGCTCTGCGTCTGAATAGACCACATAACGGCTGCCTAAACACTATTATACACCAGAACTATATAGATCCACATAATAAACTATGTAACATGAAAACGATATAGTTGATCACCGTATAGTGTCTAAGACGCCACCTAGGTGAATGCCTAGACTGTATTTTAGAACAATGGTTCTATGATTCTTGTTTAGTTATAATTAACTCGCATGGACAAATGGTATAACCAAAATAGGACTACTTATATTTGGACATGGACAATTAATGGTCGGATCACCTATTTGACAGTTGTATTTATGGATATCAGTTGTATTCATCCTCACTTGTTTATATCTTTTTTCTTAAGTTGATTTGCGAGTAAATTTTAGAAACTATCCATTCATACATCATATCCTATATATATTTATCCAATCTAAAGGTTAACTATAATTTAAAAAATTTATTATGTTAGCTATTTTAATATTAATTGTCTATTTAGCTCGATATAAAAAAAACATTTCTTATGTTTTGACATACTATAGGATATAATTTGTTATTAAAATATTTTGATCTTAATTTTTCAAAAAGTTAAGTTAATTTAACAATCAAGCAGATTATACTCAACATTTTTTAAGATAGATTAATAGATTTCAAAATAAAACTGAGATTGATAAAATATAAATAAACAAAAAAATGAAAGTATAAAACAAAAAAAAAAAATTCAGAAATGTAAATTTCTAACGAATTCTATCTATCAAATAAAAATGAAAATTATGCTAGGAAATAAAAATACATTATCTTAAAGTCAAAATAGGGTTTATGTTAGATTAACAAAGTGTCAGTTGTTTCATCTTTTTCTTTTACTCCAGCAAAACGTGTCTCTGCGATGTGCTGCACTAATCGCCATGCTCCTTATAAGTGGTATATCAGCTGCTTCTATGTAATAGATCAACCTTTCGTTATAAAAAAAAGACACTTTCAACTATTAAAGCACTTTGATAATGTCAATAGTCATTTTTGCTCTAACTTTATAACTGTTTTTATTTCTATTTTCTTTTTTTTGTCAATTCACTATTTTTTTCTACGACCCTCGTTTTCACTTTTTCAATTTAATAAAATCCAAAATCCAACTTTTTGAATACAATCATAAAAAATCCAACTTAATATTTTTCCTTTTCTTCTTCTCTACATTCTTCTTCTTCATTTCATTATTTTTTCTCCACTCTCTTCTTTAATTTCTTACAAATTCATCATTCATCACTGATCGCCCATTCACCACCTCTTTATATTTATAAATAAATATCTCAAGGATTTCAACTCCAAAAATTCTACAATTTTTTTTTCATTAATAGCCTCATACTATTTTAATTATTTATTTATAATCATAATAAAATAATTGCTATACTGAACTATATTAGACAAAATTATATTAAGTTGATATATTAATATAATTTATGTTAAATATGTTGTTTCATGCATATATTAATCCAGTTAATAAAAAATGTAATTCATCAAGATAAATTATAAGAAGCAACAAATATTGATTAATTACAACATGTAAAATTACAACATGTAAGAAGTATATATTGTATATTGTTAAGTACATGTAAAATAATAATTTTACATGTTGTAATAATATCTTATATATTGTAATTAATCAATTGTATTTGAAATAGTTATAAAATTTTAAATATATGCTTAACGTTAAATGTATATATATATAAAAAATATTTATAAAGATATAATGAAATTAAATATCTACGCGGTTGCGCTTGTTAAAAATCTACTTATTTGTTAATATTATTATCTGTCCTAGTTATAAAAAAACAAAGCGTTAAAAAAAAAAAATTGTGGAAGCATTGTGGCCTATTGGTTAAGATTTAAATGTTTCTACACCAAGTTTGAGGTTCGAATCCTAGGCTACACAGTTTTCACATCAAGTTTGAGGTTCGAATCTTAGGATACGCAGTTTCTACACCAAGAGGGTTTCAATTTCCGGAAAAATTGAATGACGAATTATACAGATTATTAGAGAAAATGTTTACAAGAGATCTTCAATATGGTGCAAGGAGTATTGTCAGGAATGTATCTCATATGACGACTCATACTAATGCAGTCAAACGTGAATCCATATAAAGAAGATATAATTGTTAACTGTAATATTGTCTATGTAATATTTTTTGTAGTTTGTAATGCATAATTATTTAAAAAATATATTGTTGTTGTCAACGGTTCAACTTGCTGGAAGTTTTAATCCGACCCGGCCGGACCGGTTCGAGTGGATACGTTATCCCAAACCGAAGTCATCTGGTTCTGATATGATTGGTCGTTGAGAGCCAACAATACGTCACTCTCATCAATTCTCCGTTCTCTCTCATTTGTTATTCGACCAAAAGGAAAATATATATCCCTTTCCTCAAGAAATCTACCCAACCGACTTTAACAGCTTCTCCTCTTTATTGATTTCTATATATCTAGGGTTAGGCTTGTTGATCGATTTTGCGGAGGATCTAAACACAGAATGGGTGGAGAAGGAGAAGGAGGAGATTTGGTATCCGTGAACGTCAGATGCTCGAATGGATCCAAATTTAGCGTGAGCACGAGTCTCGATTCCACTGTAGAGGCTTTCAAAGAGTTGGTGGCGCAGAACAGCGAAGTGCCAGCGAATCAGCAGCGTCTGATTTACAAGGGTCGGATCCTCAAGGACGATCAGACTCTCCTCAGCTATGGTGGGTTTCTCATCTTTGTGGATTTTATCGATTGTCAATCGCATAAAGTTTCTGTCTTCGAATGACCCAATTGGATTTGATGGATGTTTAGCTAGATACAATGTTCCATTTTTATTACATCGTTGGAGAGTGAAATGATCGTCTCTAATCTCTGTGGAATATACCTTAGGTTTGCAGGCTGATCACACCGTTCATATGGTTCGAGGCTCCGCGCCTTCTTCATCACCTCCTTCTGCTCCAGCTACAACCCAAACCACTGCTCCTGGTGTTACTCGAGGAGTTGGTTCAAATGATAACTCAATTCCTGGGCTTGGATTTAATCCTCTGGGTGGAGGGAATGCTATGTCTGGGCTATTTGGAGCTGGCCTTCCTGATCTTGAGCAGGCTCAGCAACAGCTAGCTCAGAACCCTAACATGATTAGAGATATGATGAACACACCAGCCATTCAGAGTCTCATGAACAACCCTGAGTTTATGAGGAGTATGATTATGAGTAACCCTCAAATGCGTGACCTTGTAGATCGCAATCCTGAGCTTGGTCATGTGCTCAATGACCCAAGTATCCTTCGGCAAACTTTGGAAGCTGCGAGAAACCCTGAGCTGATGCGTGAGATGATGAGGAATACTGATAGGGCAATGAGTAATATTGAGTCTATGCCTGAGGGGTTTAACCATCTTAGGCGTATGTATGAAAATGTCCAGGAACCGCTTATGAATGCTACTACTATGCCTGGGAACGCTGGGAACAATACGGCTTCTAATCCTTTTGCTGCTCTCCTTGGAAACCAGGGTGTTACTACTACCGATGCTTCTAATAATTCTACGACACCGAATGCTGAAACGGGGACAGGAAATGGTATTCCGAATGCAAATCCACTTCCTAATCCTTGGGGTGCTACGACTGGTAACAAACTGCGTTCTCATCCTCGTAATTGTCTGTGTTATTAGTCTGTCTTTTGGAGGATACAATCATATTTCATAACACTAAGGGTGGCGTGTTTATAAGAAATTTATGTTTATCACACTGGTTCAGGAGCAATATTGTGTATGATAAATTTCTGAGATTGTTCATGTAATTTTCACAGTTTGTTTATGAAGAAGTTAATTGGCTGCTTGTTTCTAGTTTAGGTTCTATTTCTAATGGAATAAATATTATTGGCTACTTGACAGGCCAGACGAATGCCCCTGGAAGTACGAATTCTGGTGGGGATGCAAGAAACCCTGGACTCGGTGGTCTTGGAGGTCTTGGTGGACTTGGTGGTCTTGGAGGCCTTGGTGGACTCGGTATGCTTGGAGCGGATACGCCTCTTGGTGCCACTCCAGATGCTTCTCAGTTGAGCCAGTTATTGCAAAATCCAGCCATGTCCCAGATGATGCAAAGCGTCCTTTCCAATCCACAATACATGAACCAGGTAAGAACTAGATTAATATGAACATAACACAATACTGCTGCTGTGAACATGTATTTAATGGTGTCTGAATCTTTCAGCTAATGAATCTCAACCCACAACTCCGAAGCATGCTAGATTCAAATCCCCAGTTGAGGGAAATGATGCAGAACCCAGATTTCCTTCGTCAGTTTAGCTCCCCGGAGATGATGCAGGTCAGTTGGGCCACCTATGTTGTCTCTCCAGAGAAGCATTTATGTATCTCTAATCTATTATCAAGTGATGAAGTTTCTTCAACCTAATGTCATTGATTGTTTTTTTTTTGTCTTTAGCAAATGATGACTCTACAGCAATCACTTCTCTCTCAGAATAGGAATACGACCAGCCAGTAAGTCTGAATACCCACCCTTCTCTGATTTGTTTTATTATAACATAGTTGAGGTGTTACATGTCCTTTAACTGTATTTGGGTTGTATTGTGTTTAGACAATAGTGTGACTAGTAAAACATATGAGTCTTTCAATCGTTACCATTACTTACTTCTAGCTAGCACTGTAAAGCATTTCAATCGTTGTAAAAAACTTGAATAGAAATTAGAAACAAAAACGTTTTTTTCTTTCTTTTTGGCTCTTCTGCCTTTTGACATAAATATCTCTTTCTTCTCCATCTATACGTATTTATGTTCCCAATGCATTTTCTCTGTAGGGATCTGGGGCAAACTGGTGCTGCTGCAGCAGGTACTCATATAGATATTATCTGTCTCTGAAGTATAATGGCTTTAGTTATTTCACTTGGTATCTTAGTCACGTCTTTGCTTCAATATTAATATTGTATTTCAGCACATGTAGCTTATTGAGTAAATGTTGACAAACAAAAAAAAGCTTACTGGGTAAATCATTAGGGACAGGCAATAACGCAGGGCTGGATTTATTGATGAATATGTTTGGCAGTCTTGGTGCTGGTGGCCTGAGTGGCACGAACCAACCCAATGGTTAGACTCACTGGCGTGATACCATTTTCTTTTTTGGTTTTATTGTGTCTCTGTTGAGATGGTTCCACCATTGAACCATGTTTATTGTTTGATTCCAGTTCCTCCTGAAGAGCGCTTTGCGACTCAGTTGCAACAGCTACAAGAAATGGGATTCTATGACACAGCAGAAAACATAAGGGCTTTGCTTGCAACCAATGGGAACGTTAACGCTGCTGTAGAACGACTCTTGGGGAGTATTGGCCAGTAGCAGCAGGTTCGTGAACTGATTTGTCTCAGTTCAGGTCTGTGGCATTCTCTCAGTTATAGAATAAACAGTCTTTGAAATGTGTTTCAGTAATGATGTTTTTATGGAGTTCTTATAATTTATTTTATGATAGGATCGTCAAACTTGTGGATGTATATTTTGAGTCTTCGTGGTTTCATCCTTTCAGATTTTATATGAGTTGTTACAACATACATCTGTATGAGCTGGTTTTAGAAAATGGCTACGTTTACGTCATCTTCTAGAGTTTCATTGTGATGTGTTTGTCAATCGTTTCCAAAGAGGTTTTCAATCAGATCAAAATTCTAAGGTTATTATAAAGAATTATCATTATTTATTATTGCTTCTTAGGGCCTGCCGAGTTCATATGAAAAATAAGAACAACAAATTTAGTCATGTCTTGCCTAATCCAGGTTTCAATCCGAAATCTATCCTTAATGCAAAGGAAAAAAAAAAAGGAAATTTGTTAATAAGGGACAAAAAAATTAGTGTTTTGTCCCCTTAGAATCAAAACCAAGATCATTGTCTCTATAGTATAAACATTAATGAAAACCTGATTTAGTCCTTTCTAATCTATTATATTAAAAGAGAAGTCACAACTTCTCTTCATGTGTGATATTTTTAAAAATGGACCATTCCTAGAAAATAATATTTCATATATATCTTAATAACATTTTATTTGACTTAGTTAAAATATCTTTTGATATCTTTCTTTTATTTGAAATAAAAGAAATATTTTAAAAAGAATTCTAACAAAATCTTTTAGAATCTTTTATAAACATTAAACATATGAATAATAATATAAACCAATAATGATGTAAATAAATATATATATATATATATATATACATATTTATAAACGAAATTAAACACCCGCTCGGTTGAGCGGGTCAAAATCTAGTTAACTTTAAATTACAATTAACATTTGTATTAAAAAAAATGTAATTACTTAAACATTTTACGGGGATCAAACAAAATGGTAAGAGAAAAAAAAACCCGTTTATATCATATTTCTCTGTTTCTGGTCATCATTTGTTCATGACGGTATCACCAACCCCGTTGAAGGTTGTTAATTTCACCTTCTATTCGGTTTAAATCTTTGAGCAATTCAATATGGCCGTGTTATGCTATGTTTTTATGCGGTTTAGGTGATTCAAACAAATAAAAATAACAATTATTCAGTTTTCATGAGTTTAAAGCTTAAATTGGATGTTGGGTTATAAATCTAATAAATCTATATGTAAAATATGAAGAAAATGAAGGTGAATCGTGATTTCTGTTACATCAACAATGGTGATATAACAGAGAGAGACGGCAAATTAGAAGGAAGAATGGTGATATAACAGAGAGAGACGGCAAATTAGAAGGAAGAAGACAAGGACACATATGTAATTTTTTATTCATTAAATCTAAACAATTAAAAATAACTGATGTAGGGAAGAGGCCTCGAACCCGGATGGGCGTCTAAGATGACACGCCCAAGACCACTAGACTAAGTGACTATTTCTGGGATTTAGGTGTTTTAGATTGTATATATAGATTTTACTTTATTTATTTCATACTTTGTTCACAATGGGAAGAAGAAAATCGACGTTGACGGCAAAAGCTATTAAAAAAAGAAATAAAAATATTTAGAGAATATTTACTAACCATTATTGTTTGGATTTTGCTAGATTTTCGGATGGTTGCCCAAAAACCGTTTGGTAGAAGATACATTTTACCAAATTTATAAAATAGCTTAATCAGTAGATACGTTAATCCCACGGGCCCAGATAAAACATAAAAATTAAGAAGATATGTTTCGCCAAGGTAGACGCGGAATCTTTTGTATATGTTATCTTCTAGTAAAACTCCAGAACAAAGAAAGAAAAACTGATATCATATTCTTCATTCGTAGATGTATATGTTTTTGGTGTATTATGCATTCTAAACTCTTTAGATCAATTAGTTGTTAGTAGATTGCACGCTCTAAACAGTCGTAGATGGTAGATTTGATGTACTACCCCTTTTATCCAATTTTTAAAATTACTATTCCAAACATTTTTTGAATCTAAAAATATTTTTCATATATTCACATGCTACTCTATTTCATATTGTATATTTTTCCTCAATTTTTTACCTTGTAGATTTATTTCTATGAACTTTTATATACAAAAAGGGTAGTGAAGGTCCAAAAGTGCCAAAATTTGGTTTTATTCTAAGGGGACAATAGCTGTGTTTTTCGGTCCTCTTTTGGCCAATTTCCCAAAAAAATTGTAAAGAAAGGAAAATATTACATTCAAGGGAAATTTCAATTTATTTTTTACACAAACAATTTTCACTATCAGCACACTTTTTTTCTCATTTCATCATCTTTTCTCTAGTGTCAACGTGTGAAAATCTATTGCTATCCTTTTTTATTATATCTAACTGAAATCAATTACTTTTTTTTCTCTCTTTAAAGTATCTATGTAAACATTGTAAAAAAACGTATAATAACTAAAGTATCCATATAGACACTCATATTGTATAGACCGACAGAATCTATAATGAAAGAACTAATTTATTTAGATTACTAGTGGTTGGCCGTCCTACGGGCGGGTGTATTTACACTAAATTTATTTTATGTCAAAATATATTTTATTTTATAAAATATTTGAAAATTAACTTTATAATAAGATAATAAATATTTTTTTTCCGAAGATGATATTGTAAATTTTATTAAATTTTTTTGAAAGAAAGATTTTTTAGTGAACACAAAATTATTAAATAAAAACAATTAAGTAAAATGTAATAATTTATATTTCTTCTTTTGATTTTTATTTTAATTTGATATAGTTGAAGAAAATTCAAAAGTTAAAATAACTTTTTTCTAAGAGTTTCCAAATTTAATATTATTATATTAATAATTTTCTCCTGATAATTAAGTAATCCTTTTCAAGCTAAACTAATTGAAATATAATATAATGTGATAAAACTGTAAAAATGTATATTTTAAAGTACTATATAAATAGTTTCAGTAATGTCATAGATAATAATTAATATATTTTATTTAACAATAAATTATGGTTTATAAAATATGTTTTTCAGTTTATATTAGATTTCCAATTTATAATGAAATTTATTCAACTTTTAATATTTTATTAATTGTGTTTTGTGAATTATTGTTGAAATATTTACAAATATGTACACTCATATCTAAAGGTTACACCAGTTCTGTTTAGTATATTTTTCAGATCATATGAACTCAAATTGAATTAATATCTGTAAGTAATAAGTTATATTGGAGAAGACATGAAGACGAAGTGTAATCATAACCGATTATAAGTTACTTTCCAAACTTATTTACTATATAATTTTCCTAAAGTGAGATTAATGTTGTATATAAACATTAAGAAACACTAATGGACGATGGACTGACACTACAATTTTCAGATTAAAGAACTAAAAGCATAAACGAAACATAACTATAATGATAACCTTGACCTTGAGATCCCACCTGCGCAAAAATATATGAAACCATAAAATCTTAATGGTCATTAAGCGAAGTAAATGTTCACAGACGATTGTACATTGTTTTGGGTCCCACTATTTGACATGTAACTTGAAATGTTGGTGTAAAAGATGATTTTTAAACAGAAATTTTCATACGTTTAACTAAAAATATCTTAAAATATAGCTATTATTCATTTATCTATAAATTTATCAATTTTTGAGTAGTTTTATTTTTTTTAACTAACTCTAAAGTTAAGAAAATAAAAAATAAAATATGTATGGTTTGTTTTATACTTTTTCTTTAAAAAAGTCTTATAAAAATAAAAAAAAGGTTTAGCAGATTCTCAAAGAAAAAAATGTAATTTTACTGGAAAAAAATTCGTAATTTCACCGGGCAAGAAATACTTGTTGTTGTTATAAAAAATGTGAAGTTAATATAACATATTAAATATGAAGGAATTACAAAAAAAAAAACGAAAATATCTTATTTTGTTAGTGTAAAGAAAAGATAATTCATTAAATTTGAATATTTTATCCATTTTATGGAACTAATATGAATGTGTCACAAAAAACGTCGACCTCGCTCTTGCTAACGTGGACGATTCTAGAGAAAGGTGGGCCTATAACTAATCTCTAGCCCAACATCTAACATTGAACCGGTATAATAAACCTACTACAAACCAAGACGCAAAGATTTATTTTTCGGGTCAATTTCAATGAGTAATTGCTGATGTGTATTTTTTGCCCCATGCTCTCTGCTGATGTGGTATCATGAGAAGGGAGAAAAAACAGTTTTATTGTATAAGATGCACACACTCAGGTTATTAGATATTTAAAAATATTCTTATAAGCACAAAATAATCAATAATCCTAAGATATTCATGTAGACATTATAAATTAATTAATAATTTTAGTTATTAAGGTGGGTGCTATATAAAAGTAAGTAATTAGAATGTCTAACGAAGATCTCAAACATGTTCACAGCAACTAGAGCTTATACCAACTCGAGGATCTAACTACATTTCTCAGAGTTGGTTGTGTGTTTCTCATAGCTCGTGGACATGTTATATACTGTACACATCATATGATGCACACATCATATTGTGTACACCATCAAATTGTACACAAACATCAAAAGTAATCCCACTTCTTAAACTCTCTGAAACCAAAAACAAAATCTTAAAAAATTTAAATTTAGTTACTTTCTACAAACTTGAAACTGGTTGTGTGTTTGGAGACATCGAACAAGGTGTACAAAAACTAAAGTATCTATGTAAACACTGTAAAAAGCGTACAATAATTAAAGTATCCACATGGATACGCATATTGTGCACACCGACAATATCTAAAATGAAAGAACTAATTCACTTAGACCATTCACACACTCATGTTATTAGATATTTAAAGATATTCTTATAAGCACAAAATAATCAATAATCCTAAGATATCCATGTAGACATTACAAATTAATCAATAATTTTAGTTATCATGGTGGGTGCTATAAAAAAAGTAACTAAAATGTCCAAAGAAGATCTCAAACATGTTCACAACAACTAGAGCTTATACCAACTCGAGGATCTAACTACATTTCTCAGAACCGGAGTCGCCGGAGTCGCTCGTGGACATGTCATATACTGTACACATCATATTGTGTACACAACCAAATTGTACACAAACAGCAAAAGTAATCCCACTTTTAAACTCCCTAAAACCATAAACAAAAGCTTAAAGCTTTAAATTTATTTTTTTTGATAACAGTAATTCTACTTCTTAAACTAAATGTCCAAAGCAGATTTCAAACACGTTCATAACAGCTAGAGCTTATACCAACTCGAGGATCTAAACTACATTTCTCAGAATCGGAATCGCTCGTGGACATGTCATATATTGTACACATCATATGGTGTACACATCATATTGTGTACACAACCAAATTGTATACAAACAGTAAAAGTAATCCCACTTCTTAAATTCCCTGAACTATAAAAAAAAGCTTAAACCTTCAAATTTATTTTTCAGTTAGAGTAAATTTCCCATATCCAAATCTAGTGATAATTAATTTTGAAGTGGTCATGTGAAGTCAAGATAAAATAATCACCTTTTACTACATAGAAAGGAAGAAACACCACCACTTTCACTTCAAAAAGAAAAGAAAAAAACCAGATTTAACAATCAGACAAAACCAGAGATATAAAAAGCATAGAAGAAAGGTATGGGATTCACTTTAAGATAGTAATGGGTTTTAAGAATCTAAAAATTTTGACGAGTTCTGACGGAACTATGTGACTAATAATTTACAGGTTGATTTTTCTTTTAAATGAGTCTTCTAGGTTGAGAAAAGAAAAAGATAGGAGACGAAACAATGAGTTTTATAATAATCAAAAGATCTAGGAATTATGTTTTGGATGGGTTGAGAGATAACGAGTTTTACAAAATCAATTATCTGTTAGTAAGGAGAAAGAACGAGAATGAGGAAGAAGAAAATGAAGAAAGAGAAAGATGATGGGTATTACAAGCTGAAGAGTCTGATGATCGTTTGATTGTATTTGAGGGCATCAAAGTAAACAACCATAATAAAATACCCTAGTAGCAATAACTGTCTTTCAGTATAATAAATAACTTGAAACTGCCTCTGAATGTAAATCACTCTAAAGAAAGAGATACATCGTGTGATGAGGATGTGTATGTTTAAATATCATATGATATACATATTGTAGATCCTAAAATCTGCACTAAGTATTTTGTAGTGATCGAGAATTTAATCAGGGAAAGACAAATGATGTGGGCAACAACGCTCTTAAACACAACGATACAATCGAAATTTGGTTGACAAAAGTGGACATTATTGAAAATTCGTTACAAGGTGATGAACAAGATTGAAAACAACAATGAAAAGTAGAAGTAATAATCGAACTAGAAATCTATGGAAGGAGGTCGATGTGATTAGTGATATGCTCTAGGGTTTTCCGTGTGTCTTTGTGCTCCATCCTAGCTCTCTTTTATAGTCCTCTTTTCTTCTAACTGCCTCCGTGATCTCCGGGATACCATTTCGATCTCGTTGGGTCTGATCGACGTCGAGCTCGTAACGATCTTACATGGCTTGGGGCTGCTTAACTTGGATGCCGAAATTGGGTCCAACATTTGTCCCCAATCTTTTTCTTTTAAAGATAAAGATGGCCCATTCAGACTCAAACAGCGAGAGGCGGTTCAGTTTATGCGGCGGCAGGAACCCGACACGCGTCTCCTTCCCATCTACAGACCATTGGCGTGCGTCTCTAACGACTATTTGTGCCGTATACGAGATGAAACCTAATCATTGTCTTCTCGTTAATGATAGAGCCGTTTTTGATGTAGGCAAATTGTCCTATAAATACTGGAGGTTTTTCTTTCTCTCCTAACTCTTTCTTTCTCTTCCAAACTTCTTGCTTGTACGATTTTCGATTTTCCTTAAGCAAAGATGGATACATCGTTCACTTTTCCTTTCTGACGACCACTGCTGATCATCTCGAGGCTTTACACACCACATATGGTGTCGATTGGAGTGTCAAGATCGAACTGGCTACTACGCTTGAGACCCCTGAAACTGTTCGCGACGGGTTTTGCGGAGCGTACCTCTCGTTCTTTGAATCTTGCAGTCTTTTCTTCACGATTCCTAGTCCAATCCTTGAAATTGTGGCTGAAATGGGTATATCTCTCACTCAGATGTGTCTAAACTTCTTGAGGCATCTCTTTGCACTCGTGGTTAGAGCCCGCGAAGAAGGTTTGCGATTCGGTTTAGAGGAGATGCGCCACTTGTGCTTGCTGAAGTGAAACAACCAGAGTCCGGGAACTTTCCTTATGTCGCCGCGCGTAGTACGCCATGTTATCCAAGGGGTTCCATACAGCGATCAAGATTGTGAGAAAAGTTCTTTGCGCTGGAAATGCAGATCGAGTCTCTGACCACGTGTCACGCGGATGAACTTCGTCGTACGACTTATGATGCTAAGAAGACTTTAGCCGACGGCTACCTGGACGTTTTGATGTCTTTGAAAGAGAAGTGGGAGAAGAAGAAGGCTGCAACAGATTGCTAGATTCGACTGAAGGAGGTCATCACTAACATCGAACTTATTATGGAAATCATGACCAACAATCTGCTCGCTTCTGATGAGTTATCGCGTCTTCGAGCTATGGAGGTCGAATTAGGAGCCGAACTTGATGTGGCTGCGGTGTCGGATTTTTTGGTTGGGAAGTTTGACCTTCCTCTGATTTCTGAGGATCTTCCCAAGGATTTCTTCTCTAAGGTTCCTCATGGTGGAGATGAGTTCGGCGTCGAGCAGGGGCGTAATAGGGATCACTATGAAGATGACGAGTTTGATGCCGATGATTAATTTTATCTTTTTGTACTCTTTTCTTTTGTTTCTTTCTCTTTCTGGCGACTCTAATAAAAGATGAATAATAGTGGTTTGTTTGATTTCATTTTTCTGTGAGTACGCAAACTTTTATATTATTTTCATGGTCTTACATCGACTTCGATAAATATCGCGTCGATAAGTTGTGTTTGAGTAATAATTTTACTATTATGATGCACCGTGTTTTTAGCGGGATCCTAACTGTTTCCATAAACTTGATCAGGGTCTCTTCATGCAGTTAAATCGAATTGTAAAAGTGAGAAATTATCTTTCTTTATTATTTAGAGATGGTTATTCGCATACAACTTTGCATCACATAACAAAAAAGATGTATCTGTGTGGATAGGTTGTTTCCTGATCCGAATTTGATCTCCTTGCGAGAAATTTGTTTGTGGTGGGTGACTGGACTCTGGTCGTGACCTGCCTACGTATCCTCGTCGAGGAATCAATTCTAAACGTAGTTCGATTGTTTGCCTAGTAAATAGGGTTGTGTTTTTTGATTTGTACGGGTACATGAGTACGATTCTTGTTCTTCTTGGGGCTTCTTGACTGGTCTTATGGGTTTGGCTCGATGACTTTGAAGCTCGAGAGTTAGCATGTCCTGAAGTTCTTTTGACTCTCTTTTATGGTTTCGATTCCTCTTGGCGTAGGGAACTTTAGACATTGATGGTAAGTTAAGGGTACTGCTTTTATGACGTATAGCCATGGTCTTCCGAGGATGGCGTTAAATGGAGCGGGTCGGTCCGTGATGATAATTTGGACGATATTTCTAACATCCCCAGTGGTTACGGCAAGTTTGATGGATCCGAGAGAATATGTAGTCTCTCCTGCGAATCCGATTAGTGGGGTTCTTTCTTGTTTGAGGAGTGTTTTGTTAAATCCCATTCTTTTGAATGTTTCGTAGAAGAGCACGTCTGCGGAATCATGATTCTGGATAATTCACATCCTCCTACGCCGAGTCGTATAACGAGTGTGTCGTCATGTGATTTATCGAGATCGGTGGTTTCGTTTTCGTCGAAGGTGATTTTGTGGTCGGGGCCTGACAACGGTTCCCGTATGCTGATGCTAATTTCTACTCTTCGTTGGTGAGCTTTGATGGAGTTGACTGGGTTACAGAATTTTGATCCTTCATAAATGAAGTCGATTTTTTTTCCCTTTTTCTGGTGGTGCGTTGGGAAGTACCATTTTTTGTTTAGTGTCGGCTGGTGGTGTCCTTGCCCCCCCCGGACATGTTGGATTTGAGTAAATGCGGGGTGTGCTTTTTCTTACGTATTGGTTTCTCTAGTAGTCGTTGAATCTTTCCGAATTTGCTGTTCTCCTTGGCTAGTGGTTGTATCTGGTTGTTCGGTTCAGAGGAGGAGAACATGTTCTATCGAGCGCCTTTAGGCCTTGTATTGTCATCGTGATGTTGATACTTATTTGTTCTGCGGTTTGATTTGACGCTTTTTTACGTTCGGATCCCCACAAGATCATATCGAATTTTTTCTTTGGGGCTGGAGGCGGAGATTCTGGTGTTTCCGGCTCGACTTCTCTGCCTCTTTTGCCTTTATTTTTGACTTTTGAGGTCGTCAGAGTTTCTTCTTCCTCTACGTTCTCACCATTCTCTTTATTTTCTTCCTTGTTGCGGAGTGCTGCGCGACATTCTTCGGTTGAATGTCCCTTTCGCTTGTGGAAGGCGCAATACTTGCTCGGGTCATATGTCGATTGTTTGTTCTTCGACAATGAGTCTATGGCGTATAAATGCTGTCCTTTGGTAGTTTGTTATTTCGGAGTATTCGGCTTTTTAGATATTCCGTTCTTGTTGGTGTGGTATTGTTCCTTCAAGGCGGCTATTTCTTCTTCGAGGGTTGCAAAGTAGGATGCTCGATACAACGCGTCATCAAGTGAGGTGGGAGCCCTGACCCTCATTTCTTCCCTAAACTTGGAAGAAAACCAGACGCCATTTTTCAGAGCTGCCAACGCGACTACCTCGTTTAGGCTTGATATTTTGGATTTTAGTTCTTTGAACTTATTTATGTAAGCTCTCAGTAATTCGAAGGGTGCTTGCTTGAGGTTCCACATGTTGGCTTCAGTGGCACGCGTTTCTATAAACACCGAATATTGCTTCAAGAATGCCGATACGAGTTGGTTGAAGTCATCGATCGAATTCCCTTTGATCCCGGCGAACCATTCTAGGGCGGGGCCTGTGAGATTTTTGGCGAAGAAATGGTAATAGCCCGCTTCTCTCTCCTCGTCATTGAGGTGAGCTCTTGAGTTACCCGAATATTCGGGGAATTTGATCTTCCTGATATCGTGTAATCTTGTTTGTGAACGGAGTCCGGCGAGTCTCCTCGATAACTTGATCGACATCTGGGGCCGATCTCGTTTCCATATGTACGATGGCATGTATCCTTTTGAGTTCGCGTCGTTCTTTTCAAGGTAGCTTCTGTACGCTCCTGCTTGACTCAGGGATCTTTGATCTTCTCCTTGTGGATTTTTTGTGAAACAATCTGAATGGATTGTATGCCGAGACGGGATCTTGTGGTGATGCGGGTCCTGTTCATTGAAATCCGTCGCCTCCGAAGGAGAATCAGTCATCTCGAGTTCGATGTTGCAGCATAGATATTTCTACTGGTCTGTTTCGAGTTGGGATCGGGGTAGTTCTGATGCCCTGCATTCCGTTTTCGACCTCACCCTGACCGTTATAATAAAGAAGTCGATAGATCGTCCCTTTCAGTAGGGTCTATCGCGAATTTCTCCCCGCATAGCGTACCGACCGAAATCTGGCCAGTTCGGGGGAGGCGAAGGCTCCGCGGTTTCGAGGAAGAGGTGTTTGCAGAGATGGATCCGAGTGTTGTCGGATTCTTTCCCTGGGATTTGCTCGGTATTCAGCGAGCTCCCTCTCGGTTTGTTCTAGGCGGCTGGCGATGGTCCAGTGAGCGATCTCTTGGTCACGAGATTTATCAATGAGCGTCGAAATCATTCCACTGAGTTCTTCCATTTCGTCTCGGGTTCGGGCCAAGTGAGTTGGAGATCTTGGTCTCCCTGTTCGGGTCGGGTCTTCGGGTGTCGTTATGTCCATTGTACGATTCCACACTCGAGATCTGATTCGATCAGCGGGAAGGTTTCAATCTGTGGCCGTACTCCTGTCGGTGATCGAAATTCCAGTTGATGGAAATTGTTGATTTTGGGTCGCGTCGATGGCTTCGTTGACATTTGTTTGATCGACGGAAGTCGGATTGGTTCCTAAAGAGATACCGGTTGGATAGACGTCGGTCGATCTGGATCGGGTGTTTTCGGGGTTGATCGCGTTGGGATCCATAATCGTCCTTAGAAATCCTAGATCGGGTTCTTAGCAAGTGCGTTTTTCGTTTATTTTGCCCACATACGACGCCAAAATGTAGGCCCTAAAATCCACACTAAGTATTTTGTAGTGATCGAGAGTTTAATCAGGGGAAGACAAATGATGTGGGCAACGATGCTCTTAAATACAATGATACAATCAGAATTCGGTGGACAAAAATGGACTTTATTGAATATGGAATTTGTTACAAGATGATGAACAAGATCGAAAACAACAAGGAAAAGTAGAAGTAATAACTGAACTAGAAATCTATGGAAGGAGGTCGATGTGATTAGTGATATGATCTAGGGTTTTCCGTCTGTCTTTGTGCTCCATCCTAACTCTCTTTTATAGCCCTCTTCTCTTCTAACTGCCTCCGTGATCTCCAGGATACCATTTCGATCTCGTTGGATCTGATTGACGTCATAACGATCTTACATGGGCTTGGGCCTGCTTATCTTGGATGTGGAAATTGGGTCTAACACAAATCATATGTCACATGGAATATGTGATATCCCCTATATATTAATTGAGAATCATTTAAAAAGTTGTAACCTTAAGTTTGTAATAATTAAAAATAACCTCAATCCTATGTGGCATAACTCTTTAGCTTCTATTTCAAATTCCAAGGATTCTAGAGCATGTGATATAATGTATAGTCTAAAATTTATACTTTCTAGCAATATAATATTTCGTAGACTATAGTTGGTTTCATATATCAAATATTTATTGTTTCGCATGCTTTCCTTAAATAAAACCTATGGAATTACCTAATGTGATTAAAACTATTTATATATGACAATTAATGATTTTAAACAATAAATATTTGATAACAATTTGTATACTTTTTCTCATTTTGTTTATTTCTTTATTATTAGAATAAATTACACAATTACATTAATCATATAATAAAAATCTAGATTTTTTTTTGTGTATGTTGTATTTCGAATTTTTTAAAATGAGTATAAATTACTAAAGCTGTTAAAAATCTCACATAAAATTTTAGGATCATGGTTTTATTTTTTCTATATGAAAATATAATGATTATAAGACCATATGAAGAAATAATTTTAATTTATATATACTTGATATCGTTTTAATTAAACTATACATCGTATGAAAATACACTTATATTTTGATATTTGCATTGAACATATATTGAAAAGTTAATATTTATGTCAATTTTTAAAAATGATTATAAATTATTGAAACTACTAAACATCTCAAATTCAAAAATATTCGTTGGTGTAAAGTTTTGTTACACAAATATGCAAATAATCATAAAATCATATGAATAGAAACCTCATTTAATAAATATCCATATTAAAAGTGTGCTATATTAATATGTTTATATCATTTAAATTTAATTATATATCTTATACAATATATAAGATTGATTATTTTGATTTATTTATCCTAATTGCAAATACTTAAGAGTGATAGTTAAATTTATATGCATACGCCAATTTATTACATAATAATAACTGATTTTAATGCATAAAGTGCAGATCTTAATCTAAGTATGTATCTCTTTAATTATTTTAAATCTTAAGTATTTTCTAAATCCCAGGTCATAACAAACAAAGAAAATGAGAATAAACTTCAAAATAAATATTTATATCAAGTAATAACCAAAATAAAATAAAAAACAACAAGAGAAAAAATTGAAGATAAGTAGATTGACACGTGAACGTAAACTTCTGATAACCATAATTAGTTTTTAAATTGTTGTTTCATGATATAAAACTGAGTTAATGTTTAATTTATTAATTTCTAATTATTTAAATAATTATGGTTAGGCCTGGGCATTTTACCCGAATAGATCCGGACCCGAAAAGAACCGACCTGAATAGACCCGGACCCAAAAAGAACAGACCCGAACAGACCCGACCCGATAAGAACCGATTTGTACCCGACTTATAAACATGTATATCCAAAACTATTATTTTTATGTTTTGTTTATATATCTATACTATTTTATAATTTAGCTGAAATATATTTTGTTAACAATATTTATTATTATTTGTAACATTTTTAAGTAATATAAAGTTTTTAAATGTAAAATTTAGAGTTTAAAAATATTTTCTTTAATTATTAATAGTTTAATTTAAGTTATTTTATAAAATCTTAGATATATATGAAAAATATTGACTGAATTTGAGTGAGTTTGGGCATGTTATGTATTTTTTAGATTCTAAATACCCGGACCCGATCCGGACCCAATATGGATCCAAAAATTATGGGTATTTTACAGGTATTGGAATTATAGAACCGAACCGACCCGACCTGGAACCGACCCGAAATTCATAGGTACCTATATGGGTCTAAATTTCCAAGATCCGAAAGACCCGGACCCGACATGACCCGACCCGAACCCGACTTGAGGACCCGGATGCCCATGTCTAATTATGGTTATGTTAAATCAGGACCATAACTAATTTTAAATTGTTTATTTGTATTTGAGAAACTTAAAATATTTTTTTAAAAACAATTTAAAATTTAACTTAATTTTTTATAAAATTATTTTTTTTTTTAAATATAAAAAATAATAATTTTCTAATATTATTAGACAAATAAATAAGTTATATTAAATTAGTTTTGAAACTTATATATTTTAAATGCAAATATTGTACCAAGTGATTCTTAGAAAACATTAGAGAACTTGCAAATACTCTACCAATCAAGCCAGTGACACTCCGTTTATTTTCATCACTCGAACACTAAAAAGTGAAAAGATATATGAAGTCGGGTCCATTAAATTCTATGATTTGATCTATAGTTCTAATTACAATTGTTTCTGATCCTACGTATAGATAATTATATAAAAATTCTAAAATTCTAAAATTTCAAATACTAAAATTTTATTTTTTAATTAGATATATTAACCATGCGCAAGGCGCATGTCTTAACCTAGTACACTAGGATTCAACTAACAATCTATATTATAATAGTACACTTTCTAGGCTCCACAACGAGCCACGTCAGCAATTTTGTAGGTCCCATAAGTATTTTTTAAAAACTTATGGTCTTGGTAAGATGATTACAAACAATGAAATACACTTTAGCCAAGTGGTATAAGGTGTCTAATTAAGCATGCAAGATCGTGGGTTCAAACCACGCAGCCATCATTTATTTTTGATTTTCTTATTTCGGTTATTATCATATGGACTTTTTGTTTGTAAGGTTTTTATGTTTTTTTTTTTATGACTTATTGTTTTAAAGATCAAAATAGTTGGATAAGCCCTAAAACTTAACGAGTTCAAACTAAAAATAGTTAAAAATGGATGCAAAAACGAACAATAAAAAAACAAAAAAAAAAGCAAGTCTCACGAGGTTGCCTACGCGGATGGCTTAAAGAGCCTTAAAACTATCCTATTATAATATAGTTCAACCCAAAAATAATAAAAAATGAATCCAAAAACGAACCGACCAAAAAAAAAAGTGAATCCCACGCGGCTACCTACGTGGATGGCTTAATGAGGCTTGAATAATATAAATTAAGAGCTCAAAAAGTGAAATCATTGCACATGTTTCCTAATATATATTTTCAAAAAATTTGTATGTGAGATAAAATAAAAAATAACAAAAAAATTAATTATTTTCGTTATTTATTTAATGAATATGTAATTTCTCTTACATTTTAATAACTACTATAATTTCATTGAAAACATTCCTCACCACCGATTTCAGACTCCGGCGAATGGATTCCCACAGTCGATGACGTCGTAAGTAAAAATGCCACATCATTTATGAACAAAACACAAATTTACAAAAAAACATATATA
>CAKOAT010261820.1:217172-248005 GCA_932364175.1 Eruca vesicaria subsp. sativa | reverse complement strand
ACCTACTTTTACACACTAAAAACTATATATTATAACCTAACTGTTCCTATAAACCTTACTACGCATATAAATAACATTTAACACATTAGATATACAATATTTTCACTTTACACTCTTACTACATTCTTTCCATTTCATTAATATTTGGTGTCATTAGAAGAATCCACTAAACCACTAAATCGAGAAAAATATACGCAAAAATGATTCCGGCCCCGCGCTTGCGCGGAGAGTATGCAACTAGTATTTAGAAATCTAAAGTCTTTTAAAGGAAGTGAAGATTATTTAAAGAGTTCAATAGTTTTGGTTTGGTCATGTCCTGGACACGACTAACAGAGAATAATCGTACGATGAAGAAGCAATGACGGCTTTGGTTTATATCATATGGAATATATGATAAGGATTCAACTAACAATATTTATAAATCTTAAATCTTTTAAAGGATGTGAAGATTATTTAAAGAGTTCAATGGCTTTGGTTTGGTCATGTCCTGGATACGACTAACAGAGAGTAGTCGTAAGATGAAGAAGCAATGACGGCCCCCGACATCAATGATGAAGAAGCAATGACGGCTCTCGAGAGTCATTTGATTGAGCCTGGCCCTTTAGAGATCTTGTAATGATGCAATTCCATATTCACTAGATCTTTTGGCTGCCCTACACGCATCTAGTCTTTTAAACAAAATTTTCAATCATATTATTTATATATATATATATATAATATATTCTATAATTAAACTTATAATTAAACACATAGAAGAAATATAATGTTAAATCAAATAGAAAAAGATAATGATTGGCGAAATCATTGTAGTTAATGTAAGTAATAGTTTCATAAGTAATACTAATTATGAGTTTTTTTTTTACAAAATATAGATTTTTTAGTTTTTTTTTTAACAGAGCCCTCATTTTATTTTTGGTATAAATAACTTACATAATTATTACAGTATTATTTTAATCTGTAGTTTTATATTTTCTATCTTTAAAATGTTGGTAGAAAATAATCACTATTAAAATCTAAAAATTAAGTATATAAAATGAATTGATTTTTATTTAAATTTAAAATGATATTATATAAATTTAAGATTGTATATATTTTGTTGTTATGAATAATGTTTATTTATTCTATTTATTTATAAACGGGATGATATTAATTTATCCTTGCCATCAATGTGAATACCAAATCGAACATTGACTTGACATTGCAGTTAGATCAATGGTCACACCGGTCCAACTGGGTTGTAAATTTAATTTAATTTTAAGTTAAGTATCAATATATATGTATAACTACAAAATTATTTTTATAAGACTTTTTATCATTGTTTGAAGATAAAATGATATGGAAATAAAATGAAAACTTTTAAAATAATATAAAATATAATAAAAAATAATTTATGTAAATAGAAATTAAAAACAATACAAGTTTTTATGAAAGTTTTTTAAAAATTTGCATTTTTAATTTGAATTTGAAAAACAAATCATGGTTAATATCAATCTGGACCATCGGTTTTAGCGAGTAACTGGTTCTTAAACCGAATTTGTTGGTTTTTAGCACGATTTAAATTGCTTAGAAGAGAGAGAATCATGATCCAACCCGCCGGTTCCAGTTTTAAAACACTTCTTGTCACATAACATCGCTTTTAATAACAAACAACAAAAATCATTTTAGTAGACATATTTTTACTATGAATTTATGTCAAAGCCATATACATATTTAACGGAAGTTGTTATTTATTGTTTAACCATTTAAGAAATAAATAATTGCCATCTTATTTTTTTTTTGTTTTTCGTGTTTCTAAAGACTATGCAATACAAAACAAATTGTATGCATGGAAATGATCAAAATAAAACTTTATTACAAAGACATATAAATTTTTGAGACCACCATAATTATACATTTAAGAAAATATAGTCATTTGAACTTGATAAAATGAATCTTTTTTTTTTTTTAAAGAAATGATAATCTAGTATATAAACTTTCATTGGTTGAGATTTTTGACTCAACTTGCATAATAACCTATATTTTGTTACCAACTTATGTATTTAAATAACTAGTTGAAATAGTAATAAACATATATTTGTGAATATCCTTTATGTCCTATAATATTCGGTTTCTTTAGATCTAATACCCAATCATTATAAATATAAACTAATCATTTCACAACCTCTGAAAATCTCTTTTAAGTTTTTAAAACTTTGCTATGGGTTCCATAACCAAAATCTCTAATCTGACCAATATAAAATTAAAAAGTTAAAATGCCCTAAGTTTTGAAATCACGTTCAAAATAAAAAAATATAAAACCTAAAAATCCCGCAAAACATGCGTGGAGTTTTGCCCATTACATCTCAACTTTTAATTGCGCGGGTGTTTGTTTTCATTTTTGTATAGATAAATATTTATTTAAATTATTAGTTGTATACATATATTTAAATGTTTATATTACTTTTGCAAATAATATAATTTTATAATTTACATTTTGCAATTAATAAACTGTTTAAAATCGTCACGTATATTTGTCACTTCTTATTATATATTTATTTTATTGTATTTATTATTAATCTAGTTAATATATGCATGAAACAACATATTTGAAAATTATTTTGTATTTAATTTATGTTAAATTTGGACCCGTCCTTCAAAGGTGGATTTCCTTTAGCAATATTTTTTACTTTTATTTAATATTATTATATAATAGATAACATAGAATATAATATTTTTTCATATTTTATAAATGATATCTGAGTGGGCTCTGAAGTCTTTGGATTACGGGCGTGCCAAATTGATGTGTTATGGATCGATGATGGCAGTGTCAGTGGCTTAGGGTGGAGTCATAAGGATCAAATGGACTCTGAAGTCTTCGGATTACGGGCGTGCAGAAGAAGTCTCTCAGCTTTACATGATGAGATGGAAGGTTTACTTTGGGCAGCCTCATGTATGAGAGATAGGATGATAACTTTGATACGTTTGAGATGGACTTCTCGGATCTAGTGGACATGACTACAAATTCGGATGATTGGCCGACCTTCACGGCCGAGATCGAAGCATTCCAGAGGTTATAGGAGGGTTCGCGGATGTGAGTCTGTCTCATATTCCTCGGAGTAGGAATGGTGAGCGGACACGTTATAGCAAAAGAAGCAAGAACCAGATGCTATACATTTTCCCACATAGATCAGACCCGGCCAGACGGAGATGCTCATCGGAGAATCGACTCGTCTGATCACCACTTGATCTAGTTTAAATGGGCGGCTGACAAAAAAAATGATATCTGAGTGTATTAATGCATAATAATAGCTCATTGCTAATAACAAAATTATTAAATTATTTACATAAATTTTTGAAATTAAGATATTGTTAAATTATTTTTCAACAGGTTTTGTTAGAATTTATATATATAATGACGAAATTTAGTGAAAACATTTACAGATAGTTTTTATATTATATATATATATATATATATATATATATATAAACTAATGACAAAATTAAGTGAAAACAAAATCTTTTGAAACTGATTTTTTTTTCTAAATTTAATATTAATATTTAAAATGAAAAGATATGAATATATATTATGATAAGTTGATACTTTGTTAACCATTCTGGTTTTGTAGCAGTCGATTGTTATATTATGAATGATATATAATCATTAAGCTATATTATTATTTTTAAATGAATATAAATTGATTTCTAGTG
This sequence comes from Eruca vesicaria subsp. sativa, assembly GCA_932364175.1. Lineage (NCBI taxonomy): Eukaryota > Viridiplantae > Streptophyta > Magnoliopsida > Brassicales > Brassicaceae > Eruca > Eruca vesicaria. The sequence continues at coordinate 244,318 of CAKOAT010261820.1, read as the reverse complement.
AGGGTCCTTTTTTTTATAAATTATACAGAAAATTTTATTAATTCTCATTTTTTTTATTAAAACGATTTACCAATTTATTTGAGTAATTATTTTTAATTTGTAAATTTATTAATTATTAAAAGTTGTATAGCAAATTATTATTTTAATTTATTTTAATGTTTGTTTTAGTTTAACTATATTAATAGTTAGAATTAATGTTTTAAAAAATTGCTCGATGAGTATAGTAAAGTTATAAGTAATAAGTAATGCGAAGTTTTTATCCATTCTAACTGAAAATATCTTTAATCAGGTAAACTACATAAATTTTTAATAGTGATCATTATTATCTAAAACTATTCATGTTTTTTTGAGTCTTAACTATATTTAAAAAATAAAATAAATCACGTAATCTAAGTAATTCATGATTATAGTTTTAAAAATAAATGGTACTTGCCAATTAGCATAGTATAATTATTATAATTTAATATATATATAATTGATGTATTATATATATTAACTAACAATTTTTTTATTATAGATTCTGACCATGGGTGGATTTTTTTTTGTTTTCGAAAATACTATATATTTTTAGGTAATTTAGATTAGAGGAAAACAGACTTGCGTGTAACTATTGCTTTTATTGTTTGAATGTCTCCATGGTGTGTTCATCATCTATCTTTTATAGCTTTTTCTTTTAGGTTAGTGTGAGTTTTTAATTTAACGTTATATATCGCCATCTCAATATTTAGTTTATGGTTGTTGGATTTACTGATAAACTGCAAATTTTTTAACTGTGTCATTTTGATTTCAACCTCCAATGATGATAAAATATTAAATGAGATTCCATTTTATTCAAACTTTAGAACCTTAAAATATGTTGTTCCAATCATAAAAAAACAAAGTTTTTAATCTGTTTGTAACAGATACATGTGCCACATTGGATTTCAATGGTGTAGAGATGACATGTAATCGTCCTAGCTTTGACATTCAAATAAGTTACAACGTAAATTGATAGTCTTGTTATCTTAACCTCGTGGAGTGATATCTTTAAAGAGAGTAAAAGTGATCTCGGTAGTAGCGGCGTGTGAAATGGGCGTCCCTAGCATTGGTTCATTTTGATTGTGCTGATTCTCCATCCAAGCATAGTTATTTTGATTGTGCTTATTATCCATCCAAACATGTTTGAACTATGCATGACTTTTCTATGTCTCATCCCTGAATATATCATTATCTGTGGTAAAGAATGGTGAAATCTGTGTCTTATTATTGCTTATGAGGTTCCATATATATATGAGATACAAGAATAAGATAAATGGAAAACATCCAATTCCTAAAGTAACAAGGAATTGGAAATACATAAGAATGACAATACTAAATGGCCGCCTATAACTATTGGGTTACACGGCCATGGGCCAATACTAAATCTATCTAATGGTTATGGCCCATCCACATAATACTTTATAACACTCCCCCTTGGATGCCATAACCGTATGGGCTTGTACCATGCTTAATGTTGCCTCGTTAAAACCTTCTCTAGGAAAACCAAAAACCCAAGATGGGAAAAATGGAAACTTTAGACAAGGAAAAAGAGTACAAAACATGATACTCCCCCTGATGAATGCATCACTGAAATGGCTCAGTGAACGCATCCCAATCTGGTACACGAACTTCTTGAACGTTGTGGTTGGTAAGGACTTGGTGAACATGTCGGCTAAGTTGTTGCTGGACTGGACTCGGACCACTCGGACTTCATTGGCCTTCTGCAGGTCGTGGGTGAAGAAAAACTTAGGCAAAACATGCTTCGTTCTGTCTCCTTTGATGTATCCTTCCTTGAGCTGATGTATGCAAGCTGCATTGTCTTCATAGATCACGGTTGGCTCGTCCTTCCCAATGCTCAAACCACTACTCACTCGGATGTGGTTGGTCATGTTCCTCAACCACACAAGTTCAGCACTTGCCTCGTACATGGCTATGATCTCGGCATGGTTGGAAGATGTGGCCACGAGTGTCTGCTTCTTAGATCGCCAACATACTGCTGCACCACCATGAATATAAATGTAGCCGGTCTGAGATCTAGCCTGGTGTGGGCCTGACAAGTACCCGGCATCCGTGTACCCGACCAAACTCTCCTTTGGTCGATATGTATAGAACAAACCAAGGTCCTTTGTTCCTTGCAAGTATCTGAACAAGTGTTTCACACCGTTCCAATGCCTTAAAGTCGGATAGGAGCTAAATCTAGCAAGTAGATTCACAGCAAAAAAAATGTCTGGTCTAGTGTGGCTAGCCAAGTACATTAAAGCTCCAATAGCACTTAGGTAAGGCACCTTTGGACCCAATACGGCCTCATCCTTTTCCTTTGGTCTGAACGGATCAGTCTTCAGGTCTAGGGACCTCACGACCATAGGATTAGACATTGGATAAGCCTGGTCCATATTAAACTTCTTGAGTATTTTTTCTGTATATGTTTTCTGATGCACAAGGATACCATCTTTTGCATACTCAAGCTGCAAACCCAAACAAAACTTGGTCTTACCAAGATCTTTCATCTCAAATTCTTTCTTCAAATACTCAACTGCTTGGGTAATCTCTCCAGGGGTTCCAAGTAAATTCAGGTCGTCCACATAGACTGATATAATGACAAAACCTTTGTTGTCAAACTTCTTTATAAAAATACATGGACTTATTGGATCATTCATATAGCCCTCTTTGACTAGGTACTCGGATAACCTGTTGTACCAAATCCGACCCGATTGCTTTAAACCATATAAAGCCTTATTCAATCTTATGCAATATTGTTCTCGAGAACACTTCTTATCTTTGAGCTCAATACCCTCTGGAACTTTCATATAAATCTCATTATCCAGTGGACCATAAAGGTATGCTGTAACTACATCCATTAGGCGCAAATCCAAGCCTTCTTGTACGGCCAGACTAATCAAATATCTCAATGTAGTTGCATCCACCACATGGGAATAAGTTTCCTCATAATCTATTCCAGGTCTTTGTGAGAATCCTTGTGCAACAAGCCGTGCTTTATATCTCACTACTTCTCCATTCCCATTTCTCTTCCTTACAAAGACCCACTTGTGTCCAACTGGTTTGACATCTCTAGGTGTCTTAATAATAGGGCCAAAAACGCCTCTCTTTCTCAATGAATTCAACTCCACGTTTATGGCTTCTTTCCATTTGATCCAATCTGATCTTTGCATGCATTCATACATAGACGTGGGTTCAGATCCTCATGTGTTTCCATAATCTCAAGTGCTACACTGTATGCAAATATGTCATCGAGCTCGATTTCTCTTCGATTCCATTTTGTTCCAGACATGACATAGTTTATTGAGATCTCATAATTGTCATAACCATGTGCACTATGAGGTTCAGCGTCCCGAACCACGTTTATAGGCAACATCGGCCTGTCTGGCCCACTAGGCCCGTCCGGCCCTTCTGGCCCATACGGCATGCCTGGCCCGGGTTTACTCGGCACATTCTGCCCATCTGGCTCGCATGGTGTAATCGGCACGGATGGCCTGCACGGCCCATACGGCTCTCCAGGATCACCTGGTGGGCATGGCCCAAACAGCCCATTTGGGCCATCCGGCCTTATCGGCCCGACCAATCTGGTCGGTTCTGGCATGGCCATATTGTGGACGGTTTCTTGCAAGCTCTCTGGTCCAGCACCTTTATTGGACTTCCGAGGTTGCTTATCTTCGGAACCAATAGGTCTACCACGTTTCAAACGTTGCTTAGACTCTGTAGCAACTTGGACCTATCCTGCTGGGACATCTAATTTGATAGGTGCATTGCAAGCCTGTATGTGAGACTTAGTCACTTTGTTCGGGTCAGAAAATGAATCTGGCAATCTACTAGCTAGTTCTTGTAAGTGTATAATCTTTTGGACCTCAAGATCACAATCTTTAGTCTGAGGATCTTGCCAGGATATAGATGGTCTCGACCAATCTAATTCTTTTACCAACCGGCTGCTATCTCCCCTTAAGGACGGATATGTTGACTCATCAAAGTGGGAGTCTGCGTATCTGTCCTTAAACAAATCACCAGTTGTTGGCTCAAGATACTTAATGATGGTCGGAGAATCATATCCTACATATATTCCCATCCTTCTCTGTGGTCCCATCTTTGTTCTCTGTGGTAGAGCAATAGGAACATAAACGGCACATCCAAATGTTTTTATATGGGACACGTCTGGCTCTTGACCTGTGATTAACTGGGATGGAGAATATTTGTGCTCACTAGATGGTCTGATGCGGATCAACTCAGCTGCATGTAATACAGCATGTCCCCAAGCTGATACCGGGAGCTTCGACCGCATGAGTAATGGTCGGGCTATCAGCTGTATACGTTTAATGAAAGACTCGGCCAAGCCGTTCTGTGTATGTACATGTGCCACGGAATGTTCCACACTTATTCCCATGGACATACAATAGTCATTAAACGCGTGGGATGTAAACTCACCAGCATTGTCTGGACGTATAGTCTTTAAAGGAAAATCTGGAAAGTGTGCTCTCAATCTAATGATCTGAGGTAGCAATCTTGCAAAGGCCCTATTCCTTGGGGATAACAAGCATACATACGACCATCTGGTCGATGCATCTATTAGGACCATGAAGTATCTAAATGTCCCACTAGGTGGGTGAATAGGTCCACATATATCTCCCTGAATCCTTTCCAGAAAACTTAAAACTTCCTTAGTAACCTTAACTGGTGATGGCCTGGTTATGAGTTTCCCTTGTGAACATGCATCACATGTGATATTTTCCGGGACAACTCCTTTGAACTTGTGCCCTTTAGAGTTCAAAATCAGTTTCCGCATCATGTTAGTACCAGGGTGGCCAAACCGGTTGTGCCATAGTCTAAAGGTCTCGCAGGCATTAGCCTCGACCATACTGATGTTTGCAAGGTATAGACCAGTAGCTATTGCAGGTACTGTCTCTAATACTTTCTTAATGCCATTGGTGATAGAAAATATAGTAAGGAAATCTTTTATTCCTTCTTCCTATGTTTCAAGGTGTAAACCATTCAACCTTATGTCCTTGAAACTCAATAGGCTCCGTTTAGAGCTGGGGGAATACAAGGCATGTTTAATCTCAAGTATGAGTGCCTTTAGGCATCAAGACATATGCCTGGCCGTAGCCCTCAAGGAGGTTGGCCACGCCTGCAATAGTGTGTATATTGGCACTTTGCAATATGAGATTCACAAAATACCGTTTGTCTTTGAATATAGTATGGCTAGAACCACTATCCACAACAAGTGTGCTCATCTCATCACTCATCATACTTTTCTTTTGCAGATTAAAAGGACCGGACCACCAAGAATAGGAGAGAGGACCGCGAACGGAGCAGCTATGCACCACCGCGTCGTCTAGGGTTCTTGGTCGAAGAAAAGAAAATTCTCAGGCGGCTGGTACGGCTTGATCTGCTATCGGCTAGGGCTTCCACTGAGAAAAGGAAACTTGGCCGAAGGAGAAAAGGAAAGTCGGGTGAGGCTGGTCGCTAGATCTAGTCGGAAAAAAGGAAATCCGGCTAGGGTTTTGGGCGAGCAAAAAGGAAATCGGCTGGGAGGGTTTTGCGGCTGGTCGGATGAGAGAGATGGCTCGGGTTAGGGTTTTGGTTTCTTATCAGATTTCTTTGCTTAGATTATCAGAGCAATTCGTGCTGATAACGTGTTGTAAAGAATGGTGAAATCTGTGTCTTATTATTGCTTATGAGGTTCCATATATATATGGGATACAATAATAAGATAAATGGAAAACATCCAGTTCCTAAAGTAACAAAGAATTGAAAATACATAAGAATGACAATACTACATGGCCGCCTATAACTAAATCTATCTAATGGTTATGGCCCATCCATATAATACTTTATAACATTATCCGTATTCATATATGTTATTGTCATACACTTCAATTGTTGTGTGTAGATTTTGTAAGTTTTAATTTGTGTTGTTATTACCAAAAAAGATTTGTATCCAACGGACGTAGTGTGCCTCAATGTTTCTTTATCGAGATTTATCGTGTTCTGTGCCACACTCTCGAGGATTTTCTTTATATGTTTTCGGTTTATTCCGGTGTGTTTTTAAATTAATTTTCAGTGTAACCATTTAAATAATGGCCGTTTAAAACTTTTGATATATATATATATATATTTTAAAATATTCTTATCAGTCATATATTGATCGAATGTTAGTATGGCAATTCAATTCGCAAGAGTACATCGATAGACAGAAAAAATGGCAATTCTCGAAAATACATCAAATAGAAAAAGTATTACAAACATCTAATATTTCACGAGAATTCGGCCAAAAAAACACCAACTTTACACGAATTGCCAAAAGAAACATGTACTCAAACCTGGCCAAAAGAAACACATACTCGAGCTTGGCCAAAAGTATAACTTCTTCCGTTGGAAGCCCAAAAACAGCTGGAGTTGGATGCCAAGATGTCATCAAACTATAGATAAAACACGAAAGAGTCAAACCCACTCTAAAGAAAAGAAAAGAAAAGAAAAGAAAAGGGAAAGTCACATAAAAAACATTAAAGGTGCCAGCTATTTACACTTTAAACACTTCAAATATTTTACAAGTTCTTTAAATATTTAAATTAACAAATTTAGCATATTAAACCTCTAATTTGGTTTATCTGTACATCAAGTTAAAAATGTAATTGGGTACTGTTCAAAAACGAGGATGTGTTGGTTGTTTTTAAAAAAATATTTTAATAATAAATATATATAAAAAAACAGAAAATATACAATTTATTAAAAATCCAATAAAACTCATAAAAAATCATAAAGATTTAGAAAAAATACAAAATAATGAATTAATTTATTAATAAAATAAATATAAAAATATTAAATATTAAAAATAAGAAAAACTTTAAAGAAATTATAAAAATCCCAAAATAAGAAAATGCACCAAAAATTAAATAAAATAAAAGCTTAAATTTGAATAAAATAAATATAATAATAATAGATAAAATAAATATAAATTCAAAATAAATAATTTAAATGTTTTATAAAAATGAGAAAACATTATATTTTATTAGAAAAAATCATTATCTTCAAATGATTCTTGTGAACCAAATCAAAGCAAAAAAATTAAAGTCCAAGTCTTTTAGGACCTAGACTTTCACCTTGACAAGTATATTTTTTTTTAAATTATGTTGCTATTTGTTTTTCATGTCACTGTTATATTATATATATATGTCATTGTATAATTAATCGTATCTGATATGTACCATCAAATGATTTTCTTGAACCAAATCAAAGCAAACAAGTTAAAATCCAAGTCATTTAGCAGTTATTAAACTAACCTATATTAATCTAGTTATAAAATCCGGAAAACCCAACTAATAAACACTAAAATACAGTGTATTCTCATTTTGTTTATAAAATTTTTTTTTCTTGAATTTAGATTTATTTTATATATTATTATTATATTTATTTTAATTTTTATTTAAATTTTGTGAATTTTATTATTTTTTGGTTTTTATAATTTTTTAAAAGTTTTATAATTTTATTATTTTTACTTTAGGTTTATTTTTAATAAAGTAATTTCATAATTTTTTTGATTTTTTAAAATGTTTATCATTTTATAGTTTTTTATGAATTGTTTTGAACTTTTTAATGAATTTTTATATTTTCTGTATTTTTTTCATTTTTTATTAGTAAAACATTTTTTTTTAGAAAAAAACAAACCGACACGTCATCGCTTTTGAGCAGTACCAGTTACATTTTTGTTTTGATGTACAAGTAAGCCAGATTGGAGGTTTAATATGCTAAATTTGCTAACTTGAATGTTTAAAGTGCTTGTAAAATACTCTCAGGGTTTAAAGTGTAAGTGGCAGCCACCTTAAAAGTTTTTTATGCGATTTTTTCCGAAAAAAAATCTTTGGAGATAACCTTCACAACCCTTAGCTCTAATCTAGATGATCATGTTATGAACGATTATTCAAATACTAGTATCTCACCTCGTCATCTTCTCTCCTCAGCTTCCCCTAATATAGGTGCTGCAATCTTGCAAATTTACTTACAGTTTTTTGTGACATATAAACTGAAAGGAAGAAACATGATAATATAATATGTGTCAATACACTTGTTAAAGAGTCTTGAAACTAACATCAGACAAAAGGTTTGAAAGATGCAGAGCAATAAGAATGAACTTGCGTTTAACTTCTCTCTTATATTCTCTCATCCAGTAGAGAACTCAAGGTCATCTTTGAGGATATAGGGGTTTAGTAAACCAAGTAAGTATGAATATCCGGAAATTTCAAAGAAAAAAGGATTATGTTATTGTTCAAAACAGTAGAATAAGAAACTCACCTTACTACAGCTCAAGGGCTAGTTGCAGCCAAAGCTTCACTGCAGACACCTAACCGATTTGTTTGGAAAATCTCTCAAGGTTGTTTCACAAAGATGTATGTCAAAAAAAAAGTGCACATATCTTTAACAACATTTTCTTCAAAATATGTAAGCCAAACAGAATGCACCAAGCGACTACTTATACACCATATCGGGTTTCCGATAGAAGCTGGTGCACCAGTTAGTTGCAGACAAAATTAAGCATCATGGCCTTCACTCTATCAAACAATAACTTGACTGAGATCCAAGTCCTAACCTTGGCTTATTCTGAAAAGTAAATTTAGGATCCATAGACAAAAAAAACACACCTATAACCGTGCAAACCAAGCAATGGGATCAATGTCAATATATGTTAGCAAGCACAACCTGTTTTTTCATACAGAAAACATCAGTTAAGCTGAAAAACATAACAGTGATAGAATAGAGACAGACATCAGTCACTAAACTACCTTGCTAAGAGATGAACTATTTTGCTAATTAATCTCCAAAGCCTTCTCTACAGCAGAAAATACGATCTTTTGTGGGAACATGATTCTTGCTAGAACATATACTCCTAGAGACTCCCTTCATAACTTCATAACAACAGAAAAACCTGACACAACAAAGTTCAAAAGACCATTCAATCACTTAAATGCAGAAGTTGTTCTAGGTTTACCAGAAGCATAGTCTCCTAAAGTGCTTCAATGACGTTCTCCAGTGTCCAAGACAGTTCATTGTCCCAAGCAAGATTTGCAGCCAACATTGAGCTTCCAGCAAACTCATTAAATTCAACCTGCGTTTGTTTCAACCAATTTACACGAAGCATACATATTAGTCAAAAAAATATCCTCTTCCAGAAAATAAGCTCAAAGATTCAAAATTCAAGGTACCTGGGGACCAACAAAGTAAAATGCACCAAAGGCTTCCCATTCCACAGAGATCTTGCCGTTAGAATCAAGCTGCATCCCACCAAAGGCACGGATCAGAGGTGACGTAGACGACAAAAACCTTCAAAATTGTTAACCATTCAACAATCATATAAATAAAAAGCGAAAAAATCGTAAAGCTTGTTACGTTACCTTCGGATGGATCTCCAGTCATCTGTTACTGATGAGCCTCTGTTACTGTTCTCATTCTCGTTGGGCAAGTCGAGAAGAATGAGAGACTGATTATCAAGGTGGGAGAGCTCATCTTTTTATAGTACCACATCCACCGCCTTGTGAAATCACATCCCGCATTGATATAGATCGTGGGGGCTGGTTTAACAGAGGGTTTTAAAGTGGTTATTCTGTAACTGGTCAGACAAATTAAGAAAAACAATGAACATGAGATTTAAGATTGGAAAACCTTTGCATTGAGGAGAATCATGTCCACACTGCATCAACTCGCTACCGCGCTTGACGTTGCTAGCTTCCCAGAGCAGCTTCACTTCAACGTGGCCTTCAAATAATGAAAAATAAGAAAAGAATCAGTCATAATACTGGGGATGAATTTTGAGGATTATCATCAACTGTGAGGACGATGCCAAAGTGATGAACTATTTACCTATTTATAATTTGAGGAACACCGCCTCGTACAGTGATGAGTATCATTGATTGAGAGCATCGTGATTGACGGTCGTTGATGAGTTAAGGAAAAGCGATGAATCAAGAAAACTCGTAACGTCTCTGAGGATTCATTCAGTGGAGACAAATCGAATTACGCTTCATCTGACCCGACATGCTGGATCTCCATTGCTAGTTAGGGTTGTAGCAGATCGAAGGAAGTGATCGAGGAGACGATCCCTAATTTCATAAAACACGTTTAGTGAATTTCTCTACGGATTTGGTAATCCACATTCTATCTTTCAAGTAAGAGCCCATGGTAAGCCCACTAAAAATCGCAAGTAATCAAGCAAACAAAACTCGTTTTACATAAACACGTATATGTTTAGGTTGTAGTATTTGATGAGGTGGCATCACCAAGAGGGAGACAACTCTCTTTTATATATATAACCTATATTAGCAGTTATTAAAATAACATATATTAATCTAGTTATAAAATCTGGAAAACCACAACTAATAAACACTAAAATACAGTGTATTCTTATTTTGTTTATAAAAAAATAATTTTTTTCTTGAATTTAGATTTATTTTCTATGTTATTATTATATTTATTTTAATTATTTTATTTTCTTTTAAATTTTGTGAATTTTCTTATTTTTGGGGTTTTTATAATGTTTAAAGTTTTTCTTATTTTATTATTTTTTTGTATTTTATATTTATTTTATTAATAAAATAATTTAACTATTTTTTTATTTTTATAAATGTTTATAGTTTTTTATGAATTTTTTGAAAATTTTAATTGAATTTTTATATTTTCTGTATTTTCCATTTTTTATTACTAAAACATTTTTTTTAGAAAAAAACAAGCCGACACGTCCTCCCTATTAAACAGTACTGGTTACATTTTTGACTTGATGTACAAGTAAGCCAGGTTGGAGGTTTATTATGCTAAATTTGCCAACTTGAATGTTTAAAGTGTTTGTAAAATACTCTTAGAGTTTAAAGTGTAAGTGGCTGCCATCTTAAAAAAAAAATGTATGCGATTTTCCCGAAAATAAAACTTTGGAGATAACATTCACAACCCCTAGCTCCAATCTAGATGATCATGTTATGTAAGATTATTCAAATACTATTATCTCACCTCGTCATCTTCTCTCCTCAGCTTCCCCTAATATAAGTGCTGCAATCTTGCAAGTTTACTTTCAGTTTTTTGTGACATATAAACTGAAAGGTAGAAACATGATAATAGAATATGTGTCAAATTACTTGTTAAAGAGTCTTCAAACTAACATCAGACAAAAGGTTTGAAAGAAGCAGAGCAATAAGATTGAACTTGCGTTTAACTTCTCTCTTATATTCTCTCATCCGGTAGAGAACTCAAGGCCATCTTTGAGGATGTAGGGGTTTAGTAAACCAAGTAAGTACGCATATCCGGAAATTTCAAAGAAAAAAGGATTATGTTATTGTTCAAAACAGTAGAATAAAAAACTCACCTTACTACAGCTCGAGGGCTAGTTGCAGCCAAAGCTTCACTGCAGACACCTAACCGATTTGTTTGGAAAATCTCTCAGGTTGTTTCAAAAAGATGTATGTCAAAAAAAAAAGTGCACATATCTTTAACAACATTTTCTTCAAGATATGTAAACCAAACAGAATGCACCAGGCGACTACTTATACACCATATCGAGTTTCCGATAGAAGCTGGTGCACCAGTTAGTTGCAGACAGAATTAAGCATCATGGCCTTCAGTCTGTCAAACAATAACTTGAGTGAGATCCAAGTCCTAACCTTGCTTTATTCTGAAAAGTAAATATAGGATCCATAGACAAAAAAAAACACACCTATAAGTGTGCAAACCAAGCAATGGGATCAATGTCAATATATGTTAGCAAGCACAACCTGTTTTTGCATAGAGAAAACATCAGGTAAGCTGAAAAACATAACAGTGAAAGAGTAGAGACAGACATCAGTCCCCAAACTACCTTGCTAAGAGATGAAATATTTTGCTTATTAATCTCCAAAGCATTCTCTACAGCAGAAAATACGATCTTTTGTGGGAACATGATTCTTGCTAGAACATATACTCCTAGAGACTCCCTTCATAACTTCATAACAACATAAAAACCTGACACAACAAAGTTCAAAAGACCATTCAATCACTTAAAAGCAGAAGTTGTTCTAGGTTTACCAGAAGCATAGTCTCCTAAAGTTCTTCAATGACGCTCCAGTGTCCAAGACAGTTCATTGTCCCAAGCAAGATTTGCAGCCAACATTGAGCTTCCAGCAAACTCATTAAATTCAACCTGCGTTTGTTTCAACCAATTCACACGAAGCATACATATTAGTCAAACAAATATCCTCTTCCAGAAAATAAGCTCAAAGATTCATGTTCCCACAATGAGAGACTGATTATCAAGGTGGGAGAGCTCATATTTTTATAGTACCACATCCACCGCCTAGCGAAATCACATCCCGCATTGATATAGATCGTGGGGGCTGGTTTAATGGAGGGTTTTAAAGTGATTCTTCTGTAATTGGTCGAACAAATTAAGAAAAATAATGAACATGAGATTTAAGATCGGAAAACCTTTGCATTGAGGAGAATCATGTCCACACTGCATCAACTCGCTACCGCGCTTGACGTTGCTAGCTTTCCGGAGCAGCTGCACTTCAACGTGGCCTTCAAATCATGAAAAAGAACAAAAGAATCAGTCATAATACTTGGGATGAATTTTGAGGATTATCATCAACTGTGAGGATGATGCTAAAGTGATGAAGTCTTTACCTATTTATAATTTGAGGAACACCGCCTCGTACAGTGATGAGTATCATTGAATGAGAGCATCGTGATTGACGGTCATCGATGAGTTAAGTAAAAGTGATGAATCAAGACAACTCGTAACGTCTTTGAGGATTCATTCAGTGGAGACAAATCGAACGACGCTTCATCTGACCCGACATGCCGGATCTCCATTGCTAGTTAAGGTTGTAGCAGATCGAAGAGACGATCCCTAACTTCAGAAAACACGTTTAGTGAATTTCTCTACGGATTTGGTAATCCACATTCTATCTTTCAAGTAAGAGCCCATGGTAAGCCCACTAAAAATCACAAGTAATTAAGCAAACAAAACTCGTTTTACATAAACGCGTGTAATGTTTAGGTTGTAGTATTTGATGAGGTGGCATCACCAAGAGGGAGAAAACTCTCTTTTATATATATAACCGATAACCGATATTAGCAGTTATTAAATTAACCTAAATCAATCTAGTTATAAAATCCGGAAAACCCCAACTAATAAACACTAAAATACAGTGTATTCTCATTTTGTTTATAAAAAATAATTTTTTCTTGAATTTAGATTTATTTTATATATTATTATTATATTTATAACATTTATTTTATTTACTTTTTATTTTTTTTTAAATTTTGCGAATTTTCTTATTTTTGGGGTTTTTATATATTTTTAAATTTTTTTTATTATTTTATTATTTTATTATTTTTTGTATTTTATATTTACTTTATTAATAAAAAAAATTAATTAATTTTGTGATTTTTATAAATGTTAATGATTCTTATTTATGAATTTCTTATAAATTTTTATATTTTCTGTATTTTTTCATCTTTTATTAGTAAAACATTAAAAAAAAAAAAATTAAACCGACACATCATCGCTTTTGAACAGTACCGGTTACATGTTTACTTGATGTACAAGTAAGCCAGATTGTTGGTTTAATATCCTAAATTCGCCAACTTGAATGTTTAAAGTGCTTGTAAAATACTCTCGGGGTTTAGAGTGTAAGTGACTGTCACCTTAAAATGCACCAAGCGACTACTTATACACCATATCGGGTTTCCAATAGAAGCTGGTGCACCAGTTAGTTGCAGACAGAATTAAGCATAATGGCCTTCACTCTGTCAAACAATAACTTGAGTGAGATCCAAGTCCTAACCTTGCTTTATTCTGAAAAGTAAATTTAAGATCCATAGACAAAAAAAACACACCTGTGACCGTGCAAACCAAGTAATGGGATCAATGTCAATATATGTTAGCAAGCACAACCTGTTTTTGCATACAGAAAACATCAGGTAAGCTGAAAAACATAACAGTGAAAGAATAGAGACAAAAATCAGTCACCAAACTACCTTGCTAAGAGATGAACTATTTTGCTTATTAGTCTACAAAGCCTTCTCTACAGCAGAAAATACGATCTTTTGTGGGAAAATGATTCTTGCTAGAACATATTCTCCTAGAGACTCCCTTCATAACTTCATAACAACAGAAAATCCTGACACAACAAAGTTCAAAAGACCACTCAATCACTTAAAAGCAGAAGTTGTTCTAGGTTTACCAGAAGCATAGTCTCCTATAGTGCTTCAATGACGTTCTCCAGTGTCCAAGACAGTTCATTGTCCCAAGCAAGATTTGCAGCCAACATTGAGCTTCCAGCAAACTTATTAAATTCAACCTGCGTTTGTTTCAACCAATTTACACGAAGTATACATATTAGTCAAACAAATATCCTCTTCCAGAACATAAGCTCAAAGATTCAAAATTAAAGGTACCTGAGGACCAACAAAGTAAAATGCACCAAAGGCTTCCCATTCCACAGAGATCTTGCCGTTATAATCAAGCTGCATCCCACCAAAGGCACGGATTAGAGGTGACGTAGACAAAAAAAAAATTCAAAATTGTTAACCACTCAACAATCATATAAATAAGAAGCGAAAAAATCGTAAAGCTTGTTACGTTATCTTCGGTTGGATCTCCAGTCATCTGTTACTGATGAGCCTATGTTACTGTTCTCATTCTCGTTGGACAAGTCGAGAAGAATGAGAGACTGATTATCAAGGTGGGAGAGCTCAACTTTTTATAGTACCACATCCACCTCCTTGTGAAATCACATCCCTCATTGATATAGATCGTGGGGGCTGGTTTAACAGAGGGTTTTAAAGTGGTTATTGATATATCATGGATTTTACCCGTTTTCGGCCATGATTTATATATTTTTTTGGAAACAAAAGGATACTTTTAGTATCTTTTTAGAGCTTTTACAGGTTCATGTACTTACTGGTGTAAAACATGCATTTCGGAGCTAGAATGGAGACTTTATGAAGATATGAGCAAAACGATGTTTAAGCTATCGACCGATGCACATTGAAAGCAATCGACCGATAGATTATTACTCGTATTGATCGATAGATGACATTTTACATCGATCGATACATAAGTTATCCAAGCGATTAAATGAAGATTAGAAGCCTTAATTGCTTCACAAGAATTTTAATAATTTACACACTAAATCCCTGGCCGCCTGTTAGGCTATATTAAGAGGGTTTTGTACTAGTTTAGGTAGCAAACTTTGGAGACCTTTTAGACCTAATTAGGAGAAGCATCTAGCTACACTTTGAGAAGAGTTTGATGGAGAGAGAGATCTGAACTACAATTCCAGAGAAGATCTTGAACTCCCTTTTTACTTATTGTTTCTTTTTATTATTATCTTAAAGTATTATTCAGACCATCATGACTTTGTCTCTCATGAATATGTTTGAGTAGTCTCTCTTGTTAGATTTAGGTTTCTCATTAAGGTTGACTCATGAATTGAATTGAACCATTATTAGGGTGTTTAAAATATAGTTCTCAATCTAGTTATCAATGAATGCTAAGGTCAAGGATTGATCACCCTTGCCTCTGATTTTAGGATCAATTTGGACAAGCGATAGCTTGGCAAATACCCTAAGTCTAAGTTAATTTAATGAAAACTAGATAATCCATTCAAATACACCTTTACCACTCGCTAGATGCGATATCGATCGACGAGACGATAGTCGTGTCGACCGATAACATCGATCGATAGTTTCGACAGAAACATCGATCGATATTCCCTTCAGGTTATCGGATGTCAGTCCTAACCCGAAATTCAGTAGAGTTAATCCTTAAATTCCTTAAGAGTTTGAATCTAGAACTATGAATAATAAAAACCCTTTACAATTTGCATGTATGTCATACCTGAGAAAATACCTAAGTTTAACTATCTTTTTTCTTCTTAACAAACCAATCAATCAATCAAGCATTTACTTGCTATCTTTTAAGTTACTGTTTAAAATCTTATTGTCTAGCTTTATTTCGAAGACTTAATAATCTGTTGTGTAATTCTAGAGTCCTTGTGGATTCGATCCCTAAGTACTACGATTGAACCTCTTATTTGAGAGAGTAATTCACTCCTTAGGGTTAAACATTTGAGTGATATCAAATTAGGCGCCNAATCAAGCATTTACTTGCTATCTTTTAAGTTACTGTTTAAAATCTTATTGTCTAGCTTTATTTCGAAGACTTAATAATCTGTTGTGTAATTCTAGAGTCCTTGTGGATTCGATCCCTAAGTACTACGATTGAACCTCTTATTTGAGAGAGTAATTCACTCCTTAGGGTTAAACATTTGAGTGATATCAAATTAGGCGCCATTGCCGGGGACTCTTTCTTATTACCACCAGATTTAGTTTAGAATACAGTCTAGAAT
The DNA here is from genome assembly GCA_932364175.1 of Eruca vesicaria subsp. sativa. Classification (NCBI taxonomy): domain Eukaryota; kingdom Viridiplantae; phylum Streptophyta; class Magnoliopsida; order Brassicales; family Brassicaceae; genus Eruca; species Eruca vesicaria. Next base: position 227,921 of record CAKOAT010261820.1, on the reverse strand, counting down.
TTTTATTTATTGTTTACTTAATTCTTTTTCTTCTTTCTCTGATTAACAGGGAATCCAAGATGGAAAAGACAGATTTCGGCCAAGAATCGACCGATGACGAGACACACACATCGAGCGATATGTCGACCGGGGAATCGACCGACATAGTCCAGCCCACATCGATCGATATAACCGAGCTGGAAGCAGGTAAGTCTTTACTTACTGATTTAGTTAATGAGGAAGTAGTCCTAAACGAACCAGTAGGTCAGTTATGCAATGAAACCAATGAATTTATAGTTAAACAGGGGACTGAAATCCCTGTCAAAAACCATCCATCTTCAACTGAAGATGCAGAAAAATTGCAAGACTACTTAGATCCCACTAAGACCTATTCCAATAGGTCATCTATCAAGCTACCAGAGGATGAAGCAAATAAGTCTACGCTTCATTTTGACTACGTCCATCTGGTACAAAAGAACCCCTTTTGTGGTTCTGTCTCAGACCACCCCCATGAGCACATAAATTATCTAGAAGGATTCACACTCAACGATAGTAATCGTTGTTAACTTTTTCCTTTTTCCTTGGGGAGGGAAGCCAGAAATTGGTTGAAACAAATACCAGCAGGATCCTTAACCTGCTGGAAAGATATTCACACTGCTTTCATTAACGAATTTTTCAATGAGACTCGATATTCTGACGTGAGGCATAAACTCTCCACATTCCTTCAAGGCCCACGAGAATCCTTCAGAAACGCTTGGACTAGATTTAATGATCACCAGCGAGATTGTACCCACCATGGTTATTCTGAACCAGAGCTTCTTAAATTCTTTCACGGAGGTCTCGAGTTGGATTACCAAATCACACTAGATAATGCGAGTAATGGAAATTTTAGCTCTAGGACCCCTGCAGAAGAAAATTATTTGATTAAAAACATAGCTATGGGTAAGTCTTATGAAATTAAAGATAGAGAACGAGAAGCTAGATCCAAGAACGAATCTCAAATAAATGAAATTAAGCAATCACTAGATTCCCTTCACTCTCTCATTAGGAAAAAGGATTCTGATGTTATCCACAACAATAAGGATATCCATTCCATTGAGCAAACCTTCTTTAGACCAGAAAGCCCTCAGGAGTATACATTTAACATAGATAGTTTTACCCAAGGCTATGACACTTCCATTGGATTAAACAAAGGAAAGGTCAAGGCTAGGATGAACCACGTTCTCACAGAAAGTCAGAAATTGGAGTATACCCTAGATGTCAGGCTAGACAGCGCCTGCTGCGAAATGTCAGAAAAACTTGACACTTTGCATGGGAAAATAAGAGACCATGAAAGCGATATTGCCCATACCGCAGAAAGTATCAAGAGAGAAGCAGGATGTCTACCCGGGAAGAGTGATATAAACCCGAGACGTCACGTAAGTGCTGTAGTCTTAAGAAGCGGAAAAGAACTAACTCCAATTATTAGGGAAAACACTCCTTCGGGAGAAAACATTAAGATTCCAAAGACGGAGAAACCCATTCCTAATCCCATTCTACTCCGTGACTCGATGCCAAATGGCCCTCAGAACAAGGAAAATAATAAGAACTCTACGGAAACTGAGGAGCCAGTGATCATTCTTGATGAGGAGGAAATTGACGATGTCGATCGATACGATGATACCAATATCGATCGACAAACATCCACAAACTCAAAAGAAAGTCCAATACCCACCGGACCGACTGTAGAACGGGTGTATAACACTTTACCTCCTTATCCTCCCAAATCTAATTCCACGCGCAGCAGGGATAAAGAAGTCTGTAGACAGACTTTCGAACGCGTTAAGGTAGAAATGCCACTTATTGACGCCCTCCGAATTTCACCTACCATAAGACAATATGTCAAGGGAATGACAACCAAGAGTTTTTCAACAGAAAAACGCAGTGTCATGATGGTGTCTGCAGAAGCTAGCGCTATAATGCAAACCCCTGAAAAGACACCCGATCCTGGTAGTTTTGTTCTCAGATGTACAATCCGAGACAAGCTATTTCCAAGAGCACTCTGTGATCTGGGCTGTAGCGTAAATTTGATGCCGCATTACGTTGCCACATTCCTTGGGTATTCCGAATTTACACCAGCTAACATCCAACTAGTTCTCGCGGATAGATCTGTTAGAATCCCGAAAGGTGTATGTGCCAGTACAAATCGACGGATGCATTGTTCCAACAGATTTTGTTGTGCTGCATTACAAGAACGAACCAAGAGATCTAATTCTATTAGGCAGACCTTTCCTTGCCACTGCAAACGCTATTATCGATGTCAAGGAAGGACGAATAAATCTTAACATAGGCAACATTCCTATGAGATTTGATATGGAAAAGGTCGTCACATTGCCTTTAATAGATAAAAAATCCTCTTATGTCGATGAGATTGATGAACTGACCCAAGAATCTTTTGAGAAACTGTACTCGAATGATCATTTGGAAGATGTGCTTACATCCGCTCAGAACAAAGTTTTCAGCGTATATAGCAGAGCAGCCGAGTGCGATAGTCTCATAGAAACAAGTCATGGATCCTCAGGTATCGAAACCAAAGGCGAAGATGAATCAGAGACCGATATCAATCGATATCTGAACAACGATATCGATCGACACCCGCCGTCTTTTGGAAATCTCACTAAGGAAAAAGCACCAAAAGTGGAGCTTAAACCATTACCCGCTGAGCTTAAGTACGCTTTCCTCATGGACGATTCCTACCCAGTGATAGTTAACGCAAACCTCACTGACAAGGAGCTTGCTCTATTATTGGACAAACTGCGCAAACATAGAAAAGCACTTGGCTACTCTTTAGATGACATTCCAGCCATATCTCCTGACCTTTGTATGCACAGGATTCCCCTAGAGGACGAATCCAAGTCGTCGGTAGAACATCAGAGACGACTAAACCCAAATCTCCAGGAAGTCGTAAAGAAGGAGATCATTAAATTGCTGGATGCAGGGATAACTTATCCGATTTCCGATAGCAATTGGGTAAGTCCAGTCCACGTAGTACCAAAGAAGGGAGGTATTACAGTCGTTAAAAACGAAAAAGATGAACTAATACCGACGAGGACTGTGACCGGACACCTGATGTGTATTGATTATAGGAAACTGGACTCCGCAACGCGAAAGGATCATTTTCCTTTACCCTTCATCGACCAAATGTTGGAAAGATTAGCAAATCACCAATATTACTGTTTTCTTGATGGATACTCTGGATTTTTCCAAATCCCGATACATCCTGATGATCAAGAAATGACAACGTTCACATGTCCCTATGGAACCTTTGCATATCAGAGGATGCCATTTGGCTTGTGCAACGCACCAGCCACTTTCCAACGTTGTATGATGTCGATTTTCATGAATATGATCGAAAATTTCATGGAAGTATTCATGGATGATTCAGTTTATGGATCGAGTTTCGAGGATTGTCTCGACAACCTATGCAAGGTTTTAGAGAGATGTGAGAAAAAGAATCTGGTCCTAAACTGGGAAAAATGTCATTTCATGGTTAATGACGGAATCGTACTCGGACACAAAGTGTCCGCAGCCGGTATTGAAGTAGACAGAGCAAAAATAGAAGTAATGATGAGTCTACCGCCACCGAATAACGTAAAGGATATCAGAAGCTTCCTAGGACACGCTGGATTTTAGAGGAGATTTATAGAGGATTTTAGCAAGATAGCCAGACCACTGACTATTCTTCTTTGTAAGGACACTAAATTTGATTTCACCCCAGAATGCCAGCAAGCATTTGAAAAGATCAAGAAAGCACTGATAACTGCCCCCGTTGTACAAGCACCCGACTGGAATCTTCCATTCGAGATAATGTGCGATGCGAGCGATTTTGCTGTAGGAGCGGTTTTAGGGAAACAAAAAGATAAGAAGCTACATGCCATCTATTACGCCAGTCGAACTCTGGACGACGCTCAGAGAAACTATGGAACGACCGAGAAAGAACTACTTGCAGTAGTTTACGCTTTCGAAAAATTTCGTAACTATCTAGTGGGCTCAAAAGTCAACGTTCACACTGATCATGCAGCTATTAAGTATCTTATGCAAAAGAAAGACGCGAAACCACGACTCATCCGCTGGATACTCCTTCTCCAAGAATTCGATATGGAAATAAAAGATAAGAGGGGAGTAGACAATGGTGTCGCGGATCATCTTTCCCGAATAAGAATAGATGAAGAAGTCCCTATTAATGATTTCATACCGACCGAAAACGTGTACTTAACAGATTCATCATTCGTCGGTCAGATACAACTCTCCAACGAATTTGCATCGACCGTTGATACTGGAAGTACCGATTCCGGAGACCTGACATCGATCGATGGACAATCAGTTGAATCAATCGATACAGGTGATACTACGTCGATCGATGGAGACGATGACATTGACTTACATAACATCACGTTTAAGATCAACATCGATACGACCGTAAATGTAGCATGCCAAACTGTCACTGATAGACATAACATCCCTCCGAATGGAAACATTACGCACGAAATGCACGCTGTCGAAAAGCGATTCGGCGAAAGACCTTGGTATGCTGACATAGTAAACTATCTTGCCGCAGACGTCGAAACTGAAGAACTTAAACATTACGACAGGAAAAAGTTCTTCAGAGAAGTAAGGAGGTATCATTGGGACGAACCTTACCTTTACAAACGATTCACCAACGGAATATTTCGACGATGCGTAGCTGAAACAGAGATTTCATACATCATCTACCACTGCCATGGATCCGAATATGCTGGACATTTTGCAACCTTTAAAACGGTTTCAAAAATTCTCCAAGCTGGATTCTGGTGGCCTACGATGTCCCGCGATGTTCACGCCTTTATTGTCAAGTGCGACAGATGCCAACGTCGAGGAAAAATCAGCAAAAGACATGAAATGGAACAAACGTTTATCCTTGAAGTAGAAGTCTTTGATTGCTGGGGTATAAACTTCATGGGTCCTTTCCCTACTTCTTACAGAAACCGTTACATTCTAGTCGCTGTTGACTACGTTTCAAAATGGGTTGAGGCAATCGCTTCGCCCACTAACGATGCCTCTGTTGTTGTCAAACTTTTCAAGAGCATCATTTTCCCAAGATTTGGAGTCCCTCGGGTAGTTATAAGCGATGGTGGAACTCATTTCATCAACAAATTTTTTGAGAATCTACTCAAAAAGAAGGGATTTCACCATAGAGTTGCAACACCCTACCATCCGCAAACAAGTGGGCAAGTCGAAGTTTCTAACAGACAGATAAAAGCAATTTTAGAAAAGGCTGTAGGAGCCACCAGGAAGGATTGGTCTAGGAAGTTGGATAATGCACTCTGGGCTTTTCGAACAGCTTTTAAAACACCGCTAGGAACAACTCCATTTCACTTACTCTACGGTAAATCTTTCCACTTACAAGATGAGTTAGAGCATAAAGCAGCCTGGGCTACTAAATTACTAAATTTTGACATAAAGACGGCTGCAGAACGGAGACTCATCCAGCTAAATGAACTGGAAGAAATAAGGAATCTGGCCTGTGAGAACTCCAAGTTATATAAAGAGAGAACAAAAGCTTATCATGACAAACACATTATTTCGCGGCATTTCACCCCGAATGATCAAGTCCTTTTATATAACTCTCGTTTGAATATATTTCCTGGGAAACTCCGATCTCGTTGGTCAGGCCCTTTTACTGTAATAGCGGCCCACTCAAATGGAACCGTTACCCTTGTGAACGAAAAAAGAGTAGAATTCACGGTAAACGGTCAACGAGTCAAATATTATTGGGTCAAGCCCCCAAATTATAAACCCCTCCGGTTAAGTATACCTAATCCCGCCGAAGAAACCGGATCAGTAAATCATACTCAATAATTTTCAAATAACGCTGAGTGGGAGGCAACCCACTATTAGAATTTCATTTACGCTTTTAGAATCAAATTTTTTAGTTATTGATTATCTTTATTCAGCAAAACTAGTAAACATATTAGCACAATTCGAACATATCGATCGATATACGACAATAACATATCGATCGATACGGAAATATCGAGGGCGAACTGCCTTAAGTCGATACGAGCCGTTTTCTCCTCCACAATCACAAAAACACAACCGAAACCCCAAAACCTCTCTTTCTCTCTCGATTCTTCACGGAATTCTCCCATTTTTTGCCTCATTCGATTCGAAATCCTCCCTCTATATCGATTTCACTCTCCAATCTGATCATTTAAGGTATAACCCTTAGATTTTTAGATTTTTATAGAGAACAAAGTTTCACCCAAATTTTTGCTAGAAATCGGTAGATAGGTCTGTTTTTAATCATTTTGAGTTGTTAGAATTGTTAGATTAGAGGTTTTTGAGTATTAGAACTAGGATTTACACTATAAACTTGCGATTTAATTTTTGAGATTCTTGCAGGTTTCGTGACTCGATATCGATCGACATCGAGATTGCTCTGTCGATCGATACGTACATCTTAGCCGGATCCAGAAGAACATGAAATCAACCATTATCGATTGATATCAATCGATTTACATCGGTCGATATCGATGAACTTAACGGATGGCTGATTCTCGTTTTATTTCCTCCTTTTTGCAGATGACGACTCGAGCTGCACAAAGGGAGAGGCGAACCAAGGGGAAGCTTGATCAACATGGCGCCTCCAGCAGTCATCCTCCACCGTCTTCTTCCTCTTCTGAAAGGGAAGATGAGCGCGACCCTTGGCCACGTAGGGCTGGGGAACGGATTACGATCTACCAGCATTTCACCAATCCGAAACGCACCGCTAAGAGTCCCGAGTGCCTGCGTCGTCCTGTGAGTAAGGATTGGGACAACTACGACAGCCTGCTCTACAATGCATGGATTAATGTGGAGGTCGCCCCCACACGCTTCATCGACCCCGCCACTACCAGACCCCTAGGGATCGACAAGGATCTTGGCGAGATGTTCAGCCAGCTTGGATTCGGGACCATTGGCTTCCAAGCCTATGACCTCCATCCTGAGCTAGTCCGGCAGTTCATGGCCACGGTTCGCTTTGAGTATAAGAACCAGCCATCGAGTGTTGCTTGTGATGGTGTTCTGTCTTTCTTCGCTAGGGGCGTCCAGTAGTATGTCATTGTTCCCGATCTCTGCACGATCTACGGCTTTGGGAACGTGACTGCTACCTCCAGCACCATCTCAGCCTTTCCAGAGGTTAAGGAGTTCTGGCAGATCTTTGGCACAGGTCCCAGAAGTTCTGCCTCGGTGCTTCAGACCTACATCCGCCACCCGACCCTCCGGTACTTCATGAGGATCCTTGCCGTCACTCTGCTCTGCAAGATGGAGCCCAACAAGGTGTACACTGCTGTACCATGCGCTTGACGGACTGGTCGATCTGACATTCATAGACCCGGAGCGCCACATGGCTACACCCAACTTGGGTGCTGTCTTCGCTGAGCATCTAGTCAGCTTGAAGACCAAGCCTTTCTCGGGTGGCAAAGGGAGGAAGAAGGAGACGGCACTACCTGGACGCAGAGCATCTGCGTAACAGCCAGTGGATGGACAGGGATCTCCTATGGGCTTTCAGGACTTCAGCTGGTGCACACCGGTTCCGCCTGCCTCATCTAGAGACGACTCTCTTTGCGGGCAACCTCGACAGGCTCCGTTTCCAGCCAGACCCGGCCTTAGTGCTCCCTCCAGCCCCGCAGCATCGCGACACAGGAGTCCGCAGTGCCAGCACCTCCCGCGCTTCATCGTCAGCTTCCCTGCCCCCGTTCCCAGATCTCTTAGGGATGGAGACAGGAGAGGAGCAGGTCTAGAGGAGAGGAGTGTTGGATGCTCTTTGTGCCATCTGGTCCCACCTCTCGAGATGCGGCTGCTCGATCCGAGCTAGCATTTCAGCTTTTGACCCATCCGCAGCAAGTTCTTCCTAGCAGCCTGATCAGGGTGACGAGGGTGGTGAGGAGGATGGCGACGACGACGACGACGAGGGCAGTGAGGGCTGATTCATTCGCCCGTATTTCTATCATTATATCTCGTACTACTATGTTTTCACTTTTATTTTCAGACTTGTAGGATTTTTATTCGTACCTTTTATTTTATGACTATGCCCGCTACTATTTTATTATCTAACTATTTGTGTGTTTTGAGAATGTCTAACAGAGCTAACATAAACTACATAACTCATAGATGTTGAGTTCGATGATTGACAGCACAAATAGGTGACGGCATTTTATCGATCGATATACATCACCTTGTGTCGATCGATATGTAAACGTTGAGGTACGATTGTTCCTACTAACATGAACATATTTGCTACATTAATTTTCATTTCCTCTTCGACTAATAACAATGGGGACAGTGTTGTATAAGTCCGGGGGGGGGGGGTATCTACTAACATTTTTATTTTTATTTTTATTCTTATTTTTATTTTTATTTTTATTTTTACTTCCGTTTTGGACAAAAAAAAATAATAATTAAAAAGAGAGAGACAAAATGTGTTCTACTAAGAAGGAAGTAATGATTATATTTAGACTTGTTACCTAACCACTTCTTAGCACCACTCTTAGATTTGCCAGTTACAGAAGGTACTAGAGACACTAAAGCGGATCACCTGTTAGCTATGATAACACTTGTTGATAATGTATAGAAGACCCAAAGCCGATTTCCAACCTAACCTGACATCTACTGCTTGTCTTGGGGCTTGGTATACAAGGGATCGGAATCCTCCTGCAAGTCTGGAAGGTAAAAGTCTCAAAAAATTTTGTTTCCTTCTCTCCTTCCTTCGGCATCCCCAGAAAATAAAAGACGATATGATTTCCTGAGAGGCAGAGGGAGAGGTACATTACCTATGACCCCACTATTCTAAATCAAAGGAATGATCAAGCGAGGGAGAGGTACATTACCTATGACCCCACTATTCGCTTGCACTTTGTCAAGAGCAGAAAGATCAATAAGATGAACATTAGTTGTTCATTGGGATTGATATATATATATATAAAAAAAAAAGAAAGAAAGAGTTGGGATTCAGAGAAGGGGAATACAGAGAGAAAGGGAACCAGGATGAGAATGCCTAAAACTTGTTTGAGTTGAATCCAAATGTTCCTTGATCGATACTCCAAGGTAAAGCCTACACCTTTATTTTATGCATAAATGAGATCGACAGAGGGGATAGACAAACAGGATCATTAAGTTGTTCACTAGTTGAATTTGGTTGCTAAGCTAGGATATTGTGTAATGTATTTCTGGAAATTGATAGATATCTGATGTGGCTTGCAACAAGTAGAGAGGTGATGGTCTTAAGTCTAGAATTGTAAGAGCTTCCGCCGTTCAAACCTTTTCTAGACCAATGTTCTATTATTTGCTTGAGGACAAGCAAAATGATAAGTCTGGGGGAGTTGATATATCATGGATTTTACCCGTTTTCGGCCATGATTTATATATGTTTTTGGAAACAAAAGGATACTTTTAGTATCTTTTTAGAGCTTTTACAGGTTCAGGTACTCACTGGTGTAAAACATGCATTTTGGAGATAAAATGGAGACTTTATGAAAATATGAGCAAAACGATGTTTAAGCTATCGACCGATGCACACTGAGAGCAATCGACCGATAGATGATTACTCGTATCGATCGATAGATGACATTTTACATCGATCGATACATAAGTTATCCAAGTGATTAAATGAAGATTAGAAGCCCTAATTGCTTCACAAGAGTTTTAATAATTTACACACAAAGTCCCAGGCCGCCTGTTAGGCTATATTAAGAGGGTTTTGTACTAGTTTAGGTAGCAAACTTTGGAGACCTTTTAGACCTAATTAGGAGAAGCATCTAGCTACACTTTGAGAAGAGTTTGATGGAGAGAGAGATCTTAACTACAATTCCAGAAAAGATCTTGAACTCCCTTTTTACTTATTGTTTCTTTTTATTATCATCTTAAAGTATTATTCAGACCATCATGACTTTGTCTCTCATGAATATGTTTGAGTAGTCTCTCTTGTTAGATTTAGGTTTCTCATTAAGGTTGACTCATGCATTGAATTGAACCATTATTAGGGTGTTTAAAATATAGTTCTCAATCTAGTTATCAATGAATGCTAATGTCAAGGATTGATCACCCTTGCCTCTGATTTTAGGATCAATTTGGACAAGCGATAGCTTGGCAAATACCCTAAGTCTAAGTTAATTTAATGAAAACTATATAATCCATTCAAATACACCTTTACTACTCTCTGGATGCGGTATCGATCGACGAGATGATAGTCGTGTCGACCGATATAGTGGCATTAACATCGATCGATAGTTTCGACCGAAACATCGATCTATATTCCCTTCAGGTTATCGGACGATAGTCCTAACCCGAAATCCAGTAGAGTTAATCCTTAAATTCCTTAAGAGTTTGAATCTAGAACTATGAATAATAAAAACCCTTTACAATTTGCATGTATGTCATACCTGAGAAAATACCTAAGTTTAACTATCTTCTTTCTTCTTAACAAACCAATCAATCAATCAAGCAATTACTTGCTATCTTTTAAGTTACTGTTTAAAATCTTATTGTCTAACTTTATTTCGAAGACTTAATAATCTGTTGTGTAATTCTAGAGTCCTTGTGGATAGATAGATAGATAGATAGATAGATAGATAGATAGATAGATAGATAGATAGATAGATAGATAGATAGATAGATAGATAGATAGATAGATAGATAGATAGATAGATAGATAGATAGATAGATAGATAGATAGATAGATAGATAGATAGATAGATAGATAGATAGATAGATAGA
>CAKOAT010261820.1:175787-216762 GCA_932364175.1 Eruca vesicaria subsp. sativa | reverse complement strand
ATAGATAGATAGATAGATAGATAGATAGATAGATAGATAGATAGATAGATAGATAGATAGATAGATAGATAGATAGATAGATAGATAGATAGATAGATAGATAGATAGATAGATAGATAGATAGATAGATAGATAGATAGATAGATAGATAGATAGATAGATAGATAGATAGATAGATAGATAGATAGATAGATATCACTCAAATTACCCTAAGAAGTGAATTACTCTCTCAAATAAGAAGTTTAATTGTAGTACTTTGGGATCGAATCCACAAGGAACTAAGGAACACAAAAGATATAATTCTAAGTGACTATGCTAGGTTGATTATGGTTTAAAAGATAAATTGCAGTTGTGAGAAATGGTAAGTTGCTCAAGAGAGTTTGGTTTAGGTTTTAAACAATAAAAGAAAGTAGTTAGATTCAAGGTTACTATTCAGATAATCAGGATTATAATGCTATAGATGTCTTTATAAGTTGCTTGCAAGATATTATAGAACTTCAATTCTTAGATAAATCTATAGCTATCGCTATTAGACTCGTCCATTGATCTGATTGCCTACAATATCGATCGATATTGCTGTCGCAACGTCGGTTGATATATACTTATCGTCGATCGATTACTCTATAGGAGTATCGATCGATATAGCTTCAGATCAAATCGAATGTGTTCACCAAGATCATAGACCGGCTCTCGCATCGTCCCTAGAATCTCAGCTTATACCAGATGATTTCAGGATGATGATTAACAAGTTAAATCATTCCATGATCATACTCTAGTTAGCTATTTTAGAGTAAGTATTAGGGTTCATCAGGATAATGAATATCACAACTCAACAAACCATAGTTGGGGCTAATCCCTCATAACTATTTGAACCCTAAATCTAACAAGTGAATCTACTCTGACATGGCTAAGTGATTCATAGCAACAAGGCAATAATAGAAATTCATTAGATTAGAATATTGAACTCTTGGTTCTTTGAACAACAAATCTCTTTGTGTATTTCTTCTAAATCTAGAATCCTATAACCTTTATGAAAATGAGAATAAGGTGAAAAGAATACTTTTATAAATCGAAGAGCATATAAAGCATGTAAAGCTTTTGAAGTACAAAAAGCACTAAAACATTAAAAGCATGTCTAGCCAAAACACATAGGCAAAACTATAAATATGAGTTCCATTAGGTTAAAAACTCGTCAGGGGAAATCTTGTAATATTGAGAGAACTTGGGCTTCAAATCGGCCAAGTCAAACTTGCTCTTCACGCTTCATATCGATCCATGGTACATGGTTTATATCGATCTATGGAGTATCTCAATTCATCATCCTCTTCGGAAGCGTCGTCGATCGATTACACAAGATGTGTATCGATCGATATGTATCTTTGGGTATCGACCTTACTGTCTGATCTTTACAGTCATCTCGGGAAAACTCTCCTTTAAGCTCCATAAGGGCACCTAAATCATCACTTTACTCCAAAATGCTCCTGAACCTGAAAACATACCTAATAGACTCCAAAACATATAAATATATTATAAATCATTTAAATACCATAGTCAAAAGTGGGTCAAAACCATGGTATATCAACTCCCCTAGACTTAACCTTTTGCTTGTCCTCAAGCAAGGACTCAAACAAATCTTAACTTAAGATCATAGCCTCTACTTTGTTGCAAGCCACATCTCATATTGCTAACTACAGAAGTACATTATACCATATTCTAGCTTAGCAACCAAATTCATCTAGCCAATCAACTTAGAAATCCTGTTTGTCTATCCTTTCTACCGATTTCATTTATGCATAAAATAAAAGTGAAAGCTTTACCTTGGGAGTATCGATCAAGGAACACTTGGATTCAACTCAAACAAGTTTCATGCATTCTCATTCTGGTTTCTTTTCTCCCTATATCCTCCTTCTCTGAATCCAAACTTTCTTTTCTTTTACATCAATCCCAATGAACATCATATGTTCATCTTCTTGATTTTTCTACTACTTTTTTGTAGTCTTTTCTGAGAAAGTGTAGGCGAATAGTGGGGTCATGGGTAATGTACCTCTCCCTCGCTTCCACAATGTGTGATCATTCCTTTGAATTAGAATAGTGGGGTCATGGGTAATGTACCTCTCCCTCTGCCTCTCAGGAAATAATCTCAATCTTTTATTTTTCTCTTTAGGGATGCCAAAGGTAGGAGAGAAAGAAACCAAAATTATCAAGACTTTTACCTTCTAGGCTTGTAGGAGGATTCCGATCCCTTGTATACCAAGCCCCAAGACAAGCAATAGATGTCAAGTTAGGATGGAAATCAGCTTTGGTTCTTCCAAACAATCATGAAAAGTGTTGTCATAGGTGACTGGTGATCCACTTTAGCATCTATAGTACTTTCTGCAATCAACAATTCTAAGAATGGTGCTAAAGAGTGGATGGATAAAAAGCAAAATTTTTGAAATCTTTTGTCCCTTTCTTGACTCAATAAAACCAATTTTTGAAAATATTTAATGAGATCAAAAAGGTAAAGTAGCATCAGTAATCTCTACTCCCTCAGACTTAAATCATACACTGTCCTCAGTGTATAACCAGTCGGAGTTAGTGCATAAATAAATAAAGTATAACAGATATCAAAAATTGTGAACGATATACCAGACCGATGTTCGTATCGATCGATGGTGAGTCACTTCCATCGATCGTCATGGATAGGGCTCTGTCGAGCGATGTAGACATGGTCTTATCGGTCGATAGGTAGTGATCATGTGTTATCTGAAATAAATAAAAACAAAAGTAATAAGTAAAAATAAAATAAAACTAGGAAAGAAAATACCTAATAGTGGGTTGCCTCCCACTCAGTGCTTAGATAAAGACATTTAGCTTGACTATTGAGATATTGTGGCTAGTGAGGTGGATTGCAGGTACTTGTTGGGAAACAAGTATCCTCCTTGTCTTGTGATTCTTCAAACCATGAAGTTAAGAAGCTTCTTGTGGCTTTTCGCTTCTGGTCATACTAGCTTTCAACCCTTGGACCTCATAGTGGATTCTCTGTAGCCACTCCTCAAGGTTCGCAATGCTGTACTCATGATGTACAAGCATGTTGTAGGTGTGTTCTAGATCAGTACTCATTTGCATTGTGTCGAGGTTTTGGATGTTGTGCACAGGGGAAGGGATAGTATCGACTGATCTTGGTGTAGGTCCGTCGGTCGATGTGGATGGATGTCCATCGGTCGATTGGTGCAGTGGCTCATCGATCGATGCGGATGGTGCAGGTCGGTTGGCGAGCTGTCTCTGAATGTCTTCTATCTCCTTCTGAATTCCTTCTGTTGTGCATTCTAATCTTTGAACGTCACTTTGTACTGGGAACCACATCTTGTCGAGTAATCTATATGCTTCGTCTCCACATGCTTCAATAGATCTGTAGATATCTCTTGTGATGTCCTCAATTTCTTCCTTGGTACAGAAATCTGGTGCTTGAGTATCGGTCGATGGCAATGGAGGGACATCAATCGATAGCTCTTGTAGGTTACTCTCGATAGGCTTTTCATTGGTCGTGTCGATCGATGCTGCTGAGGTAGTATCGGTCGATTTGCGTTTCTGAGCTTCTAGTTCTTCGCAAAGTGCATTCACTTCTTCTTGCAGGGATTTCCTCTCGTTGCGAGCGAAGTCATCGCTGGTCTTATTCCAAAGTAATTCTTCTTGAAGTGATGCTATGGATTTTTCATTTGCAGACCTCAGTGATGCCATCTCCAAATTATGGTCACCAGTTCTTCCATTGAGCATGTATGTGACCTCTGCTTGTGTGTAGAGCTTGCAAATTGGAACTCCTTTAACAAACTGTTCAGTGTGCTCTGGTAAACAGAAACAAGAGCGCCCAAACAGGGAGGCTCTATTCAGCAGCTTCCCAATATCTTCTTTGGAAACATGGATGATATCTCCAGCTATGCTTCTTGCAAAACCATTCTCATCTCTGTAGACACTTATTCGTCTTTCTTTTCCCAGGAGAACTAACAAATCCCAGATCTGAAGGCTCGTTTCCCAAGTTCTCGATGTATATCGGTCGATGTAATTCTCCACATATCGATCGATGGATGTTGAAATTCTGGATAGGCGGAACTGGTCATCTGAAGAATGTCTAAAACGTCTTCTTTGGAGATTTGAATGATTCTTCCATCCATTGCTCGTGCATGGCCATCTGGATCCCTGAGAATACCAAATTCATCTGGAATTAGTAATGTAAAATCGAAATTATGTGTTTGTACCTCGGATGGTGTAGTGGCAGGATCGGTCGATGGAGTTGCATTTGAATCGGTCGATACACGGAGTGATGTGTCGATCGATGGCATCTGCTCCATGTCGGTCAATATGTGTGCTTCTGGTTCGATTGCAGGCGTCAGAGGTGATGTATCTACTGCAAAACTTTCATTGTAATTGCTTGCCTAACTTTTAATTGAGTAATCTCCGTCGTGTGGCTCATGTGGGTCATAGACTTGTGTACAGTAGGGGTTGTCGCTCGTTTATTCGAAACGTCGTTTGAGCGATCTGGGTTGGGGCATATCGTTCGATGGAGGGTTGTCTCTGTCGATCGATGCTCTGAAGATGAAGGATGGGAGAGGAGGTCTTTCTTCATCTTCCCGAAGAAATCTAAACTCTGTGGCTCGTTCCTCTTCATAATCTTCATCATAATCCTCCTGAGTAGTGATACTAGCTAGGTCTGGGATGTAATTATCGTTCTCCCAATCATCTGTGCTAAAATCGCCTTCTGGAAACTCCTCTTCGATCTTCTGGAATAGCCTGTCTATCGATGACCATGTGTGTCTATCGGTCGACTCTGGTTGACTGGTATTGGTCGTTGGTAGAAGACTGCCATCGGTCGACACTGCTGGATCGGTTTCGTACTCGGCCATGGAATCATACTCGTGGGCACAGAAACAAGTTGCAACGAGTGCTGGGTTCTTTGTCCTTGGAAACTTGATGACTGGAATAGGATTGTAGTGGATGGTAGGGTTAATGAGGGTTAGGCAGAGCTTGTTGGATTGTAGGTCCCAAACAGCTCCAACAGTTGCTCAAAAGGCCCTTCCAAGTAGTAGAGATGTCTTGAAGGTGAGCTTGTTCTCCAGGACGTGGAAGTCTGTAGGAATTAGGGCATCTCCAATCTGTATCTCAAGTTTTCGAACTATGCCTCCAGAGTGGTGCTGAGAACAATCCACGAAGACGAAAGATTCTTCAGGAGGCTCTATCTTCAGACTTAGATGGTCTGCCATGATCTTGGGTAGGATGCTAACTCCAGAACCTGTGTCACAGAGGGCACGAGGGAACTCAATACCTCTTATGGAACATGGTATTGTGAACTTCCATGGATCACTCTTCTTCTCCAGTGTGATCTTCTTCTTTATACTGTCTCTGACTTGGTGAAACATTCTCTTGATGTCTTCTTCTATGTGGGAACCGAAATTCACACTTGTCGATTTCCGTTAAATAAGGAAACTTAGGAATACCCTAATTTTTCAGAGGAACCGGATCTCTGCGAAATCCAACGACAAGTAACCAAATAAATGCGGAAAAATATGAAAAACGTAATAAAACGAATTTAAAGAAAAAGTAGATCTTATTTCGATTTCGCGTAAGAGCGTTGCGATCATTACAAGGGTTTACAAAGGCTTTGGCCGCAGGGCCATCAGCGAGTTATCAAAATAAAAACCCTAAACCTAATCGAGTCACAGCTCGACAACAAAAGACGGAAAAAGATAAGAAAAAGGATTTGAATGATTTCGGACTGAACCTTATGAAAGGCTGCCTAAGTACCCCTTTCGAGGATCAAGTCGAACGTAGTTCAGTTGATAGAGCTGGACCATAGATCGAACCGCCTAGGTGAGTTCGTCTAGTAATTGAGCGCCAATCATAGAAACCGAAATTGTCGAGAAAAAAGCCTAAGTTTCTAAGTGCGTAAAATTCTAAGTCTATAAAAGTTGTAAAAGTCTCAGATGAGAGCTCTGAAATTCATCCCTTTGCTTCTGCCCTATGCCTCTTTCTTATATACTCCTTTTCTAGGCGATTTAGTCTTTCCATTTCGCCCAGATTCGAGTTTATCGGGAATCTTCCATTTATCTCGATCTTTCCTTTTTCCCGCGGAAATCTTCTATTTATCCTCAAACTTGACATTTATCTTCAAGTTTGACATTTATCTTCTTTCTGCGAGTAAATTGCCAAAACGTCGTTGTATCTTTGGGTTAGATTTCGTTTTAAAGTCGCGAGTGGCTTTTATCGCGTTTTAGGACTTTCCGAGCCGTTTTGTGATAAATCTGTTTTACGAATTTTGACGGGATCGTTTCCTGATACGATGCCGTTTTTAGATAAGTTTCTCGAGTTAATCGTAAAGCTAGGCAATTTTCGATGTTTCGATTAATCGTTGCCGTTTTCTACGATTTACTCGGGCTTTTATTGAATATGCTTTTTGTACGATTTTTACGAAAAATCTTGAAGAAATCGTATAGTTTAGGCAATATTCGGTGTTTCTTTTAACTGTTTCCGTTTATATGATTTCCTCGAGTTCTTTTCGAGAAAGCAAAGTTTTACGGTTTTTATCAAAAACTCGAACGATGAGACAGATCGAGACGAAACGGGAGACATTTTGACCGTGATTCGGAATACGATCGTGTCAAAGGACATATGCTTTGAATCAAGGATGTGGGAGATCGAGGCTCGGGATGGTCGGCTCGACGTACGGCGAGCTAGTTCAGCTTGGCCAGGTCGCCGTGTGGCGATCTAGGCGATAAGAACCCTTGGGGCAAAGTCAGCGCCTCTTGGGAAGCTTCTAATTCGCCCAACGGCGAACTAAGACGGCTTGGCTTAGTCCGCCGTTGGGCGAACTAGCCGGGACGAGACTACGTCGCCCAACGACGAACTAATCCGGTCTTGGCTTAGTTCGCCGTTGGGCGAACTAGTCTGGACGAGACAAGTTCGCGTTTTACGGCGGTTTCCGTTTTTTGCGGTTTTATAAAACGATTCTTCGAGTCTTATAAAATGATTCTTCGAGTTTTATAAAACGATTCTCTCGAGTTTTATAAAACGACTCTTCGAATTTTATAAAACGATTCTCGAGTCTTATAAAACGATTCTTCGAGTTTTATAAAACGATTCTTGAGTCTTATAAAACGATTCTCGAGTTTTATAAAACGATTCTTCGAGTTTTATAAAACGATTATTGGAGTTTTATAAAACGATTCTCGATTTTTATAAAACGATTATTGGAGTTTTATAAAACGATTCTCGAGTTTTATAAAACGATTCTTCGAGTTTTATAAAACGATTCTCGAGTTTTATAAAACGATTCTTTGAGTTTTATAAAACGATTCTTCGAGTTTTATAAAACGATTCTCGAGTTTTATAAAACGATTCTCGAGTTTTATAAAACGATTCTTCGAGTTTATAAAACGATTCTTCGAGTTTTATAAAACGATTCTCGAGTTTTATAAAACGATTCTCGAGTTTTATAAAACGATTCTTCGAGTTTCATAAAACGATTCTTCGAGTTTTATAAAACGATATCTTTTATATTTTTGCAGAGACTTTTTGCCATTGATTCCGTCGTGACCGATTTTGACACCAACAATTAGCCCCCAGCTCGCTAGAATCTTGAGCCTTTAGCGTAAGGTTCTTGCGAGTGGTTAGCCAGGTTTAGTTAAGTTAGGCGGAATTAATGGTTGGAAAGGTCCGTTGAAAGTGAGCTTTCCACTCTCCAAGGAGCGGAAAGCGTTTAAGATTAGGGGCTGCCTACGTACCCTTTTTAGGGGATCAAGCCTTTCGTAGTTTGTTTTGGAGTTAAGGTTCGTATGACATGTTTCCTAGCAAGACCTTTACGGTCTAGTTATATGTCATGTAGGAATTATCGAGCATATTGATGTCGATGGCATCTGGACCTTTGCCGGCCTTGAGACTAGCCTCGTAGGCCGTTTGGTCTGGCCGTGTGCGGCTCTGAGTCCCTGCCGCTTTTGCGGCTTTATTAAAAATCAGTTTGCGTTTTTAAGAGTGTGTTTTTAATTCGTATGAATGTAGCCGGAAGAATATGAGTTGATATTGAGGGAGGTCCGCAAGTTGCCGTCTCGCATTCCTTTTTCCCTTAGTGTATCACCTTGTTCGTTTGCTCGTTTTAGGATGTTTAATAAATCGAGTGAGCTTTTAGATATAGACGAAGAGACATGCCTTTAGGATCTCGATTCATGCCTTGAGACGTTAGAGACCAGTGTGCTGGGTTTAGGGCAAGACCTAGGTTTACTTTCGGATTGAGGCTATGCGATGACTAGTCGGCTTTCGTTCTGCCTGTTGCGATTTTAACCTGATTCCATACCGATTTAGAATCCGCGATAGGGTCTCGGCTTATACGATTCGTCTGGTTGGAACCGAGCATCTCACCGGGAAAAATTTCTAAGTTGCCCGGAAGTGCTGACCAAAAGTTTGGATTTCTTTTATAGCGCTATTACCCTTGTGTCGGGTGTTCGAGAGCTATCTCTGCGAGATAACGTAAGTTTGTTTAGGACTGTTGCGAGTTTGTTGTGATCAGCAACAAACTATTTTTAAGTGATATATGTTTACGTAGTTTGGGCCTTCGCGAAGGATATGTATGTTAAGAAGTTTTGCGTATTTTATAGTCGCGGACGAACTGTTAGGTCTTCCAAAAAAATGACTTTATCGAGGAAGGTATTTTTGTCGAAAAACTATTCTCCGGGCGTCTGCGATGTCTCGTAGTGCTGAAAGTTGGTTTTTATTTTATATGCCGCGTTTTGTGTTCGAAACGTTTGCGAGCTCGAAGATGTTGCGCGGTGTTGCGAGGGTTTTGTCTTAAACCTGCTTTGCGGGAACACTTTGGTTCGTTTGCGGATATTCGCAATCAAAACTCACGTTCCTTCTTGGATGTTAAGTAGTTTTATGGTTTGTGCTAGAGCAATTAGGACCGAGAGGTCGCGTAAGTTGTTTCCCCGAAACGAAGCGTTTTTCATTAAGGTGCTTTGTGAGGTGTTGACCTTCCGAGATTCGTACGGCTTCAGGAGCTCTTTTATGAGTGTTGTCTTACACGTCGGATTTTGTAGGCAACTTGCTTCGGAGATAGAGTGAATCGTGAGAATACAGAACTTAGCCGATTTTCGACAAGTTTGTATTATCCGTTGAATGTATTAGTCTTGGCGTGAAGGTTGTATTCAGCCGCACAGCCAAGGTCGTATTTGTTAGAGGATTAGACTACGACACTTTCGTGCTATCGATAAGGTCGAGTCGGTTTGTAAACTTGGCACTGAAGTGAAGCGTGATCGGACAATAGAAAAGTAGCGTTTGTCGAGCTTGATATGCCAAATATGCCCGTGGTTATAGAAAACGTTTTTCCGTTTTAGGTTCGATTTATACGATGAAAGTTTCGTTTAACCTTTCCTTTGTTTGTATGGAAGTTGTTTTATATTTTGCCCGAGGGAGACGAAGCTTTAAGAAGCTTGGTGTCGAGCCTATACGAAGTCAGTTGCGGGTTGGTTTCATTCTCGGATGCAATCGGGAGGAATGAAAGTGAATGCTCGTGAACCAAAGGGCTAAAGAGTGAGATCTTTCAGATCGTGGCACGGGGAAGGAAAGTTTAGATTAGTCGCTCAGTTCCGGATCGTATAGCTTGGTTTTCGCTATAAGGTAGGTATTCTTTGCAAAACCTGTTATGTTTACTTTCAAAAGTTACTTCTTTATGACATGATCCTGACTATACGAAGGATTTCTCGCGTAAGTAACGGGCGATGAATTTAGTAAATCGGCACGACACGTTGGGTTAACAATGTTTCTGCAGATTTTTCGAGAAACCTTTCCGCTTAGTTTTTGATTCTTCGGCGATAGTTTTTCGGAGTCACTCGTGGAGTTTTACAAAAAGTTATTTCACCGAGATCTAGTCGTAAAATTTTTTAGCGGGTTTCTCGGACGGAATGAATCACATGACCAGCAATAGGATCAGTCGGCGAGAAGGGAGGACGTGTTCTCTATTGCTGTTTTATGTTCTCGATTTTATTCCGTGACTCACTTGGTTCGACGGAGAACGAGATCAATGCTTTGACGCCTAAAGATTTCTCGTATAATTTTTCGATTCTTATGAGGAACTTTTTTACCAAGTTGGAGGAGATCTTTATAACTTCGGCAAATTATCGAGTTTCACTCTGACGTTTCGCAGAGATTTTCTAACCGCATGATTGCGATGAGAGATGCTGTATATTCCTCGAGATTATTTCCCAGACGGTTTGGATCAGTCTTTAGCGTTTAGACGGTTCTTAGATTGTCGTTTGCTTTTGGGATGATTTTGACGAGGCCTCGCATTGTCCGAATATTTTTCTTCTTGTTTTGGTGAGAGTTTTCTTTATAGAAAGCGTTTTCTCGACGCGGGGGAAAATATTCGACGAAAAGAAAAAAGACGAGTTTCCTTTGAAGGATTCGGATGATCGATAATCCGGGTTGGTTAAAGACTGTGGTTGATTGGCGATGACTTGGAGTATGTCTGGTTTATAAAAATTTCTAGGAGCGAGTCGGTTTTAAGATGATGTCAGCGTCTCTAGCTCCTTCTTTCTTTTAGGAAATGAGTACGTTCGAATGCGTGGCGATCGTTTCTCGGTTGTACGAGAGATTGGATCGGTTTGCGAGTTATGTCTGAATGGATAGAGAACAACAAATCAAGATAGACAAAAATTGCTTACGACTTAGCATGCTAAACTATCCTTTAAATTCTAAGCTCTCTAGGTTTCACGGCATTTTACAAGACGTTCTCGTTTCTTACCTACGAGAAATTAGAAGTCTAATAAAATTTTCAAATCGGACATACCTTAGTTTCATCGATGATTTGGGATCTTCTATTCTTCGTTCTTCGTCTTTTGACTTACCGGTCTTTGACGAATTACCGGCAAGAGTATCGGAGCGGGGAGAAGACTTAAACATCGGAGCTCATGTTCTTGTTTCTTCGTACTGCTGGTTTTATTTGGCCGACTAGGTGCGCTTTGTATATCGAAAAAAATCAATCACGTGTTCATGATTGGATGTTTTCGACTTAGCGTGGCAGAGTTTCGTAAAACCGGATTGGGTTTAGAGAGTTCAGATTTCTCGTATAGTTTGGGCAACTTTGGTGTTAAGTCAGCCATTGCCGTTTTAGTTGATTGATTCAAACGTATACAAAGAAACAAGTCTTTGCGGTTTTATCGTTAAATCCCGATGGAAATTCCGATTGAGACGAAACGAGAATCAGCGCGATCAAGACTCGAGAGAGAAACTCGAGGATTGGTTCAGCTCGACGTAGGGCAAGTTGGGTGAACCCTTTCAGCTCGCCGTGTGGCGATCTGGATGGTAAGAACCCTTGGGGCAAAGTCAGCGCCTCTTGGGCGAGCTAGGCGCTTGGTTCATCTCTACGTTCGGCGAGCTAAGACGCTTGGTTTAACTCTACGTTCGGCGAGCTAAGACGCTTTGTTTAGCTCTACGTTCGGCGAGCTAAGACGCCTGATTTAGCTCTACGTTCGGCGAGCTAAGACGCTTGGTTTAGCTCTACGTTCGGCGAGCTAAAACGCTTGGTTTAGCTCTACATTCGGCGAGCTAAGACGGTTGGCGCGGGTGATATCGATTCGTCGAGTTGACTTGTTTTCGTCGTAGAATCTCAACGGAAAATCCGATTGAGACGAAACAAAAAGCAGTGCAATTATTTTTTAGAGTATGATCAGGCTCACTATAGCTATGAGTTGGATTGTGCGGACCCTCGGGGAAAATTCAGTGCCTCTAGGACGAGGTGGAAAGCCGGTCAGCTCGCCAAGATGGCAAGCTAGGTTGCTTGGCCAACTCACCGTCTTTTCGGCTGGATAGTATTGCCCGATTCTGCAAGTAGCCTAAGGTTCTTCCGCGAGCAACCTAGGGTTTTGTCGCGAATAACCTAGGGTTTTTACGCGAACAACCTAGGATTTTGCCGCGAATAACCTACGGTTATTCCGCGAGTTAACCTAGGATTTTTCCGCGAGTGACCTAGGTTTTTTTCGCGAATAACCTATAGTTTTTCCGCGAGTAACCTAAGGTTTTTCCGCGAATAACCTAGGGTTTTTACCACGAGTAACCTAGGGATTTTCTGTGGGTGACCTAGGGTTTTGTCGAAATAACCTAGAAGTTTTCCGTGAAAAACCTAGGGTTTTGCCGTGAATAACCTAGAGATTTTCCGCGAGTAACCCAGGTTTATTTCGCGAGTAAGTTACAGTTTGTTCCGCGGTTTCTGGGAGAGCAAGTTTTATTTTTCTGAAAAGTTCTCCGAAAACATCTTTTGCTCAACCCGTGAGATTTGTCCAACTCGGAAATAAGCAAAACACTATGGGGTTTTATAGATTTTATCGTTGCCCTCAGTGATCTGAGATACAAATCGTGAGCTTGTTTTGTCGCTCTTCCCGTGGCGAAGAGTCGCGATTAGGTTTTTGATTTTGTTGAGTACTACAGCGTTTGCGTGAGCGTTGGCTGTACGAGTAGTCACTGCTGGAGTTGTTTTACCAGCGACTTTTTACGAGTTGCGACTTTGTCTTCATATATCCAGACATCATTTTGATCAAGCGTTTTGCGGCTATGAGTAAGAGTAATCCGACCCCCCTCCTTCTAGCGCCAAACTGTTGGAGCCGAAATTCACACTTGTCGATTTCCGTTAAATAAGGAAACTTGGAAAACCCTAATTTTCCAGAGGAACCGTATCTCTGCGAAAGCCAACGAAAAGTAACCAAATAAATGCGGAAAAATATGAAAAACGTAATAAAACGAATTTAAAGAAAAAGTAGATCTTATTTCGATTTCGCGTAAGAGCGTTGCGATCATTACAAGGGTTTACAAAGGCTTTGGCCGCAGGGCCGTCAGCGAGTTATCAACATAAAAACCCTAAACCTAATCGAGTCGCAGCTCGACAACAAAAGACGGAAAAAGATAAGAAAAAGGATTTGAATGATTTCGGACTGAACCTTATGAAAGGCTGCCTATGTACCCCTTTCGAGGATCAAGTCGAACGCAGTTCAGTTGATAGAGATGGACCAGAGATCAAACCGCCTAGGCGAGTTCGTCTAGTAATTGAGCGCCAATCATAGAAACCGAACTTTTCAAGAAAAAAGCCTAAGTTTCTAAGTGCGGAACATTCTAAGTCTAGAAAAGTTGTAAAAGCCTCAGATGAGAGCTCTGAAATTCGTCCCTTTGCTTCTGCCCTATGCCTCTTTCTTATATACTCCCTCCCTAGGCGGTTTAGTCTTTCCATTTCGCCCAGATTCAAGTTTATCGGGAATCTTCCATTTATCTCGATCTTTCCTTTTTCCCGCAGAAATCTTCTATTCATCCTCAAACTTGACATTTATCTTCTTTCTGCGAGTAAATCGCCAAAACGTCGTTGTATCTTTGGGTTAGATTTCTTTTTAAAGTCGCGAGTGGCTTTTATCGCGTTTTAAGACTTTTCGAGCCGTTTTGCGATAAATCCGTTTTACGACTTTAGACGGGATCGTTTCCTGATACGATGCCGTTTTTAGATAAGTCTCTCTAGTTAATCGTAAAGCTAGGCAATGTTCGATGTTTCGATTAATCGTTGCCGTTTTCTACGATTTACTCGGGGTTTTATTGAAAACGCTTTTTGTACGATTTTTACGAAAAATCTCGAATAAATCGTATAGTTTAGGAAATATTCGGTGTTTCGTTTGACCGTTGCCGTTTTATACGATTTCCTCGAGTTCTTTTCGAGAAAACAAAGTTTTACGGTTTTTATCGTAAAACTCGAACGATAAGACAGATCGAGACGAAACGGGAGACATTTTGACCGTGATTCGGAATACAATCGTGTCGAAGGACGTATGCCTTGAATCAAGGATGTGGGAGATCGAGGCTCAGGATGGTCGGCTCGATGTACGGCGAGCTAGTTCAGCTTGGCCAGATCGCCGTATGGCGATCTAGTTCGCCCAACGGCGAAATAGTCGGGACGAGGCTAGTTTTCCCAACGGCGAACTAGCCGGGACGAGACTAGGTCGCCCAACGACAAACTAATCCCGTCTTGGCTTAGTTCGCCATTGGGCGAACTAGTCTAGACGAGACTAGTTCGCGTTTTACGGCAGTTTCGGTTTTTTGCGGTTTTATAAAACAATTCTTCGAGTTTTATAAAATGATTCTTCGAGTTTTCTAAAACGATTCTCCGGGTTTTATAAAACGATTCTTCGAGTTTTATAAAACGATTCTCGAGTTTTATAAAACGATTCTTTGAGTTTTATAAAACGATTCTTCGAGTTTTATATAACGATTCTCGAGTTTTATAAAACGATTCTCTGGGTTTTATAAAACGATTCTTCGAGTTTTATAAAACGATTCTTCGAGTTTTATAAAACGATTCTCGAGTCTTATAAAACGATTCTCAAGTTTTATAAAACAATTCTTTGAGTTTTATAAAATGATTCTTCGAGTTTTATAAAACGATTCTCGAGTTTTATAAAATATTCTTCGAGTTTTATAAAATGATTCTTCGAGTTTTATAAAATGATTCTCTAGTTTTATAAAACGATTCTTTGAGTTTTATAAAACAATTCTTCGAGTTTTATAAAACGATTCTCGAGTTTTATAAAACGATTCTCGAGTTCTATAAAACGATTCTTCGAGTTTTATAAAACGATTCTTCGAGTTTTATAAAATGATTCTTGAGTTTATAAAATGATTCTTCGAGTTTCATAAAAAGATTCTTCGAGTTTTATAAAACGATTTCTTTTATATTTTTGCGGAGACTTTTTGCCATTGATTCCGTCGTGACCGATTTTGACACCAACATTCTGTCTCTCTGGTCTCTCTGAAAAACATCTACAATCTGTGTGAAAAGTAGGCTTATTCAAAGGGTTTTATCTTTAGGTATTCTCTGAAATCTCTTTCTGAAACTTGCCAATTCCTTCTCATTAGCTTCCCTTTTATAAGGCTTGGGGATCTTCTCTTTACTTTTCCTGAGGACTCTTCCATGATTTTCCTTCTCTTTTTCCATGGGCTCAAAGATGTCTAAGGGTTTCTTCTTGATGATGGTGGGAATGGTTCTAGAAGTTTTAGACTGCTCCCGAAGCTCATTAAGTCGTGCAACGTCGATCTTTGGAAGTTGCAGTCGACGTTGGGATGTTGTATATCGATCGACAATGAGAAGAGTGTGTCCGTCGATATCATGGTCCTCATGTCAATCGATTGGGTAGGTATCATGGTGGGAATGGTTCTGGAAGTTTTAGACTGCTCCCGGAGTGCATTAAGTCGTGCAACGTTGATGTTTGGAAGTTGCAGTCGACGTTGGGATGTTGTATATCGATCGACAATGAGTGGAGTGTGTCGGTCGATATCATGGTCCTCATGTCGATCGATTGGGTAGGTATCATGTCGATCGATGTCATGAGAATCGATGCGGATAGCGACGGGCGGATGTGGGTGTCGTGCTGCAAAGGCTTCGTATAACATAATTTTGACGGCATTTCACTCGTAAGAGGCCTCGGCTAAGTCCATCAATCGACACTCGACAAAGTTTATCGATCGCTGTGCTTTGGAAGGCATCGATCGATACTCAGGATGCCTTATCGATCGATAGTATTCGAGTTCGAGCTCGAGGTCTGTCTCATCGTCATTTTCAGAATCTGTCAGCTTCTGCCAAAAGTCATCATCCAAGAGGGCATGCACATCATGGAGAGTAGCAAGCTCTCCCATTCCCTTCGCTAAATTTTCTTTCTTCTCTTGTTTTAACCACTTGAGTTTCCAACTTCTTCACATAGGTGCTCAAACCATCAAGCTTGGTGTTGAGGTTGGTGTAGATAGAATCGATCTTTCCATTGAAGTCTATCTGAAGTCTGCTGACTTTCCAGAACTTTGTATAGCATCGCTTCTAGCTTACTGTCTAGGGTGGGTGGGGGTGGATTTGTGTAGAAGGAGTTGCCATAACTCCTATTGTTGTTGGGGTTGCTGCTGCTGTAGTTGGTAGGCTTCTGTGAACTCTGGTTGAAGTTTTTGTTCTGTCCTGTGAAGTTTTTGTATCCTCCTTGGTTTCCAGACCTCTGAAAACCAGCTCCACTGATCCATTTCACATCTTCTGTGTATTCTTCTTCAGCTGCAGTTTCTGCATTCTCCACTGAGCAAATCTGCTTGTTTAGTAACTTCTGAATATGATCCACCTGTGCTTGCACTTCATTAATCTGTTCCTTCCCAAGGAATGATGTAGGCTTTGTCTTCACAATGTTCTTTGTGCTGTTGCATGATGCTAAGTTATCAATCAACTTCACAGCTTCTTGAGGATTCCTGGTGGTAAAATTGCCTTCACTAGCTGTGTCAAGAGCCATCTGGTACTTCGGAGTGATGCCTCTGTAGAAAGTACAGAGCAGTTGCACGTTGTTGAAACCGTGGTGTGGGCAATCTCGCTGGTAGGATTTGAATCTGTTCTATGTGTCCTTAAACGATTCTCCAGGATCCTGAGTGAATGTAGCAATCTTCCTCCTCCATTCTTCAGCTCGTGAGTCATCAAAGAAATTACGCAGGAATGCGTTTTTGATGTCATCCAGGTTGTGAGGGAACCTGGTGGTAGTTGTCTCAGCCACTGCAGAGCTTCTCCAGATAGAGAGTATTTGAAAAGCTTGCAGAGAAGATAGTCTTGAGGGACTCCATTAGCTTTGATGACGGTTATGAGATCCTCGAACCTCTCCAAATGGTCCATAGGATGCTCATGGGACAACCCACAGAAGGGTATTTGTCCTACAAGTGTGTAGTACTCGGCTTGAGCTCGAAATCTCCTCTCTGAATAGCAAGGGGGCGTATGGCTGATCGGTTGGTGTAGAACTGATCCGGACGGTTGTAGTCAGCCAAAGTTCTAGCTCTGTTAGCCTCTTCTACAGGTTGAATAAGATCTGTAGGTGCAGTCTCTTGCTCAGGAATGATCTCCTTCTGAGCATTCAGCTTCTGGCCTGCTGCATTACGCAGGTGACCATCTTGATCACGCATGTCTCCATTCTCATCAGTAGTGAGAATATTAGTCGCTACCATGTCTCGCCGATTAGTATCGATCGATGTAGGATGAGGGGTATCGATCGATGTAGGATGAAAGATATCGGTTGACGAACGATTGTTGATGTCGATCGATGGAAGGGTGTGAGTATCGGTCGACGTTGAAGGTGTCTCGGTCGACTGTGGTAAGCGAGTATCGATCGATGAACGGTTGTTGATATCCATTGATGTGGAACGTAGGTCTCTGCGGATGCTATGTTCCAAACCGTGAGGGTCTTCTGAGTACACAAGTTGGTTGTTCTTGTTGCTTCTAGTACTGCTGGGCATGTACCTGAAAGAGACAAGGAAAACAATTTATGTCAGAAGATAATAAAGCAACAAAAAGAAAAATAACCTAGACCTAATCAGATTAAATCTAATGGCGATCTTAGTTCCCCGGCAACGGCGCCAAATTTGATATCACTCAAATTACCCTAAGGAGTGAATTACTCTCTCAAATAAGAGGTTCAGTTGTAGTACTTAGGGATCGAATCCACAAGGAACTAAGGAACACAAAAGATATAATCCTAAGTGACTATGCTAGGTTGATTATGGTATAAAAGATAAATTGCAGTTGTGAGCAATGGTAAGTTGCTCAAGAGAGTTTAGTTTAGGTTTTAAACAATAAAAGAAAGTAGTTAGATTCAAGGTTACTATTCAGATAATCAGGATAATAATGCTATAGATGTCTTTATAAGTTGCTTGCAAGATATTAAAGAACTTCAATTCTTAGATAAATCTATAGCTATCATTATTAGACTCGTCCATTGATCTGACTGCCGACAATATCGATCGATATTGCTATCGCAACATCGGCCGATATATGTAGCTGTCGATCGATTACTCTATAGGAGTATCGATCGATATAGCTTCAGAACGAATCGAAAGTGTTTACCAAGATCATAGACCGGCTCTCGCATCGTCCCTAGAATCTTAGCTTGAAAACATGAGAGGTCGTGGACAGGTGATTGTGTTCCTTAAGATGTGGAGGGTCTGGAAATTTATGAGTAAGTGTAGTTTATGTGTCTAGTTTTAAATGTGATAGTTGAGTAAAACGTTTACTAAACTCATTTATACATATTAGTTTGGTCCTCTTGGTCTTTGGCTTGAGACCGAGGGTGGATTATCAGACTTCAGGTTCCATCCGTGTTTGCTGGAGGTTGAGGAGTTCAGGCAGTCTCTACTACGCAGTGACCCTTATCTTTAGAGATATGGGGCTGTAGGTCTTTTGTAAATCTTGTTGTTCTCAGTGTTTTCCATTTTCGTGCTTGTCTTAAACTGTGTGAAACTTTTTTTAAATATTGGTGAAACTATGTCAAATGTTGGTGACACTTTATGGTTTTAACTTCTTCAATTTTCCAACTTCGAAAAAAATAGATGAACTAGAAGTTTTTGCTCGTATAAACTGGTAAGAATTTGTGTTTTCACTTAATCAATTGTTCAACTTTGTAAAATTTAGACAAAGTTGAAATTTGTTTTCGTATAAATAGGTCAGACTTCTTTCACTTTATCAATTGTCTAACATCTTTTTCGATAGATCAAAGTTTAACTTTGTCATAGTTGTAGGAATTAAATTCCCCTAGGAATTACTTCTTGTACATAAAAATTCCTAGAACCAAAACGACGGTAAGAATAACAAAACCTCCTGATATCTTAGGCATTATTTTGGGACATTCACTAAGTTCACCTCCACTCCTTATTGTTGCTTTGATAAATTGAACTTCTTCTTCTAGATTTTGAACTTGGTAGTCCAGCTGTTGTATCTCATCCGTGAAAGTTTCATCAACTCATTTGAAGACGTGATTGTCGTTCTCAAGATACAATGGGTTAAACTTACCAATTAAAAGAAGAACGAGTAAGCCTTCAATAACTAAATCTAAACAGATGTACCCTTTGTGAAGCCACATAGATACACCGATAATATCGGCGATATGGGTTTTAATTTCTTCTTGAGATGAGCTCGGTGGTAGTCACCCCGCACCAACACTTGCTAGTTATTATCGAAGTTCGTACTCGTCTCCGACCACTGGTCGTTCGGTTGGGAGAGAGATAGATTACCGAAGAGACAGAAAGGAGAAGGTAGTGAATGGGGAAAAACAAAAAACAAGGTCTTTAATACTTCGATTACACGATTTTGTGATTTTGGGGTTTTAGCAAAGTGGGAAGAGGGAAATTAGAAATTCGAAAATCTGGGTGGGAAATTTTATCCAAGAACTTTCGTGGTAGAAGTTTCACCAAGTTTTTAGGTTTACATAAAACATCAAAGTTCTACTTTTTAATTATTTTCATTTATCTTAGTTATACTCTACTTGAATGACTGATTTTATAGTTATACCAACTAAATTTGGTCCTTGGCTCGCCAACCCAGTCGTGGTAAAAAAGAAAAGCAGGAAGTGGAAATTTTGTATCGATTACACCGATCTCAATAAAGCTTGTCCAAAAGACAGTTTTCCGATCCCACATATTTACTTTCTAGTAGAAGCCACGGCCGGACGAGAATTATTATTGTTTATGGACGCATTCTCTTGTTACAACCAGATCCTCATGAACCCCGAAGACCAGAAGAAGACGAGTTTTATCACTGAACGCAGCACTTATTGTTATAAAGTAATGTCTTTCGGACTTAAGAACGGAGGAGCTACCTACCAACCTAAACAACAAAATGTTCGCCGACCAGCTTGTTAGAACAATGGAGGTTTACATAGACGACATGCTTATCAAGTCATCAAAATTAAGTGATCACGTCCCCCAAGTGCACTTTCGGGGTAGCTTCGGAAGAATTCCTCGAATATCTGGTAACAGAAAGGGAATCGAAGCTAAACCAAATCAGATCACAGCACTCGTAGACACTCTACCACCAAAGTCCATCCGAGAAGTACAACGGCTTTTTGGAAAAATTGCAGCGTTAAATCGCTTTATCTCGAGATCGACCGATATGTGCCTTCCATTTTATAAGCTCCTGAAAGGGAACAAAAAGTTTGAATGGAACGGAGAATACGATGTCGCACTAAAAGAACTCAAATCATATATAAGCGAGCCTCCAGTATTATCGAAACCAATCAAAGGCGAAAAACTGTCAGGAGCGTGCTAATTTGGGAAGAAAGCGGCAAACAAAAACCGATATATTATACCAGCAGATCTCTGATCGATGCCGAAACGAGATATCCCGCGATGGAAAAATTAGCCTTAGCGGTCGTCACGGCCGCAAGAATGTTAAGGCCGTACTTCCAGTCACACTCGATCATAGTAATAACGTCTCAGCCATTACGGACCATTCTTCAAAGTACGAGCCAATCGGAAAGATTAGAAAAATGGGCGATCGAACTCAGCGAGTACGATATCGAATACAAAACCCTGACGAGGTAAAAATTCCAAGTTATGGCCGACTTCGTCATCGAGCTCGCCCCCAAAGAGGCCGATTCGAACTCTAACTCAAAAAATTGGAAATTACACGTCGATGGAGCATCTTCAAAACAGGGATCAAGAAAGCTTGAATTCCCAACGGAAGAAATAATCGAACAATCGTTCTGTCTGGGATTCAACGCCTCGAATAACAAAGCCGAGTATGAATCCCTGATCGCCGGATTATGACTCGCTCGAAGCATCGGAATAAGTTCTTTCAG
This sequence comes from Eruca vesicaria subsp. sativa, assembly GCA_932364175.1. NCBI lineage: Eukaryota > Viridiplantae > Streptophyta > Magnoliopsida > Brassicales > Brassicaceae > Eruca > Eruca vesicaria. The sequence continues at coordinate 196,135 of CAKOAT010261820.1, read as the reverse complement.
CGGCTAAAAATTGGTCACGAGCCAATTCCACGGCGAATATAAAGCCAAAAACGAAAGAATGGAAGCCTACCTTGAAGCCTTGTGAGAAATTACGGAGCAGTTCGCGAAATTTAAACTCACAAAAATACCTCGAGGCGAAAACACGTCAGCAGATGCCCTCGTCGTGAAAGGAATAAAAAAACCGAGCATTGATATGCCATGCAAAGAAAGCAACTCACCGGAAAGCCGTCACCATCAGATAGGAATGATTATTACTAGGAGCAAGGCCATTGGTGCGACTGAGGACATCACCAATGAAACATGTCGAGATGAAGAAATTGTCGATGGCCCCCACGACGAAGACGTCGGAACGTCACAAAGCCGTACAAGAATTTGTGCATCGCCCCCCTGAGCAACAAAATGTTCGCCGACCAGCTCGGTAGAACAATTGAGGTTTACATAGACGACATGCTCATCAAGTCATCAAAAGTAAGTGATCACGTCCCCCAGATCCAGGAATGTTTCAACATCCTTAACAAGTTCTGAATGAAACTAAACCCGACCAAGTGCACTTTCGGGGTAGCTTCGGGAGAATTCCTCGGGTATCTAGTAACAGAAAGGGAATCGAAGCTAAACCGAATCAGATCACAGCACTCGCAAACTCTCTACCACCAAATTCCATCCGAGAAGTACAACGACTTTTTGGAAAGATCGCAGCGTTAAATCGCTTTATCTCGAGATCGACCGATATGTTCCTTTCATTTTATAAGCTCCTGAAAGGGAACAAAAAGTTTGAATGGAACGGAGAATGCGATGTCGCACTAAAAGAACTCAAAGCATATATAAGCCAGCCTCCAGTATTATAGAAACCAATCGAAGGCGAAACACTGTCAGGAGCGTGCTAATCTGGGAAGAAAGCGGCGAACAAAAACCGATATATTATACCAGCAGATCTCTGATCGATGCCGAAACGAGATATCCCGTGATGGAAAAACTAGCCTTAGCGGTCGTCACGGCCGCAAGAATGTTAAGGCCGTACTTCCAGTCACACTCGATCATAGTAATAACGTCTTAGCAATTACGGACCATTCTTCAAAGTACGAGCCAATCAGGAAGATTAGAAAAATGGGCGATCGAATTCAGCGAGTATGATATCGAATTCAAACCCCTGACGAGTTCAAAAGCCCAAGTTCTGGCCGACTTTGTCATCAAGCTCGCCCCCAAAGAGGCCGATTCGAACTCTAACTCGAAAAAGTGGAAATTACACGTCGATGGACCATCTTCAAAACAGGGATCAGAAAAGCTCGAATCCCCATCGGAAGAAATAATCGAACAATCGTTCCGTCTAGGATTCAACGCCTCGAATAACGAAGACGAGTATGAATCCCCGATCGCCGGATTACGACTCGCTCGAAGCATCGGCGCCTAAGAAATAAGTGCTTTCAGCGACTCAAAATTAGTCACGAGCCAATTCCACGGCGTATATGAAGCCAAAAAACGAAAGAATGGAAGCCTACCTCGAAGTCTTGTGAGAAATCACAGAGCAGTTAAATAAATTCAAACTCACAAAAATACCTCAAGGTGAAAACACGTCAGCAGATGCCCTCGCCGTGAAAGGAATAAGAAACCGAGCATTGATATGCCATGCAAAGAAAGCAACTCGCCGGAAGGCCGTCACCATCAGATAGGAACGGTTATTACTAGGAGAAAGGCCAGTGGTGTGACTCAGGACATCGCCAATGAAACATGTCGAGATGAAGAAATGGTCGACGGCCCCACGACGAAGACATCGGAACGTCACAAAGATCTATGAGAATTTTTGCATCGCGCCCCCAAGCAAGAAATGCTGGGAGTTCATCGGTCCGCTACGAGCCTGACGTAGCAGCACACAAAGCTTTCCAAGAAGAACTCGAAATCAGAATCGACTGGAGAATTCCGATCTACCATTATATCAGTAATGGCGAACCCCCCGCAGAAAGAGGGGAAGCTAGGAAAATAAAGGCCCGAAGCTCGCGTTATTGCATCTTGGAAGAAAACCTGTATAAATGAAGTCTAGGCGAACCTTACCTGTTGTGTGTCTCTCCCAAAGATGCCTTTACAATTCTAAAGCAAACTCACGACGGATCATGTGGAAGCCACTTGGACGGCAGATCCCTAGCCACCAGGATCAAGAAATATGGATACTTTTGGCCAACAATCGCCGATGACTGCGACCAATTTTCACTAAAATGCGATAAATGCCAACGACACGAACCTATGATACATCAGCCAACTCAAAATCTCTTGTCATTATAGTCACCGTGCCCCTTCATGGAGTGGCCCATGGACATAGTCGGACCGTTGGTACCTTCTGGGCCGACCAGATTACGTTTTCTCCTAGTATTAACCGACTACTTCACCAAATGGATCAAAGCCGAAGCGTATCAAAAAGTAACAACCAAAACGGTGATCAAATTCATTTGGAGAAACGTTGTGTGCCGACACCGATTGCTGTACGAAATAATAACCGAAAACGGCTTGCAGTTTATATCCAAAGCATTTAAAGAATTCTGCAATAAGAGGAAAATAAAGATAAAAATGGCGAGCCCGAGATACCCAAAATGCAACGGACACGCAGAAGCTGCAAATAAAACTATAATGAATAACCTCAAAAAGAGGCTCGATCTTAAAAAAAGAAAAATGCGGATGGGGGGGGAGAACTGCATAGTGTCCTATGGGCGTGCCGAACAACACCGCACACCTCGACGCAAGAAACTCCTTTCTCCCTCTCCTATGGAGTCGAAGCAGTAATCTCGACCGAAATCGAGGTACCAAGCCAGAGACGCAGACTATGTCCAGAAAATGTCGAGCTCAACGAGGACTTACTAATCAACCAGCTCGATATGATCGAAGAAGGACGAGAAAAAGCATGAATTCGAGTACAGAACTATCAATAGGCCGCATCCCGTTACTACGATTCTAACGTAAGAAACCGCTATTTCTACGTCGGCGACTTAGTACTACGAAAAGTGTTCGACAGAAAAAAGAAGAAGAAGGGACAGGAAAATTAGGAACGAGATGGGAAGGACCTTACAAAATAACCAAGGAAGTAAGAACCAGAGTTTATGACCTAGAAAAATGCAGAACCGGCAAACCCGAAATGAGGCCTTGGAACGCTTACAACCTCAAGAAATACTATAGATAAAAAGCCCAATACTTAACCTATGATTAAATATCAAACTAGGGGACCATCTGTCATGACCAAAACGCAAAATGAACTACGAAAGGCTTGATCCCGACATGGGTACGTAGGCAGCTCGCTATCGAGCACAGCCAAAACAAACAAAAATCTGTGTTAATGAACAAACAAATACATCCCACGACCTCATGAATGCCCTAAAGCAGATTCCTGATCAGTCTCTGCCTCCATCCAAAAAATATAGGGATAAGATTATTAAATATCATTACCGAATATAAAGGTACCTACCTTAAAAAGTTCATTAACTCATAAACATACTAACGTCTCAAAAACAACCAAAACCCAAAAAAACATAAACAATAATAACAACAAAAGCAAACACCATAATCAATCTGCTTGGTTGACCGAATCCTTAAAAACTTCAGGAAGCTCAAGACGCTCCAAAGACGGATCAGATACCTTGACCTTACCACTTTCGATCACGCAATCGAGCTCTCTATCCATAAACGCTCCAATTCGATCTCGATCACGAAACCACATTCCAGATACTCCGACAACACATCAATACGTGCCTTCACGTCCTGCAGACGGATTTCAACTTCCTTCTCCACCTTCATCTCCTGCAACTTCCCCTCTATCATTGGGAGAACCCCCTCATAATTTTTAAGAAGAGACCGACGAGCACGACGAGACTCCCTCCTAATCTCAATCTCTCGCTCTTGAACTCTCGTTTTTTCTTTTCCTCCATCGATTTAGTATCTCCCTGAAGCCCGATCTTTTCTTGTTCAACAATCATCAACCTATTCTCAAGATCGACCTTTCCCTCTTGAAACTGACCGACCTATCCCTCAGTTCCTGAATTTCTCCGACGCGCTTTAAGTCCTTCTCTTCTGCCTTCGACAGAACAATCCATAGTCAAATATCCTTCAATTTCTTCTTTACCTGGAAATTCATCCATGTGTTTCTCCATCAACGCAGCATACTCGTTGCTCGTCTCTATGTCCTACCAACAGACAAACTATCGGAAACTGAAAGGGAAATATCAGAAAACAGAAAGCAGATCGCTCACCTTGGCGTTCGCAACTGCCATACGAATGTACTCCCCACGAGTACGCATATCGGCTAGCGGAGGAAGATCGCAGTCCTTCAACCTAATTCCATGCCACACACGGGCGAGATGCTTGGGATCATCGAAAATACTTCCTCCCGCCTCCAAACGAATCGCCGGATAAACTGTCCCTATCGTCCTCGGTAAAGACCGGTCAAGATTGACCCTCGACTGACCTCCTCCGGACGCTCTCCCAACAGAGGAAACTCCGGGAGGAGACAAATCCGTACTCACAGAGAGTATAGCCTTCAGGTGACGACGTCGAGCTTGGGTGGCTGCGACATCAACATGGCTGCTACGAGGTCGATTTCCCATAGATTCGGCCGAGCGAGTTGGGGACGTTTGATTCCCGACTGTCGGAATAGCAATAAATAGTGGCCGAACTAAGAATCCCATGGGATCAAACTTGCGACCTCGAACAAAGTGTAGGTCCTCAAGAAGACTTTCAAACTCTCTCCGACGGCCCGACCTCGAGAGGTGCACCCGAACCTTCAGGAGAAGGACTTCTCCTTCTCACTCCTAAAAAAAGAAGAAGAAGGCAGCATGCCAAGGATCATTATAACGTATATCGATGGAATCAAAGAAGAAAATGAGACTTACTGAGGCGAGCACCCTCTGGTCAAACCTGATTTTCCAAACTAATGGGCTCAGCGCGACCTCGTCCTGGAGGAATAGCAAGAGCATATCGAATACGCTTCACAGTGAAAGTAAACCAACGAGTTTGACCTCTACGCAAAGTATCCATCAAACCTCAAAGTTTGGGAATCATCGGAGCGCTCCCAGAAAGCTCTGTACAAAAAGAAATGAGAGCCTCAAAAAGGGAGTTCCAAAAAGAAAAAGAGACGAACTTAACTCCCAAAGGAATAAGAAAACGAATCTTTATCCTTTAACCAGTCCCGAGGAATTCGATTGAAGTCAAAATCACCAAACAAGGTCGGACTTATCTTGAATACAAAGAACTTCTCTCTCCATTTATCATCACGATTGGGAATACTCTCGATAATGAGTGACCATTACGAGGAAAGAAGCATGGTACCAGGAAAACGCGTATTGTTCTTGACCGCACAAAGTTGCCTCTCCTCTAAACCAAACTCAATACCTTCTTCTTGAGCTCGAACCCACAGGCCCAAAAAATAGCCGAGGAAGTTAGGGCACATACGAGTGAAATCCATCTCCATCTCGGCTAGCGCCTCGAGGATAAACGAAGGAAGCGGAAACGACAGACCGTAATCTCGGAAATGTGTCAGGTAAGCCCCACAATATCCAGGACGTACAGTCTCTGGGGTTTCACCAACTTCCGCAATATCAAGTTCTACAATTTAGGGAACTCCCCAAAGATCGTAGATACCTTTGAGATCTTTTCCTTTAAGAATAAAAAGAAGATGAGGGCCGAATCTCTCGTTTTCCTTTGGTTTGTCGAGAAATGAAATCAATGTTAAGAAAGGAAAGGATTTATGGAAGCTATGAGGATTAGCTTTCTTAACGAAGAAGACGACCTGTTTAATAAAATCCGAAAAAGGTTCCTGAAGCAGATGACGTCGACAATCAATCTCAGCCACACGATGCGAGGAAGTGGCCGACAAGAGCAATACATGTGGCCCAACGGTCTCCGGGATACACGACAACGTCGGACGGTTGATTAGCGGTTCGCCTTTTCAGTTTCCCTAACTAAAATGGCTGGGAGGCAAACGTTTGGCCCAAAATTGGGCCCATTAATTTCGGCAATGCGAGACCCATCACCCAAAAAAGATAACAATCGAGCAAACGAGCCCGCAAACAGCCCATCGAGTAAGAAAAGAGCAAACACTGGATCCAATGTCCGTAAGAAGTTCAGGCCCATACGCTATCACCATCAATTCGACTCAAGTCGAGCACGACATGGTCGAACAACTACTCCGAAGATCGTGGGAGCAGTTAGAGGAGAAGAAGACTATAAAGGGTGAGCTAGAGCAGAGTATAAGACACACAGAAAACCCTAGAGCAATTCACTACTCTCATCAACCTCACTTCTTAATCTTTAATTTTCATATAGCTTCAATCTCTCTTTGTTGTTCTCGATCTTGATTATCATTTTGTAACAAACCTTATACTCAATAAAGTCTATTTTTGTCAACCGAATTCTGATTGTATCGTTGTGTTCTAGGAGCATCGCTGCCCAAATCATTTGTCTTCTCTAGATTTAACTCTTAATCACTATAAAATACTTAATGTGGATTTTAGAATCTACAATTATCATAAACATTAATAATAAATCACCATCTTATTAAATTTGATTACATTATAATTATCATAAACAATAATAATAAAATACCATCATATTACTCATTTTACCTATCGTAGTTATACAAATAAAGAAAAAGTTTCACTTGGTTGTCCAACACACAAAAACAAATTCCCACAAATTTCACATCACAAGACGATAAAAACATCAAAAATGAAAATGAAAGGCTTACAACCTACTTCATATCACAACGGTTCCTTTTATGTTTCTTGTGGGGGTGTTCATCGTGTTCACCGTGTTTCAGACCAGTACCCACATTTTCTTCTCTCTATATCCACTGTCACGCTCACTATAATTCCTACTACAAGAGTTTTCTCCAACTCTTGTTAGTTGCTCGGTTATTTGAACTATTTGCAATTCTTGGATGTCTTCCATATGTAAAATACTTTGTCTTTGCTCTTTATCCACTGATGTTAGATAAACAAACACATCTTCATCATTCAAAATATATGATTGCCTCTTAGGTTCCACTACCAATGGAATGTAACCCAAATTGAACCTTCGTAAATGGATCTATTCCCATCTTCTTGCATATCCTCTCCTTCAACAATGAACAAAATATCTCCTCCAATGATGATGTCTTAAAGGATATAGCATACAAACAAGTATCGGTTGGAATCCATTCATAATCATCTCCAGCCTTCGAATAATGTCCATCATAATCAAAGTGTATGTTAGCCGAAAAAGGTCACATTGTCTGCAATATAAAAAAAAATTAAACCATTAAATTTATACTTGGTTATACAGTTATACCATTAAAGTTATACTTGGTTATATAGTTATACCATTAAAGTTATACTTCGTTATACAGTTATACCATTAAAGTTATATTTTGTTATAAATTTATACCATTAAAGTTATATGATATCACTCAAATTACCCTAAGGAGTGAATTACTCTCTCAAATAAGAGATTCAGCTATAGTACTTAGGGATCGAATCCACAAGAAAGCTAGAGAACCTTAAAAATCTAGTCAAGTATAAATCTAGGTGAATATATAAATAGCAGAAACAATAAATAAGTAAACATGAAATAATCCAATCAAGCAAGACAATTACTTAATCGAGAATGGAAACAAAGACTGTTGCAACTAAAATGGAAAAGATGCTAGACTTAGGATTTTTATTCAGGTATTGGGATTATAATCCTATAGGATGATATTCAGTTGCTTGCGAGATACTATAGAGCATTAACTATCTTGATTAACAAATTATTTAAACCATCGTTCAAATAAATAAGTCTAATGACCGGCTGGTCGCACTTGATAGTGTCGATCGATTATTCGATAGGAACATCGACCGATACACTAAACTCATCGTCGATCGATTTCTGTTTGGAAGATCGATCAACGAGTCCGGTCAAGCAATAAACACGAGTTAACATAAACTCACTAAAAACTTCTAAATCAAACTTTCATTATATTTCTAACAAATCTTAGTTTAATAGGGATGTGTTCAGGATTATCAGAATTGTTTAAATATCTCTAATCCAACCTAAATAATCTGGGATTCAATGCTTCTAGTTAGCTACTCTAGAACCATGAGCAATTAGAACATCCTAATAATAAGTATCACAACTAGCAATCCTATAGTTGGGGCTAATCCCTCTAACCTATTTAAACCCTAAATCTAACAAGTAAACTACCCAAACATAGCTAAGCAATTCATAACACAAATCTTATATAATAAACTTGACTTTTCTCCCTTCTCATGCTGCCACATCAGTAGAGAGCATGGGGCAAAAAAAGACACATCAGCACTTATAATTTAGACATTCAACTAAACTTTGTGTGCAAATCTGGAGGCTTCATACACGAATTTACAGTTGGGCTAGCAAAAATTTAAGCCCATTTAAATTCTTAAGCTCAGCTTCATCTTTTTCCTTAAAACGGTGTAGCCACCGTATGTCGATCTATCTATATTCAAGACCTCTTCTCCAACGCGGCTGCATAACCGACATAAAGTTACATTCAATCAATCATTTATGATTGCTATAACACCACTGACCCACTTCTTTGAGAACCTTTTAAAGTAGATCCAACGATTGAAGAACCACCTCCGTATTTCAAAAGACACTTTTGTGATGAGCAAACTAATCCACATTGAGGTCTTCGGAACCCTAATCTGAAGCCTTTTGTTGATTCCACATCTCCATCGTTTGCAAACCCTTCTTCCCAAACCTCCCCAGCTGAACGATATTTGAACCCAATTTCAGATCAACATCGTCGAGCCATATCACACCGCGCTAATCGATAGAATCAGGCATAACGACATCACCGAAAGATAAGGCACGTCATAGGTGAACGATAGACTGATGGCTGACACAACATCGCAAAAGATAAGGATACGACGGTAGAACGAGTAGAAGAGGCTGCGGCGGAGATAAAGCTTGCCGGCATTTCGAAGAAGAAACTTTTTGTTTTGGTCTCTATTCTTCTCCTAAACTCTAGCTGCATATAAGTCAATGAGAAGTTAAACTTGATGCTCTGTTATACCTCTGCTTATGATTTACAGTTATTATAAATACGTTCTTAGAACTAAATGTTAATAACCTGTTTGATGAATTGCTTCTAAAGAAAATGAATTGCCTTCTGAGTACTGATCTATTTTGTATTCTTTTATGGTTTTCAGATTTAGAGGACGAGCTTAAGAAGAACTTAGAACATGGTTATACATTACTGTGTATAATTTATATGTGGTTAGCTGATAGCATGGGACAATGATAACAAATATATTAAGACTAAGTATTGTGTCTGGTAAAGTTTCAACACAAGATGCTACACGTAACGCCTTACTCTGGGTATGTAAAACGCCTCGCGATACATATGTACAATTTTCTTTGAAAAATGAATTTGGGATGTAGCAGTGATTTCTCTCTGTTTGATCCTTTATGCAAACAAATAGTGGGAGGTTGCTGGCTACCATGATGTTCAGGTCACAGAAGGAAGCTCTAACCTTTAAAGTACGATCTTTCTCTCCTCTCTTAAATATTAAGCAATAGAAACTGTTAGTTCCTTGATAGCAACAAAGTCAAACTGTTGTTATGACTTATCTTTATCTATGTGTTTGCTGTTTTGATCCAAGATGGGATTCCCCGTGTAGCTGATTTTTTTTGCATTGTAAAAATGGGCTAAGAGATCTCTTCCTCTTCCGAGTAGAAACAAATGTGACAAAAGTGCAGTTGAGTTTCTGTTGAGAGGGTCTTAGTCTTCGGGAGAAGTCACCATTCTCGCCCTCATACCCTTAATCATTCTTGCAATAGTAAGAATCATAATATTTAATCTTACTTAAAACTCAATTTGAGTTTGTTAGCTTGATGGTTTCTTTCCATCTTAGCCCATCATATGTGATATTTAATTAGCGATTAAGGTGAAAATGATTGTTGTACTTGGTGAAACTTTCTTTGCGTTAGGGAATTTCAATCCCCCAGCTGAAACGAGTGTACAACACTCTCTGAACCTCTTATTCATTCTTCTACAATGAAAAATGCAGATTTCATGTTCTGGATATTATTCTTTCACTGCAGATATATGGTGACCCGGACGCAGCTGTTGTTGAGTTCATGTCTGGAGATGATATCACTGTTGTTGGGATAAACATCACTACTCAACTCAAACTAACAGGTAGGGAAACCGTCCTCCTTCTCTATCTCCTTTAGACATTCCTGATCGCATAATAGTCCGCTGAAAACATGTCTCTTCTACTGTTTTAGATGATGACCTCTTAGCGCTGCGTGACTTTAAGGGAAACACACGAGATTGTTAAGTGACATGTGCAAATTTTACAGAGCTTGGGACGTCAAATCTGATGATGTTTATGATAAAAAAAGAAACTTTGATCTAAAGATGGTTATGAAGTTCCAAGTTTTGATTCAATTTTTTATTGTTGTTGGTTTTAGGAGTGTTCGGGTGGGGACTCAGGTTGCGGCCGCAGGCCCACTTGCTCATGGATCAAGCGCTCAAGAGGTCTTATTCTATAAACTTTACTCTTCACATGAAAAGAAAGAATTGTAGATGGAGATGGAGATGGAGCTGGAGCAATCCATGGGTGAGATTTTGACTATCTGCGGCGTGGACTATAGATGTAGAGAGACTTTTGGAATATATCAAGGAATGCTGATGAAACTTAATTCAAATATTTAAGATATGTATTTGAGCTGTACAAAAGCAAAACTTATGTAAAAAACATAGCAGTGCAAACTATCTATTTTTTTTTTTAGTTTAGGTTGTTGGCAAAGAGATAAATTTCAGATTAATAGATTTGAAAAGATCAATAGTAGATTATAAAAAGTAAAATAGAATCTTGTAAAAGAAATTAAAATAGAATTAGTAGAGTATTGGGAATTTAGCGAGTAAAGAGAAGCACATCACATTATGATCATTAATATTTAATTTATTAAGTAACAAAATTTAATTTTACAATTAGTAAAAATCTTAAATTGCATATTTACTTATTATCTTATAAATACAAGGAAATATTATAATAATAAATATGTTGAATCCAAAATTTCAATTAATATTTATCTAATCAATATAATTAACAATTTAAATAAAACTTTACCTGAAATACATAATAATTACTGGTATATTTTCTTTTATTATAATTACAGGTGTATGTTTAGACCAAAAAAAATACTGGTATCTTTTCTATAAATATATCAGTTATATATTTATTATGAATTTATAAGTATATATATATAACAAAATTCATATAAGTCAATCATTTATGTCATTCAAATAAAACAGCGAAGACATGATAAAATGTTTACAATAATGTACTATAAATGTATAATTACGTAAATTATATATTTAAATAATGTTAAAAGATTTAAAGTTAATTAATTTTAAAAAGTTGGCTTTTAAATACAAACTTAAGTACATAAACATGCATATTTTAAAAAAAAAAATCACAAACATAAAATTTAAGTAAATCCACAATGTTTTAATAATTTTAAAACTATTAGTAGGTAAACTTAGTTATTACCATAAATATGTGCGTAGGGCGGATAGAATATCTAAAATAAAACATAAATATGTTTTGCGTTAACGAAAATTTACTCAGTAAGATAAAGCTTAAGAATGTGAATTGGCTTGGCTAATATATCATCTATTGGATACAACAACAAACTTATATTGTATCGTTTTAACGGTCCAACTTTGTAAGTTGTATACCATATGTTATATAAATAGAAGATGTTGAAAATTGCAGTAGTATCCATACTTAAAATTCTCATTCTCTTACATACTTGAAAACAAGAGATGTTTTGGATAGAAATTTGATATTGATGCAGTTCGGTTTGATATAGGTGTCAACATGTTTGATCATGGGTTCCAAGAAGTTTCCATCTCATGTGTCAATTTACTACTGCTGAGGCACATTCTTAAACCCCTTAATGTGTTAAACCGAAGCTTTTGTGTAAATTTCAAACTCCATGGCACGTTCCACTAACCGCGTAAGCCACTACAAAACTTATTTGAGACAGTATCATCAAAACAAACAATATCAGATTATCCAACAAATACAGAACCACATCCTGAGAACTCAATTATTGGGCTAAGACATCCAAAATATAGTAAACACACTTGCTTGGAACACAAGCCACCCGCTACTTTAAAAAAACAATCATATAACCACCATTCTTCTACCACTTATTTTCATCAAAGCTTCTAGATAACCATATCACCAAATACTTACTATGCTACACACAACATACAAACACTACACAACACAAAATAGTTTACACCATCAATCAATAACCCGAACACATATAACTCCACCTTAAGAAAAACGTATCCGCACTATATTACATAACAATAACACAAATTCAAATTCAATTTCTTTAAACAAAAAAAAAAAAATCAATCAATAATCCGCGCGAAGCGCGGACATACCACTAGTATATAAATAAAACTGCATATTATAAATAAATAGATAGGTAGAAATCAATGGAGTTCCAATCTCAAATCTCTTTGATGATCTTCTCTCCAAACTAAAAACCCTAAACTTTTTGCTGTGAAAAAATTACAAAAAAAACTCTCTCTCTCTCTCTCTCTCTGCCTCTAACTCTTTGGAAGAGTATATAAATTTAGGTTAAAACTCATCAAGGGTAAAATCGTCATTTGGTGATGATTGGGCTTCAAGTCAACTTGTCTCTCGAATTGGCTTATGGGTCTTGATAATCGATCGATTATGCAGTATGCATGTCGATCGATCCGGGTCTCTCTATGTCGGCCTTGGATCGAGTATGAATCGAACGCTTCTTCCAACTCTCTCCAAAATGCTCCAAAAACATCACTTTCTTCCAAAATACCCCTGAACTCATAAATATGCTTAAAAGATTCTATAGTGTAGTAAAGTAGTAAAACACTAATATACCATGACTAAAAACAGGTGAAATTCATGGTATATCAACTCCCCCAGACTTACCTTTTTGCTGGTCCTCAAGCTAAACAAACAGGTAGTCTCTCTGCATGAGGTTTGAAAAGAACAGGGACTCACAGATTGAATAAATTTTGAAATCATAACCTCTAAATATTACAATCCACATCTAAAAAGTTCTAATCACAGAAGTTCATTATGCAATATCCTACCTTAGCAACCAGATTCATCTAACCAAAAACTTAGCAAATACTATCTGATATTCCCCTCAACTAACCTCATTTCTTTGCATAAAATAAAAGTGTAGGCTTTACCTTGGGAGTATCGATCAAAGGATGCAAGGAAACTCAAACAAGTATATGGATCTGCATGTAAAAATTAGTTCCTATCTTTTCTTTCTTCTAAGTTCTCTCTTGAGTCAAAATCTGCTTTAAGGCAAGATTATTGATCAAGATTGGACAGACTTCCAAGAAACAAGCCTTAATGGTTGTAGCCACTAAGTCCTGATCACTTCTTTTTGACCTATATCCAAGAATTCATATGAAGTGATCCTTAATGGTTGTAACCACCAAGTCCCATTCGAATTATTTACTGGAATCATAATTGAAGCAAGCCTTAATGGTTTTAGCCACCGAGTCCTGTTATGATTCCTCCTAACTAAAAACATAATAATCTTAGTACTATTTTGGATTTTTTTTTTAAATAGATACGAAAACTAATCTACTAAACTATATAGGGTCAAAATAGAGAGAGAAAAGGTGATAAATCTACACAAGGCTTTACCTTCCAGACTTGTTTGAAGAATCCGATCCCATGTATGCCAAGTCCCAAGACAAGTAGTTGTATCAGGTTTAGTGTTGGAGGTAGTTTTGGTTCTTTCAAACATTCTAAGAAAGTGTGGATATCTTATTGGTTGTTCCACTTTAGCATCTTTAGTACTATCTGTAATCATAAAATCTAGAGTGGTGCGAAAAAGCGGTTAGATAACAAGTATAAATCAAATACAATCATTATCCCTTTTCTTGAGCTTAATAAAAAATAACTTTGAAAACAAAATTTTATAAGACTCAAAGAAAATAAAACATCAGTAACTTCCCCCCAGGCTTAAATTACATTGTCCCAGTGTAAAGAAAATTGGAGTGATGGCGAAAGAAAAGAAAGTAATAGTACTGAATGTAACAAAGAAGGAAAAATGGACCTGACCAAACTGAATAATCGATCGATGTGAGTAGAAGAACATCGATCGTCGCAAGTGGGTGTCTGTCGATCGATATCGACTGCTATGCGTCGGCCAACGAGATGGTCATTCGTTTCTCCTTGGTTCTCTCTTTTTTTTTTTTTTTTTGTAAAACCTGCAAAAAATTGTAAAACGAAAAAGAATCAGTAAATGAAAAGAAAACCAAAAGAAAGATTACCAAACAGTGGGTTGCCTCCCACTCTACGCTTTGTTATAGTCATTTAGCTTGACTGTTGCACTGGTTGAGCTATGGTGTGGAAAAGGAGCTACTTGTTGGAAAACAAGTATCCATAACTTCTCTGTTGATGCTGAACCAAGTAGCCATGAAACTTCTTGTGGCTTCATCACGTCTGGCCCATCTTGCATCGTTCACGTCTACAATGTTCTGAAGTCTTTCTGGAAGACTCTCAATGTTGTTGATGTTCCGTTGAACTTTATCGTAGACATGGTCTGTCATCTCTCCTAACAGCTGATTTCCTTCTGGGACAGATTTGGAATCGATCGCCTCAAAAGTTGTATTCTCGATCGCTTCTGGTGAAACATCATCGATCGACGATTTGAACTTAGGTCGATAGGCGAGTCGTTTCTGAATTGTTCTTACTTTCTTCCTCAACCAATCTGTTCCTGAACGTAGTCCGGTGATGTTGTTGTTGAAAGGGAAGAAGATGTCATCACATCTCTTGTCAAGCCTATCCTCAGTTGTGTTCAGAGCGTTGTAGATCTTCTCAACAATCTAGTCAACCTCTGCATTGGTATAGAAGTCTTGCTCTGGTATTTTTCCGACATCGACGATTTCCTCGAGTGGGTATCGATCGATTAGGGTTTCCTATGCTTCTCCTTGAAGATTTCATCCAAATCTTGCTATAGTAATTCAATCCTCATGCTTAATCAGTTGATGTTTTTGGTGAGGTGGTGATCTATCGCGTCAATCATGGTATCCCATGTAGCTATCTGATTTATCGTCGGTTCGTTCTTTGCTGATCTGTTGCTAGCATCGATCGATTCGTCCTTCGTGACATCGATCGATTGCAAACACTGTGTCTTCAGTCTAGCTAATTCTACTTCCATTGCTTTCATCCTTGTTGTCAATCATGTAATGCCTCCTTTCAAAACTACGTATGATGTGTCCTGATTGCTGGTGAGCTTAGCCATTTCTTCCTCTTGCGAATCACTCATGCAACCAATCATCTCGTTTATCTCATCTTTGGTGTAGAGCTCTAGCTCCCAAACTGCATCTCGAGTTTTGTCGAGATCGACCGATGTGCGTGTTTGCTTGTCGATCGCTGGAGAATTACACTTGACAATCGATGGTGGTGCTTCTGTGTCAATCGATTGCTGCTGCGTTACACCAAATTGTTGCTGAAAGATATTTTCTGTTCCATTGGCCATCTGAAGGATATCTGCTATGTCTTCTTCGGACACATGTAGAATCCTTCCATCCAATGCTTGTGCATTACCTTCTGGATCCCTAATAACACCGAATTCATCTGGTATTACAAAATCATCAACAGAATATTGTTTAGTGCAAGTAAGAGTTGGAGAATAAGAATTGATCGATTTGAAGGTGGTCGTGTCGATCGATGGTAGACGAGAGGTGGTGATCTTTGGCTGGTTGAATGTTGGATTAGATGCTTTGCCATGGTGATCTTTGTAGTTCAAGCCTCTATTGCTGTCTCTCCCAAGGGTAGTAGGTTCTTGCATCTTAACTGCTTCTATTGTGTGAGACGTCTTCATGGATGCAAGTCTTCTTTTATACCCATTGGATGCCGTAGAAAAATTTGGAAAGTTGGCAAATTTCCTGTGGTCAGTGATATTGTGATCGATCGATGTTGATGTGTGTTGATTGATCGATTGTTGAGTCCAATTTTTCTGCTTCGGCTGAGTGTCGATCGATGCTGGTTGAACCGTGTCGATCGATGATGGTTGAACCTTGTCGATTGATGTTGCGTGCTTCGTCTTTTTGATGGGTTGTAGGAGTCTTTCTTCTGTGAGAATGACATGAATTTCTTTGGCATACTCCTCATCATAATCCTCATCATGTTTTTCTTTGTGATCCTCTGAATCTGATATGTATGTTGTATCTATGGCAAAGCTCTCATGGAAACCGTTGTCTGCCCAACTGCCGATTGAGTAATCATCTTGCTTGTTGTTTACAGCTTGTAAGGCAAAGTTTGGATAGCAATGATTTGGCAGGTTTCCATGTGTAGACTGGCCATCGATCGATGCTTCAGATGTGGAATTGGTCGTTGGCTGGTCAAAGGAATCGATCGATGGTGATGATAGAGTGTCGATCGATCCGGAATAGTCAGTTTCGTACTCTGCTTCACATTCGCAAGATCAAATCAATCTAGCTTTTCTAGACTCCAATGCATTTACTTGTTTCTTAAAAACATGAATTGGTTCATAAAAAAACATATGGATCAATCAAAGTAAGACAAAACCTGTTAGTGTTCATGTCACAAACTGCTCCAACTGTGGCCATAAAAGCTCTTCGCAAGAGGAGTGAAGAATTCCAGCTTAACTTGATATCTAAGACATGAAAATCCACAGGAACTAGTGCATTACCAATCTGCACCTCCAGGTCCCTTATTATACCTCTTGAATTCCTCTCAGAACAGTCTACAAAAGTGAATGATTCCTTTGAAGGTTCTACCTTCAAACCCAAAGTGTCTACCATGACTTTAGGTAGGATGCTAACTGATGATTATGTGTCACATAAGGCATGTGGAAACTCAATACCCTTAACAGAACATGGTATTGCAAACTTCCCATGATCACTCTTCTTCTTCAATGTAGTCTTTTGTCTCATCTTTTCCCTAACATGGTGAAACATTTTCCTAATATCTTCTTCAGTCTCCTTAGTCTCTCTGAAGAACATCTACAGTCTGTGGGTATAATAAACCTCATCAAAATATTTCTCTAATGGGATTCTGAGAACACTCTTAGTGAAACCATCTATCTCCTTATCAGTCGGTTCTCTCTTGAGATGTTTAGGAACCTTTTATTTCCTTCTCCTCAGAGTCTTCTCAGTAGTGGTTCTATCAATGTCCATAGGCTCTGGTGTGAGGTTGGGTGAATTGGTGGATGGCTGTAGCGGCACTCGGCATTTGAAAGTGTCGGATCGATCGATTAGAATGGGATAGTATCGATCGTTGACAAGTTCTATGCGTCGATTGATGGTGAAGTAGGAAGGGATGGGTGGATGCGGGTGTCTTTTTGCGAACTCTGCGTGGGTCATGATCCGGATGACATTGTATGTTTCAAACAATTCAGTAGGCGTCGATCGATCGAAATGGTAACTTGTCTGTCAATATCCCTAGAACTCGGTCAATCGATATGGATTTGAATCCATCGATCGATTCAGAAATGAAACTTCTAGATCGTGATAAACTTCCTCCTTAATATCGTCTTCTCCCATCTTTATATGGCAAATTTCTTGCCAGAAATCATCAAACAGTATGGCATTGACGTGCTGTCTCATAGATTCATCCCCTTCTTGCCTCCTGACAGCTTCTTCAGTCTGAATTACCTGAGTCTCAAACTTCCTGACCTGAGTGCTCAAAGCTCTAATTTTGGTGTCCAGCTCTTTGTAGACAGTATCTATCTTCCCATTGAACTCTACTGTCAGCTTTTGTTGTCCTTCAAGAACCTGATCAAGCATAGCTTCGATCTTGCTATCCTAAGTCTGTGGTGGTGGATTCTTGTAGAAATAATTCCCATACCCCTTGTTGTTGTTGTAGTTGCTGTAGGGTTTCTGAAACTGTGGATTTTGGTTGAAGTTACTTCTCTGACCATTACCACTGAAGTTTCTGTTTCCAAACTGGTTCCCAGACCTCTGAAATCCAGTTCTTCCAATGTAGTTCACATCTGCTTACTCTGAATCCATATCATCTACACCTTCTGCTGCGTAAACCTGCTTTATAAGTAGTTGATTGACATTTTCCAGCTGAGCTTTTACTTCATCTAGCTGTTCTTTCCCAAGGAATGCTACAGATTTCCTCCTTTCAGAATCAGTGTTCTTGATACTGCTTCTGTTTGCTAAGTTCTCGATAAGCCTCACAGCTTCCTCCAAATTCCTAGTGTTAAAGCTTCCATCGCTAGCTGTATCTAGAGCCATCTGATACTTCAAAGCGAATCCTCTAAAGAAAGTACTAAGAAGCTGTACTTCATTAAATCCATGGTGTGGAGAGTCGCGCTGGAAGAACTTAAATCTGAGCCAAAAATCCTTAAAATATTCTCCAGGCTTCTGTGTGAAAGTAGCAATTCTACTCCTTAGTTCTTCTGCTCGTCCCTCATCAAATAAATTGCGCAGGAACGCATTCTTGATGTCAACCCAAGATGTAAGAGATTCTGGTGGTAACTGCTTGAGCCAATGTGCAGCATCTCCAGCAAGTGAGAACTTGAAGAGCTTACACAGTAAGTAGTCCTCAAGGACTCCTTTAACTCTGATAGCAGCAATGAGATCCTCGAACCTCTCTAGATGGTCCATAGGATGCTCATGTGGCAACCCACAGTAGGGTACATGTGCCACAAGCGTGTAGTACCTGGGTTTCAACTTGAAATTTTCCCTCTAGACGCCAGGGAGACGAATAGCTGACCTATTGGCGTAGTACTGATCTGGACGATTGTAATCTGCCAAGGTCTTAGGTCGAGTATCTTCCTCAGTATAAGGTTCAAGGATAACATTACCCTTGGTATTCAGTTTCTCACATGTTGCATTACGCAAATGACCCTCCTGGTCATACATGTTTCCATTCGCGTGTGTAGTTCGAATCAAAGGTGCAACCATTTCTCGCGGCTGAGAATCGATCGATGTACGTTGATCGGCGTCGGTCGATGTCAAGTTATAAGAATCGTTTGACGACGAGTGTTCAGTGTCGATCAATGATGAAGCGAGGTCGGTTGAGGTTTGACAAGAATCGGTCGACGAAGGTAAGGTAGCGTTGATCAATGCGGAACGTTGGTCTTTGTGGATCGAGCGTTCCAAACTTGCAAGATATTCTGAGAATAAGAGCTGTTTTTCCTTGTTGATTCTGGTTATTCTGTGCATGCACCTGAAAAGAAATCAAGAAAAGATTTTGTCAGAAGATGATAGAAAAAGAAAAATAAAAAGACAAACCTAGAATCGAAAAACTAAATCTAAAGGCTGTCAAAGCTCTCCGGCAGCGGTGCCAAATTTGATATCACTCAAATTACCCTAAGAAGTGAATTACTCTCTCAAATAAGAGGTTCAGCTGTAGTACTTAGGGATCAAATCCACAAAGAGCTAGGGAACCTAATAAATCTAGTCAAGTATAAATATAGGTGAATATATAAATAGCAGAAACAATAAATAAGTAAACAGAAAGTATTCCAATCAACCAAGACAATTACTTAATCGAGAATGGAAACAAAGACTATTGCAACTAAAATTGAAAAGATTCTAGACTTAGGGTTTTTATTCAGGTATTGGGATTATAATCCTATATGATGATATTCAGTTGCTTGCGAGATACTATAAAGCATTAATTATCTTGATTAACAAATTATTTAAACTATTGTTCAAATAAATAAGTCTAATGACCGGCTGGTCGCACTTGACAGTGTCGATCAATTATTCGATAAAAACATGGAGCGATACACTAAACTTATCATCGATCGATTTTTGTTCAGAAGATCGATCGATGAGTCCGGTCAAGCAATAAACACGAGTTAACATAAACTCACTAAAGACTTCTAAATCAAACTATCATTATATTTCTAACAAATATTAGTTTAATAGGGATGTGTTCAGGATTATCAAAATTGTTTAAATATCTCTAATCCAACCTAAATAATCTGGGATTCAATGCTTCTAGTTTGCTACTCTAGAACCATGAAGCAATTAGAACATCCTATTAATAAGTATCATAACTAGCAATCCGATAGTTGGGGCTAATCCCTCTAACCTATTTAAACTGTAGATCTGACAAATAAACTACTCAGACATAGCTAAGCAATTCATAACAAAAATAGATTGATAAAACTGCATATTATAAATAAATAGATAGGTAGAAATTAATGGAGTTACAATCTCAAATCTCTTTGATGATCTTCTATCCAAACTAAAAACCCTAACTTTTTGCTGTGAAAATATTACAAAAACTCTCTCTCTCTCTCTCTCTCTCTCTCTCTCTCTCTCTCTCTCTCTCTCTCTCTCTCTCACTCTT
>CAKOAT010261820.1:66024-175687 GCA_932364175.1 Eruca vesicaria subsp. sativa | reverse complement strand
GTCTTAATAATCGATATATTATGTAGTATGCATGTCGATCGATGTGGTCTCTCTGTGTCGACCTCGTGATCGAGTCTGAAAAAAAAACGATTCTTCCAATTCTCTCCAAAATGCTCCAAAAACATCACTTTCTTCCAAAATACTCCTAAACTCATAAATATGCTTAAAAGCTTCCATAATATAGTAAATAGTAGTAAAAACACTAATATACCATTACCAAAAACAGGTCAAAATCATTGTATATCATTATACTTCGTTATACCATGTTACAGAGTTTTGTCAGTAATCAGCCAGTCTAATCTAACCAAGTTTGCCCAAGTTTCAGAGTTCTAGATGTTTCTCTCAAAACCACATAGTAATCATCTTTCTTTGATTCAATCGTCCTTTCATTCCCGACATTCAATCATACAACTGTTGATTATCCATTTGAGTAATAGACAGACCATCCACACTTTCCGATCCTCATACACAAATGAATAAGAAATTTTCCATTACTACGAATCGAGTCTTCAATTCAAAACCAAATTGTAATCAGCTTTTATTCCCGACAATGACATGCAATTATACAGTTGTTACTTATCGAATTCCCTAATAAACATACCATCCAAACTTTCCGATCCTCAACTAGTTCATACACAAATATTAAATCTTCTATCCAAACCGGAATCCCTGTGAATACATCGAATAAATCGTTTATGGTGGATTCTAAAACGATTTGAGATATATACCCTGTAAATGATTCAACATCCAAGCAAAGAAATCGAGTTAGCAATTCGATGATAAAGAGGAAGAATACAGGCCCACGAGGAGGACAAGAGGGGATGGGAATTCGGAGTGGATCAAGGTAAGGGGTGGAAAGAGGGGAGAGGGGTTGACTCGAGGAAGAATCTCGGGAGGGGGGAGAGAGAAGGAGAAGAAATTAATAATTCATTAAGTTAAGTTTAAATCGGTCAGGGGTATTTTCGACATTAACCACACTCCTAGAGGGTATCAAAATAGACAAGAGTAAACCAGAATTTGTAAGGGTATGCCAGAATACTTTTTGCCTCATTAAAAGCATATGAGATTATATCCCAACTAAACTATTAACATTAATCATTCATCATTCACTTTAAACATTTACGGGATGCACTTTTCAGATATCTAAACTAACGTCACCCTAAAGCACAATTTCTCGATTATGTTTTCTAAGTTTAATCCAGTGTCCAAGCTACGAACCATAAAATGGCAAATCCACGATCTTAAATCCAGAATGAAAAAAAAAATCCATAATGGAAAAGCGAAATGCATAATCAGGAATTATTCTACCATTGTAAAATTATCTATAGATCACATGCATCTTCCATTCAATAAAGATTTCTAAGCTTTCAAACTAGAACTTATGGGGTTGATTAACAAATTTTTCAGAAGTGTTGCAAAGTTTTTCTACAGAAAAGTTCATGCTTTGTAAAGTTTTTTTAATGCTACCGATTTTTTTTTCTACTTTTTTCTTCTGGTAAAAGAGGGCAAGATAATAACCACATTAATAAGATGTAACAATCCGTTCCGTGATATCTATGTTGGCTCTGAAGAACACTAATCCTAACTTTTCATCTGTGAATCTTCACTGACTTCTCATATAGGTTATTGATGCGATACCTGGAACCCAATATCTCATTTTTTAACAATTCTTTCACATGACAAGTTGTCACCAGTTAATCTACAGAATTTATTAATTACATATGAGTGATTAGGATCAGTGTTCTACAGAACTAACCTGGGTCTCATGAAACGGGTTGTTACACAAGATTAATTAGCAACTAAGCTATAATTTCATTTATCTCTCTCTCATACCCCTATGATCTTTCTTGTATGAAAAAACTTGATCAAGTTTGATTTGTCTTTGAAAACCAATAAACTGATTTTTTTTTTCTTTATATATGTGTGATTTAGAAGTTGAGAAGACGGGTCCACCACTTTGTTCTCGGGAAAGACTCTTCAAGCCCATATCAGTCACATTATTAGTTAGAGATTAAAAATACTAATCCTGCCTTCAATCAGCTACTTTTGTCCAGAAGAACAGAAAGTAAAAACACACCATTCAACTAAAGACAGAAGCTTTGTGATAAAGTCGGTAACTTTTACTAAATTTCTTATGATTTTCTTTTGTGGGTTTTCCATAAGAAATGATTTTTGGAATTAGTTTTTCCTTTGAATTTATTTATAAGAACTTCAATGATTTTCCTCTGGAGAATTCCAATGTGCATACACGTGAAATTCAGGGCACTACTTTGATTGATACTTTCTTTTAAGTCAACTCTCCATTGAAAGCGAAGCTGCGTATATATAATATTTGTAGCAAGTTTATGATTTCATCCATTTGAAAAAAGAATAGTTGACAAAACACCAGTTTCTCTTTTCTTGTTCTTGGATAGGTTCTTGATGATGTTTCTGCATTTTTTTTTTCAGGTTCGGCTTAAGCATTTCAAAGTAGAAGAGCATTAATTCTCTTGACTTTTCTCTAGCATCTGTTCATCTTCAAGATGCTAAGCAGTCTTTGAAAACTTGAAGGTTTGGTAGGATCTGTTGGATGCTATAAAAAAAAAAAAAAAGAGAATCTTAAGATATGGAAGATGATGGTGGCAGTGATGGAGGGGAAGGAAATGGTGGGTTTTCACCTAATTCTAGCTTTGGTGAATTCCCTGAGATGGCCATGGATTTGGATTTCATGGACGAGCTCTTGTTTGATGGCTGTTGGCTAGAGACAACAGATACTAACGCTATGAGTGACAATACTCCATCTCAAGAAAACTTCTCTAATGAAGAAATTACAGAGAGAACGGTGAATCAAGAACCTCTGAACCAGGTTGCATTACCAAGTTCTGAGC
Source organism: Eruca vesicaria subsp. sativa (assembly GCA_932364175.1). NCBI lineage: Eukaryota > Viridiplantae > Streptophyta > Magnoliopsida > Brassicales > Brassicaceae > Eruca > Eruca vesicaria. The sequence continues at coordinate 172,820 of CAKOAT010261820.1, read as the reverse complement.
AAGCAGAAAAGTTTCTACAAGAGGAAGCTGAGGTGGGAAGAAGTTGGTGGATTGCCCCAAGTGGAAGTGAAGGCCCTTCTTCGTCTGTCAAGGAGAGACTATTAAGAGCTATAAGCGGTCTCGATGAGGCGGTGCCGGATAAGGACTTCCTTGTGCAGATATGGGTGCCATTTCAGCAGGAAGGAAAGAACTTTCTAACCACTTTGGCTCAGCCACATTTATTCAACCAACAATACTCCAGCCTTGCAAAATACAGACATGTTTCAGAGACTTATAATTTCCCAGCTGATGAAGGCTCGACTGAAGTAGGTCTCCCCGGTCGTGTTTTCCTGCAGAAATTGCCCGAGTGGACTCCTGATGTACGTTTCTTTAGAAGTGAAGAGTATCCGCGAATCAAAGAAGCACAAAAGTGTGATGTTCGTGGATCGCTTGCTGTTCCTGTGTTCGAAAGAGGTAGTGGGACTTGTTTGGGTGTTGTTGAGATCATCACAACAACTCAGAAGATGAATTACCGGCCAGAACTTGAGAATATCTGTAAAGCTCTTGAGGTGTTTCTCTCTTTCTCTTGGTTCACCTCAACATCAGAAAAAAAAAATACTCTATAGATCCGCAAGTCTTACCACACATGTTTAGACCAATACCACCGTTAACAGCTTAGCTTAAGTATCTATTTTAGTGACAAGAGTGAGAAGTTTTGTTTGTGTATCACAATAGCTTAAAGATGTTTCTGTTTTTGCAGGCTGTTGATCTAAGGAGTTCAAGTAACTTGAAAACTCCAAGCACTGAGGTGCATTAAATTTACTCTTAATTCATTCACAGGTCCTGGAAAACACTGATAGGCATTGCTAAGGTCATACCCCATGTTTCAGTTTCTGCAGGTCTATAGTGATTTCTACTGCGCTGCATTACCTGAGATATCAGATTTCTTGGCCTCAGTCTGCAGATCATATGATTTGCCTCTAGCTTTGTCATGGGCCCCGTGTAATCGGCAGGGGAAAGGTGGATCCCGACATTCTGATGAGAACTTTTCTCAGTGCGTTTCGACAATAGATTCTGCTTGCTTTGTCCTGGATGAAGAGAGCAAATGTTTTCTGGAGGCATGTTCTGAATATCATCTCCTCCAAGGGGAAGGCATGGTTGGGAAAGCATTCGAGGAAACCAAACTGTTTTTCGTGCCTGAAGTCACCATATTTAGCAAGACCAACTACGCTCTTGCGCACCACGCTAAAATATCTGGACTACACGCTGCTTTAGCAGTCCCGTTAAAGGGCAAAAGTAATGGTCTGGTCGAGTTTGTGTTGGAGTTCTTCTTTCCAAAAACCTGCATTGACACTGAAGCAAAACAGGAGATGCTCAAGTCACTGTCTAGGACTCTGCACCAGGATTTCAGGAGTTCAAATCTTGTCATTGACAAAGATTTAGAGTTAGAAGTCGTATTGCCTGATAGAGAGGGCATGGTTTGCTCAAAGAACCCACTAACTGGAGCAGAAACCGAAGAGTCTTTGCGAGAAGTTCATATGCAAGAGTCCTCTACGATCTCCCAAATGATAAAGGCTAACGAGAAGGGTAAAGATGTGTCACTTTCGTTGGAATACCAGAATGAAGATCCAAAAGATGCATCTAAGCTCTCATCTGGCTGGGATAACAGTCAGCTTGATCCAGTCCTCAGCAATGTTCCTTCAGAAGCTGAGCAGCTTCAACATGCATCAACTTCAGGAGGACTCAAAGTTGACGCTGGTCCAAGTACCGAACCAGCTTTGACTGGTGGTGGAAATATGTTAGGGAGTAGAAGACCAGGGGAAAAGAGAAGATCAAAAACAGAAAAGGTCATTGGCTTGGAGGTTCTTCAACAATACTTTGCTGGAAGCCTCAAGGATGCAGCCAAGAGCATTGGTGGTAAGAAATTGATGTACACTACTAGAAACATAACTTCTCACTCTTTATAAATTTTGATTCTTCTTCGTCTTTTGTGAAAAACATAACCAATACGTTCCTTAGTCCAAACAGTGATATGACAGTGTTTTGTTCTTATGTTGCAGTTTGTCCAACTACCTTGAAAAGGATATGCAGGCACCACGGAATAATGAGATGGCCCTCCCGGAAAATCAAGAAGGTTGGGCATTCGTTAAAGAAACTGCAAGTCGTTATGGACTCAGTTCAAGGTGCACAGGGCTCTATTCCACTCGATTCATTCTATACAAGTTTCCCAGCGTTGAGCTCCCCAAATATGTCCAGTAATGGTCCTTCCTTGAAAAGTAAGGAACAGTTACAGCAGTTGAATGCTCCAACGTCAGAGGACAAACCAGCACCAAGGTCACCATCATCTTCTTGCTCTGGTTCAAGCACCAATAGTGGAAACACACTGCAGGTTACTGAGGATGCTGATGCGGTCTTGAAGAATGCTCACAGCGAGATGGCACTGCATAATGGGACTCAGGAGGAAACAACATGTCTCGCCAGAAGCCAGAGCCAAAAAATATTCAAGGAGCCTCCTCTTCTTGAAAATTTACCAGGCAGTAGTAAAAATAAGAGGTTTAGAGCTGGAGGGGCCATTAAAGTGAAAGCGACATTTGGTGAGGCCAGAATACGGTTTACCTTACCTCCTAGCTGGGGCTACAGAGAGCTAGAGCAAGAGATTGCTAGGCGTTTCAGCATAGACGATGTTTCCTGGTTTGATCTAAAGTACTTGGATGATGATAAGGAGTTGGTTCTTCTGACATGTGAAGGGGATCTCGAGGAATGTATTGACATACATAGATCATCACAGAGCCAAACAATTAAAATAAGTCTGCACGACGCTTTTCAAGTCAAACTGGGAAGTTCTTTTGGTAGCACTGGTGCATCCTGAACCAGAAAATTCTTCTGAATTAGAGATCGCACTTACCATTTTAGCCTGTCGGGTGTAAACATACCTTGAAGACCATTTTGCAAGTGGCAATAGTAATTGGTCTTCTGCATAGCCTGGACAGATTTGTTGTATATAGGCAAGCATTTTTTATCTTTGTTTCTAAGCTCTACAGAATTGAATTACAGTGTTATGTGTGTGTTCACTTGTCTACTTCTGGATAGTGTCTATTCAGGAACGTATGTATATCCATGATTTCGTTGATCAAGGGGAATTTCAGTTGTGCTACAAATTTGATATTATTTATCAAATTTATTCTTAGAAATAATGATTTTATAAATAGTTTTAGTTTATGATGAACAAAAACTAAACTAATTCTCCTAAATCATTTATAAATTATTATAAAACATTTATAGAAGTTAATAAACCCAAATTCAGCCTTTAAATACTAAACCTAAGCCAAAGTTTTAAAGTATTTTTTATTGAGTATTTTAGAAAACCTTAAACACTAAACCATAATTCATTCATGTCATTTTTTTGCGGGGGACAAAATTCATCTCAATCTTCTTTTCTTTTTCACAGATTTCCTGTTTGACATTTTCCTTTTTTTTCTCAGTTTCCATTTTTTCTTTGTATTAGTTTCCTTTTTCAGTCTAGTTGACAAAAAACAAGTTTCCTTTTTCAGTCTAGGTTATAGTCAACGCATCATAAGCTATTTCTTAAATATGTAACCGATCAAACAAAACTCATGTTGCATACACAAACTTGTTAACCGAATAGTTCAAAGAAAACCCATAAACCTTTCTTCGCTTGCTTCATTCTCTGTTTGATCATTCGTGTAGTTATGGCCACATCTTATTCCAGTCGTGCGGCCACAATGGTTACTCGTTTCTCTTCTATAATTCTAAAGTCGAAGAAACTCATCCAAGAGAGTGACAAGAAGGGTAGTGATGCTGTGATGGGGATGATAAAGGAAGAGAAACAACGTGATGAAGAAAAGGCTATGATCGAAGAGAGAGCCCTCAGGCAGAGACTCCGGCAGCAAAACAGGCTCGACTTGGAGAAGGTGGAAGAGGAAGCTAGGTCCCAAATCCATGACGATCACTTGGCAACGATGGAAATCGGGAAGCTGTGTGGTGGCTCCCATATGGCAAAGAACCGGTTCTGGGTTAAGAAGTTGGGCTTCGTCTTAAGAACTAATGATGATTACGACAATGATTCTCGTCATGATGATGATATTGAGGAAGGAGAGATAGTTTAGTATACTCCAATTTGAAATAGAGTCTATTGTTTCTCTCTGCAAAGCTATCTAGGTCTGGAAGAAGAAGATTTATGTAAATAACCAATTTAATTTTTTTTTTAGTTAATTAGTAGGCATGTTCATGTTAAGATGATGAGTTGATGCAATGTTTAAGATGTTCTGTCTTTTGTGCTGAGGAATTTCAAACTATTTTCCTGCTATATTTGTGTTATGTGGCAGTTTAATCTTTGGACATCTTTTCAAATCGAAACCAAGACTAATCTTGGATATCTTGTTGCTATATATTTGTTTCCTCTATTGTAATTCATGTTGTGGTATAGGCAACCAATATTTTTGTTGCGTTTAAGGTATCCACATTTTTCTCCATCATCTTCTCTTTTTTTCTGGCTTCAACCTTGACCATAAAGGTTCACAGTATTACTTAAATATAAAGGACATCAGAACAGTCTACTTCACCTTTATTGGTATTCAAAACTTTGTGAGGGATGTAAGACTTAGTGTCTCCTTAATAGGTTTTACAAGTGTTTACTGTTAAAAGCTTTACTGTTTTTCTTGTTTTGGTACCAAATCTTTCTCAAAAGTTGAATTATTTTGAATATAATATATAGATAAACACAAAAAGCCATGCTTCAAGTGGAGCAATGTTCTTATTTCAATTACGAACTTTACTTTAAATTCACACTCAGAACACACAAAACCATTACACAACTAGAGAAGGCATACAAAGAACAGAGCACACTGAATCAACACCACCATGAAACTGAAGCTTGGGCTGAACGTTGAAGCATAGTTACCAGATGGTCTAGAACCACCAGAACCTGGTCATCAGAATGTAATCAGATTATTAACTCAATAATCGCCAATTCACAATTAAAAACTGTGCAAGAACCTTAATCAAACAAACCTGAACAGGGATCTGGAGAAAGGGTTGTGAAGATTGTCTGGTTTGAGTAACCAGCATAGGTGCAAGAACGAGGTCCACAGGAGGTACTAGTCGTGTTACCTAGAAACAAATTCTCTGCTCCTTGACATTGTGAAGGTGGGCAAGTTGGCCAGGTCGTAGGCTTAAGCTGAGCAGCTTCACAGCTTAGACTGATTACAAACACACAAAACCAAAAACCATCAGAAACCAATCTTGTCATATTGGAACAAAGAATATCAATCACTTACGTCCAATTGTTTGACGCCTCACAAGAGCACCTGATGCAATCGTTTGCAGTGATGGAGTATGATCCATTAGGCAAAAGCATAGAAGAAGCATCCAACGAGTTGTTCCTTACAGAAGAGCTACAGGCTGCAAGTTGACAATTTTCTTACAAAAGTCAGAAACCCAATAATCAATCAGCACTAAAACATCGAACCCAACTAATTTTGTCCACTGAACACAGCTAAAGTCAAAAGACTTTTTCAAATCCAAAGTTCAAACCCAAGTAGATTTGTCCATTTGGATTAGTCAAATGAGAGTGCCAAAGCCACAGACTTTTCAAATTCTAAAGTCAAAAAACTTCAGTTTTGTTTTCTTGTACCTCTGAGAGGAACGTCAAGAGGGAATTCAGCTAGGAGCTGAGCATCGCCGGAGATCCCATTGAGCTGAGCCAACGTCGTGTTGTCAGTTCCGAACTGAGCAGCGATCACACCGAGGGAGCTTTCGGGTTTGACCACGTGTGCATAGTGGACAACAACTTGACCGTTCACTTTATCGCAGCTACAAGGCAAAGGGATCCAAAGCCTTTGACCGATATCGATGTCGTTTGCGTCGGGAATCTTGTTCATCTCACTGATCCTCTGGAAACGAACCAACCCTCCGAAAATCTCAGACGCGATGAAGAAGAGCGTGTCCCCTTGCTTGACGGTGTAAACCGGAACACCGGTCGAGACACCGGTTCCGTTTGAGCACGTGCAAGGGATCGGGATGCGTACGACTTGGTTCGGGTTCACGCGCTGAGCGCCTGTGGTGGAGAGTGGGAGGTTGTTGGCTTCCAGGATCGAACGGAGTTTCTCCACGGCGAAGAGGGTTTGGATATTGCCATACGTTGTGGCGTTCTTTGGTGAGTAGCCGACAAGAGAGCGACACGTGGTGTTTGAGTCGCGGGGTTTGCCGCATTTAAAGTTTCCGGTCATTTGGGCGGACAGGGAGAGGAAGAAGGAGGTGGCGACAAGAAGAAAGGGTAGGGTAAAACGGGAAGTTTCCATTTTTGTTTGGTAGTTGCCGGAGAGTTCTCAGTTAACTTAAATCGATGTCATCTGGATTTGTGGTTAAAAGGAGGAGGAAGAGAGTTGTCCGGAGGAGACTTTTGGAGTTGACTGTTGACTTTGAGAGAAGACAAATGAGAACATACGACCAAACGGACTTTTGTGTTTACATTGGCCGCGCTTTGTTCCCTAATAAAGAGTTTACTAGATTTTGATCCCCTTTTAAACGCGGATATTTTTTTTGTTGACAGTAAAAGTAAATATTAAATGAATTTATAACTATTATATAGATCTCAGCCTAATTGAATGTTTTCATTGTATTTCATATCTCTGTCAGACTTGTGGTCGTACCGATAGATCTATTTCTCGTATATAGTAAGGGTAATATATAATAAAACAAATATAGCAAAAATACCTTTAAAAGAATATTAAAGACCGTTAGTAATCCACCAAAAATAATATTTTTAATATATCAATATATATTTGATTTGCATAAGAATAATTTTTTTGTAGGTAAAATTTGATCAAGCATTTGCGTTATTTGTAATTTTTGCAATATATATTACATCTAGATTTTTGATATGTGCTTTGAAAAGCGCGGTTTTTTTTTAATTATAAACAAATTTTTGGGTTGTTATATAATATTAGTTTACAAAGTCATATTATATAGAAATAAAAGATATTTTAAAAAAATATATATAAATTATGAATTAGTGTATTTGAGATTTTGTATGTATGTTTTTATTTAACTCTCTCTCTTAGAGTTTTGGGCCTCAACATTTTACTCGCACTCAAAAAATTGAATCGAAACCGACTTGAAAATACATGTTCAGTTCGGTTGGGTCCATGAAAAAAACATATTGGATATTTTTCTGGATCTGCGGATCTCTATTCGAGTTTAAGTTCTATTTGAGGCCCAATCGGACATCTAAAATACACACAAAAAATTCGTATATTAGTTATATTTCGTTATTTCAAATATGTTTTCGGTATTACATATATCTTTTAAGTGTTGCATTCAGATTTTTGGTAATAATTTTTGGTATCGTATAAAATTTTAATTCTTAGAAATATGTTTTTGGTATCTAAATAAAATTTTGGTAGTTTTTGTTTCTCTTGGTTAGATTTCAGATAAAATTTGGCTTTTCAGATACTTCAAAAAAATTTGGGTCTTAAATTACTAAATTGATTTGAACTATATAAATTATATGTATTCTGAAATCAATTACATGTATTTTACAGCTATTTGAATTTGGATCTGAACCTAGTCGGACCCGAAAAGAACCGACGCAAGTCAAAAAAATTTAAATGACTAATTAATAATAATAACATACAAATAAATATGAGTTAGAGGTTATCTTTGATATTGAAAATTTTATATTAAAAATTAAAATGTTCATATCGAAATCATCGTATAGTTATCGTTTTTATTAACAAAATAAATAAAAATACATCAAGATATTAAATTATTAGTAAAATACATAATATAATTATTTTATTATAAGTTATTTGTCACTAAAAGTGACCTGCTGATTTTTTATTAGGAGGTGATACATGTTTTTCATTTTTAGTAGAATTCAAACAATCCCGCAAAAACTGCAACCATAAGATATTAAATATAACTATTTATATGAATAGGTTTCATGTTGATTTTCTTAAATTGCAGTCAGATATTTTCTTATGATTTTAAATCATAAAAATTCTGAAATTTGGAATATTATATGGGTGAAAAATTCATTAATACCTAAAATATTATGATTAGCACATATTTTTCAAAAGAGAAAAAAGATTGACACCATTTTATTCATAGATGTATATATGTAAACTGTTATACGATTTATCTCTATGTAATTTTGGTTTTGTTTTGTATTAACCGCTCGTTATGATTAGAATAGGACACTATATAATTCACGTGAATTAGTAGTATCAAAACATATTTATGTAGTTGTAGTGGATTGTAACTATAATATTCTGAAAGATATTAATGATATTTCTTAACAAAAAGAAAGATATTAATGATATTCCAAATAAGAGGCGTGCATATAGGATTTAACATTAGGAGATGTTTACATAGATGATCTTAGCTAAATGAATGAAAGGGTCCAACAACTTGATTTAAGTAGATTTTTTAAATCTCCTTCTCTTTTAATAGTATTGATTAATAACGCTGTGACTTATCGACAGTTTCATAATATAAGATAATTACGGAATGCGAAAAAAATAGTTAAGCTGTGGAAAAAATTAATTAAGCTGTGGAAAAGTTTAAAATTTGCGAAATGGTGGAATACATATTAAAGTATTTAAAATATTTTCTATGGTATTTATTTTACTATAAGAAAAATACGTATAACTAAACTAATTATAACTACATGTGAAAAAAACTAAGATCTATTAAAAATACTTTTTATTTGTATTATAAATATATAATTATTTTCAATATGTTTTTAATAATAGATTACCATCTTATAATATTTTAAACTAAATTATAGTTTAATTTTATTTACAACATAACTATTTATTACTATAAATATTATTATTATTTATTTAAAAATTTAAATGACATTATCATATAACTTAAGAGAAGGAAAGTATTGGTTTTGAAAAAAAAATGATGAACTATTGATTTTGTAAACAATCTACTAAAGCTAATTTTCCATTTAATAGTTTTTTTTTTGTATTTTTCCGCTAAAACGAAAATTTGCGTTTTTAAGTTTTTTTTATTTCATCCCACAACTTTTTTTTTATCGCCATTAGGCCATTCCGCAAGATTAGCAATCATAGCCAATGTCATGATTTTTGCTCAAAAAAAGAAGAAGATAATGTCATGGTTTATTTTTTTCTGGTTAATGTCATGATAAGACTATAGGACTAAAAGTCTCGTAAGCACCTCAATGAAAACATTCGAATATGATATATATAATTAGTGATTAAAGTAATGATGTTTATATTCATTGGAATAAATTATGGTAACTAATAGTTGGCCATGAGGAGGAAGATGGACTCCATAACAACTATTAAAGAAAAAAAAACTAATTAATTTATTAGGAAGGTAAGAGCTATTTGGCCAACCGATTCTCATAAAAGGTGGAGTAGGGTTCGGACTGATCCGAATATCCAAAAGTTGTAGGATATGATTCTAGGGGTGATAATATGACTTAAATTTATAATGATTATCAAAATTTTAAAGTCTACTGTTTCTTATTTATAGATTTTTACATTTTCATTAGAATTTAATGTTATTAGTTCGATGATTTAGTAATTATGTACATAATTAAAGTCTACTAAATCATCAAACTAATAACATTAAATTCTAATGAAAATGTAAAAATCTATAAATTAAAAAGTATACTTTAAAATTCTGATAATCATTATAAATTTAAGTCCTATTATCACCCCCTAAAATCATATCCTACAATTTTTGGATATTCGGATCAGTGTGAACCCTACTCCACCGTTTATGAGAATCATTTGGCCAAATAACTCTACATAATCGTTTGTTATTTAAAAAATTTTAATTTTAATAATTTTTTAGATCTATTAAAGTTGGTGTTATTGGGAGTTGTATTATTCAACATTTAACTCATAACATAAGATTGTGATAATATTACATATATACTTTAGATTGCTAGAATCATTATATCAATTTATTTCCACAGAATTTCATAATATATAAAACTCTCTATAATTATTTCCAACTTTAATAAATCTATCAATTTTTAAAATCAACAAACTCTATACAAATCTAGATTCTTAGAATCATTATAAAATTTGTATCCAGACTTGTGGTTTATGGATATCCAAACTTCGCTGTCTATATATTGTAATATTTGCGATTATTCAAATCCGTAAAAATAATAAATAATATTTTTAAAAGACTAGACTAATACAATATTAAATATTTATACAATAATTATAAATTTATATACAAAATTATGAAAATGAAAATATAATATAGTAAAACTGAGTTTATTTCTAATATTAATATTAATAAAATTCAAAATTAACATATTTAAAAAATCCAGAGATGGATCAAGATATCCAGGTTTCAAAATCAAAATATTTAAATCGAATCTAGTTTTGACAAATTCAAAATTTTAGTATCGGAATCCAAATTCAATATTTGGAATGGATCCATAATGGATTTTGGTTCCAGGATAATAATTCTGATATACCATGATTTTGACCCGTTTTTGGTCATGGTATTGATATGTTTTATGATAATTATCTATGTTTTGGAGTCTATTAGGTATGTTTTCAGGTTCAGGAGCATTTTGTAATAAAGTGATGATTTAGGTGCCTTATGGAGCTTAAAGGAGAGTTTTCCAAGATGACTATGACGATCCGACAATGAGAGACACATATCGATCGATACACACCTTGTGTAATCGATCGATGACGATTCCGTAGAAGTTGAAGTCGAGATACTCCATCGATCGATGTACACCATGTACCATCGATCGATACAGAGCGTGATGAGCAAGATTTACTTGGCCGACTTGAAGCCCAAGTTCTCACCAAATTACAAGATTGCCCCTGANGATCCGACAATGAGAGACACATATCGATCGATACACACCTTGTGTAATCGATCGATGACGATTCCGTAGAAGTTGAAGTCGAGATACTCCATCGATCGATGTACACCATGTACCATCGATCGATACAGAGCGTGATGAGCAAGATTTACTTGGCCGACTTGAAGCCCAAGTTCTCACCAAATTACAAGATTGCCCCTGATGAGTTTTTAACCTAATTATACTCATATTTATAGTTATGCCTATGAGTCCTAGAAAGCAATCTGGATATATCCAGAAAGTATTGAGTTTTTATCTAAGTTTTTGTATTCTATTCTATACTTAGCAATAAAGTATTTTCTTTTCATCTTATTCTTTTGCTATCAATCTCTTGTCTATGTCTGAGTAGATTCATTTGTTAGATTTGGGGTTCAAATAGTTATGAGGGATTAGCCTCAACTATGGAGTGTTGAGTTGTTATATTCATTATCCAAATGAACCTTAATGCTTACTCTAGATTTGCTACCTAGAGGTATGATTATGGAGTGACTAATCTAATAGTCATTATCCTGAAATCATTTGGCTAAGCTCAAACTCTATTAGGCACGTGCGATAGGCGGTCTAGTAGAAATTCTCGGGTGAACACAGTTTCAATTCGATCCGATGTTATATATATCGATACTCCTATAGAGTTATCGATCGACGGCAAAACATATCGACCGACACTGCGATAGCAACATCGATCAATACTGCCGGCAATCAGATCAATGGACCAGTCTAATAGCGACAGCTATAGATTTGTCTAAGGATTGAAGTTCTCATATATTTGCAAGCAATTCGTTAAGACATCCATAGATTTATAATCCTGATTTTCTGAATAGTAACCTTGAATCTAACTACTTTCTTTTATTGTTTTTAAACCCAAAGCCTATTTTCCTTAGCAACTTACCATTGCTACCAATTTTTATTTATTGTTTTAAACCTATTCAATCTAGCTTAATCACTTAGGATTATATCTTTTGTGACTCTAGTTCCTTGTGGATTCAATCCCTAAGTACTACGATTGAACCTCTTATTTGAGAGAGTAATTCACTCCTTAGGGTTAAACATTTGAGTGATATCAAATTAGGCGCCGTTGCCGGGGAACTAAGATTACTATTAGATTTAATCTGATTCAGTTTAGGTTATTTGTTACTTTTTATTTTTCCATCTTTTGACATAAATTTTTTTCTTTTCCTTTTTGTCTTTTTTCAGGTACATGCCCAGCAGTACTAGAAGCAACAAGGACAAGCAACTTTTGTACTCAGAAGATCCCAACAATCTGGAACGTAGCATCCGCAAAGACCTACGCTCCACATCGATCGATACCAACACCTCTCTATCGACCGATACGCGCTTTCCACCGACGATCGACAACCGTTCGTCAACCGATTCCCTCACCATCCCATCGATCGACATCAACAACCGTTCGTCGACCGATACCCTTCACTTGTCATCGATCGACACAGCTCACCCTACATCGATCGATACTAACCGGCGAGACATGGTAGCGCCTATGATTCTCATACCCGATGAGAATGGAGACCTGCGTGATCAAGATGGTCACCTGCGAAATGCAGCAGGTCAGAAGTTGAATGATCAGAAGGAGGTCATTACTGAAGAAGACACTGCACCTACATGCATCATTCAACCTGTAGAAGAGACCAGAACTTTGGCTGACTACAACCATCCAGATCAGTTCTATTCAAAACGATCAGCCATCCTCCCTCCTGCTATTCAGAGAGGAGATTTTGAGCTCAAGCCGCAGTACTACACACTTGTAGGACAAATCCCTTTCTGTGGTTTGCCCCATGAGCATCCTATGGACCATCTGGAGAGGTTCGAGGATCTTGTAACCCTAGTCAAAGCAAAAGGAGTCCCTCAAGACTATCTTTTCTGCAAGATTTTCAAGTACTCTCTATCTGGAGAAGCTTTGCAGTGGCTGAGACAACTACCACCAGGTTCCCTTACCACCTGGAGTGACATCAAGCATGCTTTCATGCGCAATTTCTTTGATGATTCACGCGCTGAAGAGTGGAGGAAGAAAATTGCTACATTTACCCAAGCCCCTGAAGAGTCATTCAAGGATACTTGGAACAGATTCAAATCCTACCAGCGAGACTGCCCACACCACAGATTCAACAAAGTGCAACTGCTCTGCACTTTCTACAGAGGCATCAGCCCAGATTTCAAGAGAGCCCTTGATACAGCTAGTGATGGCAACTTCATTACCATGAATCCTCAGAATGCTATCAAGCTAATTGATAACTTGGCTTCCAGCAACAGCACAAAGAACTCTGTGACGCAGACTACATCATCTATTGGGAAGGAGTACATCAATGAAGTTCAAGCACAGCTAGACAACATTCAGAAGCTCCTAAACAAGCAGATCTATTCAGTGGAAGATTCAGACATTGTTGAAGAAGATGTCAACTGGATTAGTGGAGCTGATTTTCAGAGATCTGGTAACCAAGGAGGATACAAAAACTTCACATGCCAGAGAAACAACTTCAACCAGCATTCCCAGAAGCCCAACAACAGAAGCTATGGAAGTGCCTTCTACTCAAATCCACACCCACCCAAGATACTAAACTGGAGGAGTTGATAGACAAGATACTTGAGAGTCAGCAGAAGCTCGAGGTAAACTTCAATGGAAAGATCGATTCTATCTACACCACCTTCACCACGAAGATAGATGCCCTCAGCACCCATGTGAAGAAGCTAGAGACCCAAGTGTTTCAGACAGGAGAAGCACTTAAGAAGCAGGAGTTTGCCCACAACCAGAAAATCAATGCCATCCTGAATGAGGTAGTAGAAGAGATTCAGAGATCTGATGATGAGAGTGAAAGAGATTTCGCCTACGACTACTATCGATCGATATCACCAGCTCAACATCGATCGATATTGCCTTTAGTACGTCGATCGATAGACTTTGACGAGTGTCGATCGATAGACTCAGACGAAAACCCTCGCGAGTGCAATTCTGTCAAGATTATGTCTCACGCCGCCTTCGCAGCACGTCACCCACATCCTCCCATCCCTGTCATCGATCGACATGATGACCCTGTCATCGATCGACACCAAGACCCTGGTATCGACCGACACACTCCAGCCAGTGTTGCTCGATACACAGTACCCCAACGCCCAGTGCAGCTTCCTAAGATTGATAGTGCACGTCTTGACGCTTTCCGAGAGAAGTATTACACCACCAGAAGCCCTACAACAGCCCTAAAAGAGAGACCCATGGATATCTTTGAGTCCATGGATATAGAAAAGGAAACTCAAGGAAGAGTTCTCAGAAAAAGAAAAGAGAAGATACCTAAGCCCTATAAAAGAGAAGCTAATGAGAAGGAGTTGTCAAGCTTCAGAAAAAGAGTCCTCAGCATACCTAAAGAGAAACCTTTTGAAGAAGCCTATTTTTCACACAAATTGTGGATGTTCCTCAGAGAAACCAAGGAGACAGAAGAAGACATCAGGAGGATGTTTAACCAAGTCAGAAACAGTCTCAAGCAGAAGATAACACTGGAGAAGAAGAGTGATCCAGGGAAGTTCACAATACCATGTTCCATCAGAGGTGTTGAGTTCCCTCGTGCCCTATGTGACACAGGATATGAAGTTAGCATCTTACCCAAGCTTATGGCAGACTATCTGGGTCTGAAGGTAGAACCTTCTGAAGAAACTTTCATCTTTATGGATTGTTCTCAACAATGCTCTGGAGGCATCGTTCGCAACCTTGAGGTACAAATTGGAGAAACCCTAATTCCTACAGACTTCCATGTCCTCTCCAACAAGCTCAACTTCAAGACTTCTCTACTACTTGGAAGAGCCTTCTTAGCCACAGTTGGAGCTGTTTGTGACCTACAAACCAACAAGCTCTGCCTAACCCTTATCAACCCTTCCATCCACTACAACCCTGTTCCAGTCATCAAGTTTCCAAGGTCAGCAAGCTCAACACTCGTAGCCACCTGTTTTTGTGCCCACGAGTATGATTCTATGGGAGAGTATGAAACCGAAGAAGCAGTATCGACCAATGACAACCCTTCTCCCTCGACCGATACCGTTGCAGACCCATCGACCGAGAAAACTACCTGGTCATCGATCGATAGGGTATTCCAACAGATCGAAGACGAGTTCCCAGACGCCGATTTCAGCGCATATGAGTGGGAAAACGATCATTACATGCCCGAGCTAGCTAGTATCACTACTCAGGAGGAGTATGATGAAGATTATGAGGAGGAACGAGCCATAGAGTACCGATTTCTTCGATAAGATGAAGAACAACCTCCTATCCCGACTTTCCTCCGACAACCCTCGACCGATAACAGCCAACCCGAATCGACCGATGTATGCACACTGTCACTAACCGATCTGTTATTTCCAAAGACCATTGAAGAGTTTCCAGGCAGCGATTTTGATACCGATGATGAGTATGACACAGATAATGCAGAGGAACGAGCCACCAAGTATAGATCTCTTCGCCTAAACGAGGCCAGATGCAACTTTTTCTCTTGCATCTTCCGCCCATCGATCGATGCAAACCCTACCCCATTGACCGATATGCCTCAACCCAGATCACTCAAACGACGTTTCGAATCAACGAGTGACGAACCTTACTGCGCACCAGACTATGTCCCACATGAGCCACACGACAGAGACTACTCGATTGGAAGTTGGGCAAACAGTTATTACGAAAGTTTTGCAGTGGATATAGCACCACTCCAACCCACTCCAACTGGGAGATAGCAGGCATGAGACATGAACATGAGAAAGACCTATCAAGACTTCAAGGTGAACTACTATGGAATACCACCAGCAATGACTTAGCACGATATGAAAAAGAAGCCCTACATGAAGAAGTCAACACCTTGCGCGCACAACTGAGATCTCAGACACAGGCATCGACCGATACAGATCCCCCTGCATCGATCGATACACCCGTCCATAACCCGATCGAGCACCAGTTTCAGAAGTTATCGATCGATGACAAACCCAGTCCATCGATCGATACCCGTGCTCAAGAATTCTGTACCAGAGAAGAACTAGAAGCAGCCACAAGAGATATCTACAAATCTATTGAATTTTGTGGAGACGAAGATTACAGATTACTGGACAAGTATTGGTTACCAGTACACAGTGACGTCAAAGGATTACAGTGCACAATGGAGGATATTCAGAAGGAGGTGGCAGATCTTCAAAGACAGCTCGCCAGCCAACCTGCCCCATCGATCGATGACACCCACCACACATCGACCGATGTGAAACCTCCAGAATCGACCGATGATCCAACACACCACGACACCATGCAGCGGACTACATAACACATCTACAGCATGCTTGGACATCATCAGTATAGCCTTGCCAGGTTAGAGGAGTGGTTGGAAAGGATCCAAACTGAAGTTTATGGTTTGAAGACTAGTATGACCAGAAGCGAGAAAGCCACACGAAGCTTTCTAACCTCATGGTTTGAAGAATCACAAGACAAGGAGGATACTTGTTTGCCAACAAGTACCTGCAACCCACCTCACTAGCCACCATAATTCTATAGTCAAGCTAACTGACTTTAACCAAGCGATGAGTGGGAGGCAACCCACAGTTAGGTATTTTATTTCTTTATTTTATTTTATTTTTTCTTATTACTTTCGTTTTTATTTGCTTTTAGGAAGATAGATACACGATCACTACCTATCGACCGATACGAACCAGTCGATATCGCTCGACACATACCTACACGCATCGCTCGACGATGGCGACTCACCATCGATCCATATCCATATCGGTCAGGTATATCGTTCACCACTTCGATATCAGTTACACATTTAATTTTTCTTATGCTCTTACTCTGATTGATTATACACTGAGGACAGTGTATGATTTAAGTTTGGGGGGAGATGATTACTGATGCTACTTTACCTTTTTTTTTATCTTATTTATAAAGTTTTCAAAAATTGGTTTTATTGAGTCAAGAAAGGGAAAAAATTTCAAAGTCTTACTTTTTATCTTACCACTCTTTAGCACCATTCTTAGATTTGTTGATTGCAGAAAGTACTATAGATGCTAAAGTGGATTAACCGATCACCTATGACAACACTTTCATGATTGTCTGGAAGAACCAAAGCTGATTTCCAACCTAACCTGACATCTACTGCTTGTCTTGGTGCTTGGTATACAAGGGATCAGAATCCTCCTGCAAGTCTAGAAGGTAAAAGTCTCAAAAATTTTGGTTTCCTTCTTTCCTTCCTTCGGCATCCCTAGAGAATAAAAGACGATATGATTTCCTGAGAGGAAGAGGGAGAGGTACATTACCTATGACCCCACTATTCTAAATCAAAGGAATGATCAAAGCGAGGGAGAGGTACATTACCTATGACCCCACTATTCGCTTACACTTTGTCAAGAAAGATCAATAAGATGAACATTAATTGTTCATTGGGATTGATATAAAAAAAAGAAAAGAGAAAGAAAGAGTTGGGATTCAGAGAAGGGGGATAAAAAAAGAAAGAGAACCAGAATGAGAATGCCTGAAACTTTTTTGAGTTGAATCTATGTGTTCCTTGATTGATACTCCCAAGGTAAAACCTACACCTTTATTTTTATTCATAAATGAAATCAGTAGAGGGGATAGACATACAAGGAATGTTTAAGTTGATTGGCTAGATGTATTTGGTTGCTAAGCTAGGATATGGTATAATGTACTTCTGTAGTTGATATATATGATATGTGGCTTGCAACAAAGTAAGATGTGATGATTTTAAAGTTGAGATTTTGATTGAGTCCCTGCTGTTTTAAAACTTCTTTCAAAGACTAACTTAAGGTTTGCTTGAGGACAAGCAAAAGGTTAAGTCTAGGGGAGTTGATATACCATGATTTTGACCCGTTTTTGTTGATATGTTTTTATGATAATTATCTATGTTTTGGAGTCTATTAGGTATGTTTTCAGGTTCAGGAGCATTTTGTAGTAAAGTGATGATTTAGGTGCCTTATGGAGCTTAAAGGAGAGTTTTCCAAGATGACTATGAAAATCCGACAATGAGAGACACATATCAATCGATACACACCTTGTGTAATCGATCGATGACGATTCCGTAGAAGTTGAAGTCGAGATACTCCATCGATCGATGTACACCATGTACCATCGATCGATACAGAGCGTGATGAGCAAGATTTACTTGGCCGACTTGAAGCCCAAGTTCTCACCAAATTACAAGATTGCCCCTGATGAGTTTTTAACCTAATTGTACTCATATTTATAGTTATGCCTATGAGTCCTAGAAAGCAATCTGGATATATCCAGAAAGTATTGAGTTTTTATCTAAGTTTTTGTATTCTATTCTATACTTAGCAATAAAGTATTTTCTTTTCATCTTATTCTTTTGCTATCAATCTCTTGTCTATGTCTGAATAGATTCATTTGTTAGATTTGGGGTTCAAATAGTTATGAGGGATTAGCCTCAACTATGGAGTGTTGAGTTGTTATATTCATTATCCAAATGAACCTTAATTCTTACTCTAGATTTGCTACCTAGAGGTATGATTATGGAGTGACTAATCTAATAGTCATTATCCTGAAATCATTTGGCTAAGCTCAAACTCTATTAGGCACGGGCGAGAGGCGGTATAGTAGAAATTCTCGGGTGAACACAGTTTCAATTCGATCCGATGCTATATCTATCGATACTTCTATAGAGTTATCGATCGACGGCAAAACATATCGACTAACACTGCAATAGCAACATCGATCAATACTGCCGGCAATCTGATCAATGGACCAGTCTAATAGCGACAGCTATAGATTTGTCTAAGGATTCAAGTTCTCATATATTTTCAAGCAATTCGTTGAGACATCCATGGATTTATAATCCTGATTTTCTGAATAGTAACCTTGAATCTAACTACTTTCTTTTATTGTTTTTAAACCCAAAATCTATTTTCCTTAGCAACTTACCATAGCTACCAACTTTTATTTATTGTTTTAAACCTATTCAACCTAGCTTAATCACTTAGGATTATATCTTTTGTGACTCTAGTTCCTTGTGGATTCGATCCCTAAGTACTATGATTGAACCTCTTATTTGAGAGAGTAATTCACTCCTTAGAGTTAAACATTTGAGTGATATCAAATTCCAGCCTAGAGTTATTACGTGGTGAATGTGACTTCAGACTTGTTGACGTCTTGCATATTTCCACTGTTTTATCCATTCATCCATATGCATTTTGATCATATAGACTAGGATTTAGTCATTTCCAGGTTGCATTTTTCATACATGAGTTATTTTCAGGTAATGGAGTATCCTTGGAGTTCTTGGAGGTGATTGTGTGGATTTGAGGTCCAAAAGAGGAGTTTGAGGTGAGTATTGCTCGAGCAGAGGCCAGAGTGAGGTTCTGGAGCGAGTCCCTGAGGTCGCTCCACAGCAGAGCGACACTCAAAGGTCGCTCACGAAGTCTCTCCAGCACCTCAGCGAGAAGCAGTCAGAGCGACCTGTCAGAGCGACCGGTCAAGGTCGCTCCCAACCCGGAGCGATGTGTGGAGCGACACACATGAGTCGTTCGCCTTTTCATCATGACGAGAAGCCGAAGATGGTCTTGGAGCGAGGTCCGGGAGCAACCTGGCCAAGTCGCTCCAGCCCTAGAGCGACCTCCCAGAGCGATAAGCTAGGTCACTGCGCGTTTATCTGTGACGAAAACTTGTGTTATTTTAAGGACCTTTTGGTCATTTGTTTTGTTTTTTTACACTTCGAAAACCTAAGTTTAAATATCTTTTTGTAGCCTACCAGGCAGATAATCTGGGATTTGCAAGAGAAAACACAAAATCATTCTTCATTGTTCTTGTGATCTTGTTTTGTTTCATTGTTGAATCTACTCATCTTACATGATGAAGCTTGAATCCAATATGGGTTTAAGAGGAATCATGAAGATTAGTGAGTAATCCACCTCACAAGGTGTTCGATGAAATGCCTGATCCAACTCTCCTAAGATTTTAACACACTTTACCAAAGACATTTGTTGTTAAAGGTGTTAAAATAGCCAATAGACCTGTTCTTAAAGATTACTTATGTAACATTCAACCGAAGACATTTGATGTTTGAGTTATGTTAGTAAATAAGCATTCATCTAGACATAGAGCTTGCTTAGAAGTGTGTCTAGGCTTAAGGTTAATAGTTTAATTGATCATTTACCATCCTTAGTTCGAAGTTTGATCACCCAAGATCTAATCCTACTCCCATGGGTTCTCCTTTCTCTTAACTAAGGAGGTTATTTTAGTTATCGCTTTTCTTATTCTTAGTTATAGTTCAAAACCATCATTTATTTGATTGCACTTAGATTAAGTGAGTACTTGTATTCTCAGTGCTTTAAAATCCCTTAGAATTGGTTCGACAATCATTTATACTACAACATTTGTCTTACGAGCCTTGAAAACTTCTAACTTCAAATTGGCGCCGTTGCCAAATTCTGAGTAGATTTAAACATTGAGATTTAGTCACTTGCTTGAGACTAAGTCATTTTTATTTTACTTTGTTACTGATTCTCCACCTTCATCTCTCTTTGGATTTCAGGTGTATGAACTTGAGGAGCAAAGGCACAACAAACCTTGTTCCAAGAGTTCCAAATATCCGGGCGTTTGAAAGAGAGATAGCAAGACAGAGAAAACAAGCAGAGCAACAAGCTCAACAACAGAGGTTGGATACTGACATGGAAATCCCACCAGAAGGAGTTAACAACCATGTACAACACCCACGAGTGCACCCAGCCCGCCCAGCTTGTCCTATTGATACCTATGACCACCCAAACCTTCATGGCAATAGGTTGGGAATCAGAGCACCAGCTGTGGAGGCCAACAACTTTGAGGTCAAATCAGGACTCCTCAACGTGATCGAGAACAACAAGTAGCATGGCTTACCTGTAGAAGACCCATTTGATCACTTGGACAAGTTTGACAGCTATTGTGGGTTGTCAAAGACCAATGGTGTGTCTGAAGATGCCTTCAAGTTCAAGCTATTCCCTTTCCCTTTGGGGGATAAGGCACGTCAGTGGGAGAAGTCTCTACCCAGCGACTCTATCACCACCTGGATGACTGCAACAGAGCATTCTTGGAAAAATTCTTCTCTACTTCTAGAAATGCTAAGCTGAGAAATGAGATCTCCAATTTTCAACAGAAGAACTTGGAAGGATTCAGTGAAGCCTGGGAAAGATTCAAAACCTACCAAGCTCAATGCCCACACCATGGTTTCTCCAAGAAAAGCTTGCTAAGTACATTCTACAGAGGTGCTCTTCCAAAGTACATAGCCAGATTGGATACTGCTAGCAATGGGTACCTCTTGGGAAGAACTGAAGATAACGCAGAAGAGCTGCTTGAAAACATGGTGACCCAAGAGCAGCTGAAGTCTGTTGGTAACTCCAAGCAGGAAAATACACCTAAAGTGAATGAGGTTGAGGGTTTGGAAGGTCAAGAAGAGTTGTGTTTCATCAACAACAATGGTAGTTGATACAAAAAGGAGCCCAACTTTTAGTACAACAACTACCAACAGAAATCCTATCTCAACAACCAACAAAGTGGTCATCAGCCTCAGCAAAACCCCTCTCCTAGTTCCTCTACTCCTCAGGAAACAAACACTGATGCTCTTCTGAAACAGATCTTGGAGTCTCAGACTAGAAGTGAAAAGCATGTTGATTATGAGCTGAAGAACCTTTATGCCAAGATTGATGGGAGTTACAATGACCTCAACAACAAGTTCCGGGCTTTGGAGAACCAGTTTTCTTCTATAACTTCCACCTCTAAGCGCCCAGGAAAAGACCATTGCAATGTTGTCATCTCTGCTGCTACCTCTGAGACTGAATTGAATGATCATGAGAAAGAGGTAGATGAGATTGAAAGACTCTTCTATGAATCTGAAATTGTGTAGGATGAGAGACAGATTGTAGCCAAGGCTGATGCTCAGGTTGTTAAAAAGGTTGAGGAAAAGATTGTGCAGCCAGTTGGAGTCAGAGCTGAGATGTCTCCTTATGTCAAGCTCCCATTTCCAAAGAGGGTCATCACTAAAGCTCAAAAGCAGGTGATGTCCAAGTTCAGATGTTGGAGTTAAACTTCCAGAGCTTAATACAATGCAAGAGGCCTATGTCCAAATGATGCTCATCAAGGACATTCTAGATCATAAAGAAAAAGTAGCAGAGCTTCTAGACATCTCTACATCACTGATTGATCGACAGGTCCCACCAAAGTCTCTCCCTAAGCTAGAGTCACAAGGGAAATTCACATTGTCTTGCTCCCTTGGTAAAATAACCATGAATGATGCTCTTGTGGATAGTGGTGCCAATGTCAATGTGATCTCAATGTAAATGGTGAAGAGTCTTGGTATTGAAAGCATGGAGCCAAACACATCTGCTCTCATGTTTGGGGATTCATCTTCTACAACCCCCATTGGCCTTATCAAGGACTTCCCTTTGAAGATTGGAGCATGCACAATCCCTATAGACCTCACATTCCTCAAGATGGCAACTGAGAAGAGAGTTCCTTTGATCCTTGGCACTCCATTTCTCACAACAGTTGGAGCATGTATTAACTTCCCAAATAAGAAGGTCACACTTCTCAATGTGAACAAGGCTGTATCTTACCCAATCCAGTCTCCAATGGATGCTGGGTATTGTAGAACAATCACTTGTGAAGATACATCCCTTGAGAAGACCCAAGCTGAAGTGGCTGTAACTGAGAAAGA
The DNA here is from genome assembly GCA_932364175.1 of Eruca vesicaria subsp. sativa. Lineage (NCBI taxonomy): Eukaryota > Viridiplantae > Streptophyta > Magnoliopsida > Brassicales > Brassicaceae > Eruca > Eruca vesicaria. The sequence goes on along the minus strand of CAKOAT010261820.1, from coordinate 150,260 downwards.
AGATCTTGCGGGCGAGTCTTCACAAGAGTTGTGTAGAGCACTTGGAAAGTGCTAAAAATGAGGGGGTGAGTGGAGCAACAAAAGCTTCTCATGGAACCATTGAGTACAAGATCAAGTGCAAGGGAAGGTCTAAGCCATTCTCCAGTGCAAGAGCCATCATCACTCCTCAACTCCAAGATGATCCAACCAAGCTTCAAGAGCTTCTCTCCCACGTCCTCACCATCACTCTTGAAGGTGGGAAGGACCCTCCTTATCACTAACTAGCAAGGTACTTCACTTCTTTCCATTGTATATACCATTTTTTTTATTTTTGCATTTTAGCTCTCTTTTGGGTATCTCTTTCAACTTAACAACACAGAGACTGTGTGAATTAAGTTTGGGGGATGTACCAAGTATTTAATCACGTTTTCTTTGATGATTTTGAGTCTCATGCATTGCAGTGTACATACTTATTGGCGTAGAAAGCCTTGCACGCTTCGAGCCTTGAAAATTCTTCTTGAAACATGTTTGCTTGCTTGAAATGACATTGTTCTTGAAACCAGCTCCAATCTGAAATTTGGCTTAATGAACTTAATCTCTCTTGCATATGGACACTTGCATACTTGATCATTAATCTCATACACATTTGGGTTATCTTATTCCATTTTACCACTCTTTTGTTAACCCAAATGGTACTCCACACCCTTAATTTGAACCCAAGCCATTCTTTTGAGACCAAACATTTGATTTGCATGAGTGAGGCCTTCTTTGGATAGCTTGTCATGTGCAAAATCTTGAGCGTATTGGAGGCGACATAGGATTGTTCTCATCTCTTGCTAGTATAGGAACCTCTTTTGAGCTAGCATCTAGGATGGTGAGTGGGTTTATGTGTTCTAAAAATTAACATCTTGGGTTTTTGATGAGAAATTACGAGAAAGTTGAGCTAAAGTGTACCTTGAGAAAAGAAAGAAAGCCATTAGGGACCAAACCAAATGAAGAGAAGCTCTAGATTGTACCTAAAGAAAACCTTAACCTAAAAAAAAGAGAGAAAAAGAAAAAAAAGATAGAGCTAAGAAGTAGAAAGTGTGTGAAAGGTCCCCATTTAGTGGTGTAATTCAAAAAAAAAAAAAAAAAAAAAGAGAGAGAAAGAAACTTGTTCATTGGGTGAGTGATGTGAGGAAAGTCTACATGGGATCATGGGATGAAGAAAAAGGGTTAGAACTTGTGATCACTTAGGAAAAGAGTAGAATGATGAGAAAAAGACTATATATGCATGAGTTGCCTCTAGTCTTAGATAAATTTTGCATAATGATCAAGCTCCTTGTTCTTGAATGATAGTCACTAAAAAAAATGATGCATTTGAACCCTCCTTTTCATTCTCATTAGACCATTTGCTTGCCTAGCCAAATGATAGAGATCATGTGTCCATTTGTGAGATACCTTGTGTGTGTGTGTGAACAAATGTGAGAGCTGGTTTAAAGAACTTGTAAATTGAAGAGTTTTGCACCTTGCTTAAAGGCATAAGAGTGTGTTGATAAGCCTAGAGAAGCTAGAGTATAATAAGAGAGTTGTGGGAACCGAAATTCGCCTACTGTCAATGAATCGTAAATAAGGGAACTTTGAGTAAACCCTGAGTTCCCAGAGGACCCGGCTATCTGCGGAACCGCGCAAGAACAATTAATAAAATGATGAATGCGAAATTAAAATTCAAATAAACGAGATTGAGAGCAAGAAGGATCTTATTCCGAATCTGCGTAAGAACGGTTACAACGAAAGTGGCCTTAGCTTCGTGAGCCGTTGGAGAAATCCCTAACTCTAGTAGTCTAAGACCGAAAACCCTAGTTGAGACACAGCTCAATAACAAAAACAAAAATATTCCTAAATGCTAAGTTTGGTGGTGAAAGCTCTGAAAACTCGTCCTCTGCTTCTGCCCTATGCCTCTTGCTTATATACTCCCTTGCTAGGCGGTTTAGTCTTTCCATTTCGCCCATATTCGAGTTTATCGAAAATCTTCCATTTATCTCGATCTTTCCTTTTTTTCCCGCAGAAATCTTCTATTTATCTTCAAACTTGCCATTTACCTTCAAACTTGACTTTTATCCTACTTCTGTGGGTAAATCGTCAAAATGTTATCGTATCTTCGGGTTAGATTTCGTGAAGATCGCGAGATGGGCTTTTATCACGTTTTAGGATCTTCCGAGCCGTTTTGCGATAAAACCGTTTTGCGACTTTATGCGAGATCTTTTCCTGATCTGATTCCGTTTTTAGTAAATTCCTCGAGTTAATCGTAAATTCTAGCTACGTTCTTTTTTCGGTTAATCGTTGCCGTTTTTACGATTCACTCGACGTTTTTTATTAAAAACGCATTTTTACAATTTTTACGAAAAAACTCGAATCAATCGTATAGTTTAGGAAATGTTCGGTGTTGCGTTTAACCGTTTTCGTTTTATACGATTCCCTCGTGTTCTTTTCGAAAAACTCAAACGATAGGACGGATCGAGATGAAACGGGAGATATTTCAACTGTTGTTCGGAACATGATAGTCTCAAAGGACGTATGCCTTGAATCGAGGACGTGGGAGATCGAGGCTCGGGATGGTCGGCTCGACGTACGACGAACTGAACCGGACCGGTTCAGCTCGTCGTATGGCGAGCTACCCGGGAAGCGTCTAGCTCGCCGTACGGCGAGCTACTTGGGACGGGGCTTGCTCGCCGTATGGCGAGCTAGTTCGAGACCACTTAGCTCGCCGTACGGCGAGCTAGTTCGGCTGAACTAGCTTGCGGTTTACGGCGGTTGCGGTTTTTCGCGGTTTTGTGCTTAACTTGGACGATCGTGTAATCGACGTTTGTTTCGTTCTTCCGAGATAACGATTTCCGAGTTTTTCGCGGATTTACTCTGTTTGGAAACTTCTTTTTAATTTTATAAAGCGACTTCTCGAGTTTTATAAAATAATTTCTGTGGGAACCGAAATCCACCTACCGTCAAATAACCGTAAATAAGGAAACTTCGGGAAAACCTTAAGTTTCCAGAGGAACCGGCTATCTGCAGAACCGCACAACGAAGATTAAGATAACAAAATACTTAGAAACTTTAAACGAATAAACGAAAATCGAGAGAAAAGAAGTTCTTATTCTGAATCTGCGTAGAACTGGTACAAAGAGAGTAGCCGAAAACTTAAGAACGAAAAACCCTAATTGAGACGCAGCTCGCTAACAGAAAACGGAAATATTCCTAAATGCTAGTTTTGGTGGTGAGAGCTCTGAAAATCGTGTCCCTTGCTTCTGCCCTTGACCTCTTATTTATATACTCCTCGCCTTGGCCATTCGGTCTTTCCATTTCGCCCAGATTTGACTATATCGGGAATTTTCCATTTTTCTCGTTCTTCCTTTTCTTCCGCGGAAATCTTCTATTTTTCTTCAAACCTTCTTTTTATCTTCAAACTTGACATTTATTTTCCTCCTGCGAGTAAACCGTCAAAACGTTATCGAATCTTCGGGTTAGATTCCGTTAAGATCGCGAGATGGGTTTTTATCGCGTTTTAGGACCTTCCAGGCCGTTCTGCGATAAATCCGTTTTCCGACCTTTTACGGGATCGTTTCCTGATCTGATGTCGTTTTTAATAAATTCCTCGAGCTAATCGTAAGGTTTTACGATTTACTTGAATTTTTTATTAAAAATGCGTTTTTTACGATTTACTCGACGTTTTTATTAAAAACGCGTTTTTTATGATTTCAACGAGAAATCTCGAATAAATTGTATAGTTTAGGAAATGTCCGGTGTTTCGTTTAACTGTTGCCGTTTTCTACGATTTCCTCGAGTTCTCTATCGAGAAGACGAAGTTTTACGGTTTTTATCGTAAAACTCGAACGATAGGTCGGATCGAGATGGAACGGGAGATGTTTCGGCCGTGGTTCAGAATGCGACCGTGTCGAAAGACGTACGTTTCGAATCGGGAATGCGGGAGACCGAGGCTCGGGACGTCCAGGAAGTCTCTAGTTCGTCCAACGACGAACTAAGCCGGCTGGCTTAGTTCGCCCGTGGGTGAACTAGTCGGGACGGGACTAGTTCGTCCCGACTAGTTCGCCCATGGGCGAACTAGTCGGCAAGGGACTAGTTCGCCGGTGGGCGAACTAGTCTAGTGGGACTAGTTCGCGTTTTACGGCTGTTTCGGTTTTTTGCGGTTTCATCAAACGATTCTCGAGTTTTATAAAACGATATTCGGATTTCATAAAACGATCTTCGAGTTTTATAAAACGATCTTCGAGTTTTATAAAAGGATCTTCGGGTTTTATAAAACGGCTTCTCGAGTTTTATAAAACGATCTTCGAGTTTTATAAAACGGCTTCTCGAGCTTTATAAAACGATTCTCGAGTTTTATAAAATGATCTTCGAGTTTATAAAACTATCTTCGAGTTTATAAAACGATCTTCGAGTTTTATAAAACGATTCTCGAGTTTTATAAAATGATCTTCGGATTTTATAAAACGGCTTCTCGAGTTTTATAAAACGATCTTCGAGTTTTATAAAACGGCTTCTCGAGTTTTATAAAATGATCTTTAAGTTTTATAAAAAGACTTCTCGAGTTTTATAAAACGATCTTCGAGTTTTATAAAACGGCTTCTCGAGTTTTACAAGTGGTTCTTCCGAGTGGATTGAACTTGTTTGGCGAGTTTGGTAGAATTAGGCGGAACTTTAATGGCCAAAAGTCCAAGGGTGAATAGTAAAATTCTTCCCTATAAGTAAATGGAGTAGAATTTTGAATTCTTTACTCCACCTTCTACAACTTATTCAAGAAATTTTTCTCTCCACTTTCTTTGATGATCTTCAAACATGTTTTCAGGAAGAAAGACTCGTTCCTCAACTAGTTCCAATTTTCACAATTCTGAGGGAACGAGTTCGCAGCCTCCAGCTTCGGCTCCGAAAGAAGAGTATTCGTCCCCGTTAGTCGATCCGACGGACCTCGAGGCTTTTTGGGCGTTGGGAGACGAGTCGGGGTCCGCTAGGCCTGGGATTTGGGTTCAAGCCTTGTCGGACGTCGATCAAATTTCCGGAAATCCGAGCTCGACGCTTTTTAACAGTATCAATAACATGCGTGAATTTTGCCGAGTTCCAGAGGCTGTTGAGTTTCGTTCCCCACTTGCCGGGGAGGGCGACAGGGATGCGCCCGAGGGTTTTTTCACATGTTACAACATTTTCTTGCAACAATGCCACTTATGGTTTCCGATCTCGTAAATCATTGTTCATTACCTTCACAGGCTGGGGCTATCGATCAGTCAGTTGACGCCCCCTGGTTTAAAGCAACTCATTGGTCTTTTGACGCTGAGTTACGAGCAGGGAATTACCCTTAACGTTGATCATCTCGAGTGTCTGTTAAAGCCCACGGGGCAATCGCGGAGGATCACTCTATGCCCTCGTGACGAAATTGTTACGGGCTGCCCAACGCTTTCTACTTCTTGGAAGAAAAATTTCTTCTACGTTCGTATCGACAGCGCGTCGGTCGAGGAGGGTAGCATTCCGTTTTTTACGACCACGTGGGTCGGAGAGGTATGTGAATCGAGTTCATACGAATCCTCTTCTTCTTCTTATTATTATTTTTTATTCGTTTCTGTTTTTTTGTAGTGACCAACCCTTTGCCTCCGTATCCCGCTGATCTTCAGGGAGTCTGCTCGCGTGAGGGATGAGTGTGCGGCTAGGTCTAGTCGTGCCAAGGAGCTTTCTGACCAAAAGATTCGTCGTGCTCGTCGTGCGGGCAAACGAGAGGTTGCCGAGGAGATGAAGGCTCGTCGCGAGCGATTTGCAACCGATTGTTCGGATGCGGAAGCTGTTCAACGAGCACATGGTGATTATCGCGAATGTCGTGGGATCGTTCATGGGTTATCCCTAACTCAGAATGAAGGGTATTCGTTTGCTACGGAATTCTCCGTGCAGCGGGAAAACCTGAACCGGGAAAGAGATATGTAGTCCGAATTTTTCGACCTTAAGGCGCGCATGTGGGATCAATGGAATCCCATCGTGGTGTCGCGGGATTCGGTCGAAATCGGTCCTGGGATTTCGGACGTGGATGGTGAAGTCGATCAGCCTGCGTTTGATGACTTCAATGTGTGATGTTATTAGTTTTTCGATTTTGTCGTTGTTTTTTCGGGACTGGCCGTTGGTGGCTTTGAATCCCTACCGCTGGGCGGTATGTACTTGGATGCTTTTAATAATAAAATATTTTTAAGTATGAAATTCGTGTTTTGTGTTAGATGTAGAGGGAAGAATACGAGTTGTCATCTCGTATCTAACTCTTTGGTGTAAATCGTCCGATTCGTTAACTCGGGAGATTTCGGTTTCCGCGAGTGTTTAAATGTGGGCGAAGAGACATGCCTTTAGGATCTCGATTCATGCCTTGAGACGTTAGCGACCAGTGTGCTGGGTTTAGGGCAAGACCTAGGTTTACTTTTGGATTGGGGCTGTGCGATGAATAGTTGGCTTTCGTTTTGTCTGTTGCGATTTTAACCTGATTCCATACCGATTTAGAATCCGCGATAGGTTCTCGGCTTATACGATTCGTATGGTTGGAACCGAGCATCTCACCGGGAACAATTTCTAAGTTGCCCGGAAGTGCTGACCAAAAATTTAGATTTCTTTTATAGCGCGCTATTTTATCCTCGTCGGATGTATGCGGACCGATAGGTCGGTGCGTTTGTTTAGGACGGCTAGCGTGCTCGACGGGGCCAGTCGCCGAGCATTCGTGTTTTTATAGTCGCGGACGGACTTGGGGAAATATTTTTCTTTGTGAGTTTAGGCGACGTCTCGCCAGTTCTTTACGAAAATATTTTGATATGCGAGTTTTATAAAAACGATTAAATAGTTGTTACTGGGGAAGCGATTTTCCGGATTTGCGTTTTTCGACAGTAGCGGAGATATTCTAACTTTGTCTTTATTAATAATTTCGAAAGTTTTCGATTACAAAGGTAAAAGAAATTTTGTAAAAAAATTTGGGAGTATACGAATACTCGTATACTCACCCACTCCCCCCCCCCCCCCCGTTTTGGAAGGGGGGATAGCTGAACTCGTCTTTAGGCGAGCTGCCTACGTATTCCTTTCGGAAATCAAGCCATCTCGTAGTTCTGATTGTTTGTGCGAGTATGCTTACTCGGCTGTCGCAGACTAATCAATCGCTTCAGTTGTGGGATCGATGTCTTTGTCCGGGATTGTCTCCTCCGGTCGGATGGAAGCGATGGGTGTGGAAACTTCTGGTTTCTCGTCCGTTGCTTGCTTTGGGTCGTCTTCTGCGGGCGGTGGCGTGACCTTTGCCCGCTTTGGTTTTACGATTGCTACCGCCAATTGCCTCAGCTTATGTTCGGCCAGGAAGCAGGATCGTGATTGTCGAGCCAGTTTCGGCTTTACGTTGGTAGGATTTTATAGACGAGACGGTGTCGTTGTAGTATGGCGATTCGCCGATAATCATGTTGATTTTTCGGCGGTTAGCGTCGTTACCATTCTCGTCTTATCTTCGTCCGCGCTTTTCGCCTGACTGGTTTCCCTGAGGGGGGTTTCCGCTCGCGCGTTCCTGTCGTTCTTCGGAAGGCGATCCGAATCGCGGATGAGATCCTTGACACTGGATATCTCGGAAAGTTCCCCCGCGACCAATTTTGCGGCAAGTCTGGCGCCGAGAACTTTGCAGTTCACGGTGGAATGCCCGCGGGTTTTGTGGAGGTCGCAGAAAGAATTCTCGTCGTAATTCGAATTTCTCGTCCACGTGTTTCCCGTAGTTCGCCCTTGCTCCGAACCAGAATTGATGGCGTAGTTATGCGCCCCTTGGAGATCCTGTCCCTCGTGATGGACGAATTTGTCGTTACGAGAGTTCCTCTTTTTCTGCTTCTGCTCGGACGCATTATCCTTTGCGGATGTTTTCGTTGGCTTATGCTTTTCGGACATGATTTTGGTCTCCTCTTCGATGGTTATGAAGTCAGTGGCTTTATGGAGCGCATCCTGGATCGTCCGCGGTTTCTCGAGAGTTATCCACTTGCAGAATTTCGATTTATACCAGAGCGATTTCCTTAACGCGTCGATGGCGGCTTTGTCGCTGATTCCGCTAACCCTAGCCATGACGAGCTTGAATCTGCTCACCCTCGGTCTCCTGTTCGTGAGTAGGAGGTTTCTCCGATTCGTTCAGCGTTGCGTCAGGATTTTCTTTTCCGGAATCTTTTTCCGGTAAGTTACCCTGCTCGGTTCTGGGATGATCCGTAGGAGCGCCAAAGTCCAGCCTTCTTCCGCGGATCTTAGTAGTTCCGCGGGGGCGAATTGCTCGGGTTTTCGCGGTTAGGGTTTCCAACCGTTTCGCGAGCGAACCGATGATCTTTTCCTGCTCTCCGATTTTTTGTTAAACTCGGAAAGCATCTTCACGAGGGTCTCGGCTTTAGCGTTTGTAGCGTTGGCCGCAGACGCTCCTTGTGGTGGTGGTGTTTCAACGTTATCGCGTTTGTCGCGAGTTTGGTTGTAACCAGTCATCGTTTCTTCGTTGGACATGTTGCGGCTTCGGTGTAAGATAGATCCGACCCCCCCCCCTCCTTCTAGCGCCAAACTTTGGGAACCGAAATCCACCTACCGTCAAATAATCGTAAATAAGGAAACTTCGGGAAAACCCTAAGTTTCCAGAGGAACCGGCTATCTGCAGAACCGCACAACGAAGATTAAGATAACAAAATACTTAGAAACTTTAAACGAATAAACAAAAATCGAGAGCAAAGAGGTTCTTATTCCGAATCTGCGTAGAACTGGTACAAAGAGAGTAGCCGAAAACTTAAGAACGAAAAACCCTAATTTAGACGCAGCTCGCTAACAGAAAACGGAAATATTCCTAAATGCTAGTTTTGGTGGTGAGAGCTCTGAAAATCGTGTCTCTTGCTTCTGCCCTTGACCTCTTATTTATATACTCCTCGCCTTGGCCATTCGGTCTTTCCATTTCGCCCAGATTTGACTATATCGGGAATTTTCCATTTTTCTCGATCCTTTCTTTTTTTCCGCGGAAATCTTCTATTTTTCTTCAAACCTTCCTTTTATCTTCAAACTTGACATTTATTTTCCTCCTGTGAGTAAACCGTCAAAATGTTATCGAATCTTCGGGTTAGATTCCGTTAAGATCGCGAGATGGGTTTCTATCGCGTTTTAGGACCTTCCAAGCCTTTCTGCGATAAATCCGTTTTCCGACTTTTTACGGGATCGTTTCCTGATCTGATGTCGTTTTTAATAAATTCCTCGAGCTAATCGTAAGGTTTTACGATTTACTCGACTTTTTTATTAAAAACGCGTTTTTTACGATTTACTCGACGTTTTTATTAAAAACGCGTTTTTTATGATTTCAACGAGAAATCTCGAATAATTCGTATCGTTTAGGCAATGTCCGGTGTTTTGTTTAACCATTGCTGTTTAATACAATTTCCTCGTTCTTTATCGAGAAGACGATGTTTTACGGTTTTTATCGTAAAACTCGAACGATAGGTCGGATCGAGATGGAACGGAAGATGTTTCGGCCGTGTTTTGAAAGACGTACGTTTCGAATCGGGAATGCGGGAGACCAAGGCTCGGGACGTCCAGGAAGTCTCTAGTTCGTCCAACGACGAACTAAGACGGCTGGCCTAGTTCGCCCGTGGGCGAACTAGTCAGGATGGGACTAGTTCGCCGGTGGGCGAACTAGTCAGGACGGGACTAGTTCGCCGGTGGGCGAAGTAAGCCAGCTCGGCTTAGTTCGCCGGTGGGCGAACTAGTCGGTACGGGACTAGTTCGCCCACCGGCGAACTAAGCCAGCTTCGCTTAGTTCGCCGGTGGGCGAACTAGTCAGGATTGACTAGTTTGCGTTTTACGGCAGTTTCGGTTTTTTGCGGTTTCGTAAAATGATTCTCGAGTTTTATAAAACGATCTTCGGATTTCATAAAACGATCTTCGAGTTTTATAAAACGATCTTCGATTTTTATAAAACGATCTTTGGGTTTTATAAAACGGCTTTTCGAGTTTTATAAAATGATTCTCGAGTTTTATAGAATGATCTTCGAGTTTTACAAAACGATCTTCGAGTTTTATAAAACGATCTTCGGATTTTATAAATCGGCTTCTCGAGTTTTATAAAACGATCTTCGAGTTTTATAAAACGGCTTCTCGAGTTTTATAAAACGACCTTGATAGTTTTATAAAATGGCTTCTCGAGTTTTATAAAACGATCTTCGATTTTTATAAAACGGTCTCTGAGTTTCATAAAACGTCTTCTTATTTTATAAAACGATCTTTTGGGTGTTATAAAACTATTCCTTTTATGTTTTTGTGGGGAATTTTGGCTATTGATTCCGTCGTACCGATTTTGACCCCAACAATTTCTCGAGTTTTATAAAGCGGTTTCTAGAGTTTTATAAAACGGTCTCTCGAGTTTTATAAAAAGATTTCTCGAGTTTTATAAAACGATTTCTCGAGTTTATAAAACGATCTCTAGATATTTATAAAATGATTTCTCGAATTTTATAAAACGTATTTTTTTTTACGGGAAGTTTTGGCTATTGATTCCGTCGTACCGATTTTGACCCCAATAGTTAGCCCCCCAGCTTGTAAGAATCGTGGAGTTCTTGCGAGCGGATAGGACTTGCTCGGCAAGTTTGGTAGAATTAGGCAGAACTTTAATGGCCAAAAGTCCAAAGGTGAATAGTAAACTTTTTTCTATAAGTATATGGAGTAATTTTTTAAATTCGCTACTTATTCTCCATAACTTATCTAAGAAATTTTTTCTCTACTTACTTTGAATTTATTTCCCTCATAGTTGCCAAACATGTTTTCAAAAAGGAGAGCTCGTTCCTCAACCAGTTCCGATTGTCGCAGCTCCGAGGGAACGAGCTCACAACCTCGAGTTATGGCGCCGAAAGAGGAGTCCTTGTTTCCATCGATCGACCCAAGAGACCACGGGGCGTACTGAGCGCTAGGGGATGAGTCGAGGTTCGCTAGACCTGGGACCTGGGTTCCAGCTTTGTTCAATGCCAATCGAGCTCATGGATGCCCGAGTTCAGCTCTGCTTAATGGTATTGAATCCATGTGGGAGTTTTGTCGAGTCCCAGAAGCAGTCAAGTTTCGCCTCCCGCTTGCCGGGGAGAGTGATAAGGCTGCGCCAGATGGATTTTTTACGTGCTACAATGTATTTTTGTGGCAATGCCATTTATGGTTTCCAATCCCAGAGATCATCGTTCGATATCTTCATAGGCTGGGATGATCGATCAGCCAATTGACTCCGCGAAGCTTACAACAACTCGTCGGTCTCTTGACGCTGAGCTACGAGCGGGGAGTCACCCTTATCGTTGACAATCTCGACGGTTTACTGAGACCCGCAGAGAAGACGCAAAGGATCAATTTATACCCCCGTGCAGAAATTGTTACTGTTGCTCGTCGAACTATCCTTCTTGGAAGAAAAATTTCTTCTACGTTCGTATTGACAGCACGTCTGTCGAGGAGGACTGCATCCCATTCTTCGTGACCACGTGGGGTCGTAAAGGTATGTGATTCGAGTGCATACGAATTACCCCCTTCTTTTTTACTTATTCGCTTTCGTTTTCTGCAGAGACCAACCCTTTACCTCCGCATCCGGCGGACCTTCCCATTATTACTTCCTCACTTAAACGCGGAGAAGTTGGCTGGGGTAGTTTCTCTCCGCAGCGTGTCCGCCGTGCGGTCGCTCTCTTTCGATCCCGGCTTTTGCGGATTCTCCGATTCATGAAGAGGATCCTTTCATAGGAGAATTCGTCCCGTATGTGCCTTCGATGAGGAGGGGCAGGTCGAGATCTTGGAAAGATAAACACTTGGTCTTGAAGATGACGCATCTGACCGTACCGCCTCTCCCGAAAATATTCTCAAGGACTTCCTTGACAGTTAGGCAGAAGAAGGCGTTTGGACGAATGCGGGCGGATCGTCAACCTCCAATTTTCTGGGTAGCGATCCTGATTACGTTCCGGAGTTCGCCAGAGGGTCTGAGCAAGCTAACGAGGTTTGTGTTTTTTTTTGAGCGATTTTATTATCGGGTGATTTCCCTTATTCCCTTTTTTGGCAGGGCCTTCTTGCCATGGCCGGGCCCTAGATAACCGTAGTTCCGAAGCTCGTCTCGCTGAGTTTCGAGCAGATATGGTGGAAAAAGAAGTTGCTCGCCTTTGGGCGGAGATTCAGGCCATCCAAGCCGAAGAAATGGTTGAGAAGGAGATAGCTCGCGTGAGGGGCGAGTGTGCGGCTAACTCTCGCCGTGCCAAGGAGCTTTCTGACCAGAGAGTCTATCGGCCCCGCCGTGCAGGCAAGAGGGAGGTCGCTGAAGAAATGAGGATCTGTCGCGAGCGGTTTGCCACTGGTTACTCAAATGCCGAGGTCGCTCGTCGGGCCAACGGGGATTACCTCGAGTGTCATGGTGTTTTTCGTGGATTTTCTCTTACTCAGAACGTGGATTACTCGTATGGTAAAGAGTATTTCGCGCAGATGAAGCCCCTGGATCAGAGGAAGGACATGCAACCTGAACTTTTTGATCTTAGGGCGCGCATGTGGGATCAGTGGAACCCCATCGTGGTGTCGCCTGATTCGGCCTAGGTCGGGCCTGAGATTCCGGATGCGAGCAGCGAAGTTGATCAACCGTGGTTCGATGCTAACGTTGGCCAGGGCTCGGCGTCCGTGTTTGATGATTTCGATGTGTGATATTATTGTTTTATGATTTTGTTGTTGTTCTTTTGGGACTGGCCGTTGGTGGCTTTGTATCCCTGCCGCTGGGCGGCGTGTATTTGGAATATAAAAATATTTTCTAAGTATGAAATCTGCGTTTCTTTTTAGATGTAGAGGGAAGAATACGAGTTCTCGTCTCGCATCTAACTCTTGGTGTAGATCGTCCGGTTCGTTAACTCGGAATGTTTTGGTTTTCGCGAGTGTTTAGATGTGGGCGAAGAGACATGCCTTTAGGATCTCGATTCATGCCTTGAGACGTTAGAGACCAGTGTGCTGGGTTTAGGGCAAGACCTAGGTTTACTTTCAAATTGAGGCTATGCGATGACTAGTCGGCTTTCTTTTTTCCTGTTGCGATTTTAACCTGATTCCATACCGATTTAGAATCTGCGATAGGTTCTCGGCTTATACGATTCGTATGGTTGGAACCGAGCATCTCACCGGGAACAATATCTAAGTTGCCCGGAAGTGCTGACCAAAAATTTGGATTTTTTTTATAGCGCGCTATTTTATCCTAGTCAGATGTATGAGAACCAATAGGTCGGTGCGTTTGTTTAGGGCGGCTAGCGTGCTCGACGGGGCCAATCGCCGAGCGTTTGTGTTTTTATAGTCGTGGAGGGACTTAGTGAAATATTTTTCTCGAGAATTTAGGCGACGTCTCGCCGGTCTTCTTCGAAAATTTTGGTGTACAAGTTTTTGTAGAGATGATTAAGTAATTGTTACTGCGGAAATATTTTCCGGATATTTGGACTTTTTTTTGCGTTTTCGATAGTAGCGGAAATTTTATAATGTTCTAAATTTTCCTTTAATATTACAAAGCGATTGTTTTAAAAATTTGGGAGTACACGAATACTCGTAGACGCACCCACTCCCTCCCCCCCCCCCCCCCGGTTTTGGAAAGGGGGATAGCTGAACTCGTCTTTAGGCGAGCTGCCTACGTATTCCTTTTGAAAATGAAGCCATCTCGTAGTTCTGATTGTTGGTGCGAGTATGCTTACTCGGCTGTCGCAGACTTTTCGATCACTTTAGTCGCTGGATCGATGTCTTTGTCCGGGTTTCTCTCCTCCAGTTGGGTAGAAGTGATGGGTGCGGAAACTTGTTGTTTCTCGACCGTTGCTTGTTTTGGGTCGTCTTTTGCGGGTGGTGGTGTGACCTTTGCCTGTTTTGGTTTCAGAATTGCGACCGCCAGTTGCCTCAGCTTATGTCTGGCTAAGAAACAGGATCGCGATTGTCTTTGGCATCCCCAGATTGCTGCGACTCCCGTAGAAGTCGAGAACTTGATGCCTAAGTGATACGTCGACAGAACCGCCTTCATGGAGTTTATCCAAGGCGTGCCCATGATCACGTTGTAGATGGCCGGGAAATCGACTCCCGCGACGTTGACGATTTTCGTCACTTCTTTGGCTGCCACCAGTAGTCGGATTGATCCTAAGGTCATTGACGTCTCACCGGAGAAACTGGTCAACGGTTTTGGAATCGGTTCGACTTCCGAGAGATCAATTCCCATTCGCGCTAATGTGTTGCAGAAGATCACGTTGACGGTACCCCCAGTATCGACCAGGATTCGAGCGACTTCTAGGTCGCTTATCACTAAGTCAGTGACGAGGGGATCGGCGTGTGGTTAATCGATTCCGCCGGTTTCTGCGTCGTCGAAAGAGGTCACCCCCTTTGGAGTGTCATCCGACAGCACCTTCCAACTCGAGCCGGTTTCGGCTTTCCGTTGGTAGGATTTGATAGACAAGACGGTGTCGTTGTAATACTGCGATTCACCGATAATCATGTTGATTTTTCGGCGGTTAGCGTCGTTACCCTTCTCGTCTTGCCTTCGTCCGCGTTTTTCGCCCGACTGGTTCCCTTGAGGCGGAGTTTCCACTTGCTGGTTCCTGTCGTTTTTCGGGGGACGATCTTAATCGCGGATGAGATCCTTGACACTGGATATCTCGAAGAGTTCTCCCGCGATCAGTTTTCCGGCAAGCGTGGCGCCGAGAACTTTGCAGTTCACAGTGGAGTGTCCACAGGTTTGGTGGAGATCGCAGAAGAAATTTTCATCGTAATTCGAATTTCCCATCCACGTGTTCCCCGTAGTTCGCCCTTGCTCTGATCCGGAATCGATGGCGTAGTTGTGTGCCCCTTGGAGATCGTGTCCCTCGTGATGGACAAACCTGTCGTTACGAGAGTTTTTCTTTTTCTGCTTTTGCTCGGACGCGATATCCTTTGCGGATGCTTTCGTTGGCTTATGGTTTTTGGACAGGACTTTAGTCTCCTCTTCGATCGTTATATAATCGGTAGCCTTGTGGAGCGCATCCTAGATTGTCCGCGGTTTTTCGAGAGTTATCCACTTCCGAAATTTCGACTTGAACCAAAGCGATTTTCTGAGCGCGTCGATGGCGGCTTTGTTGCTGATTCCGCTAACCCTAGCCAAGACGAGTTTGAATCTGCTCATGAAATCGCGGAGGGATTCGCCCTCCTTTTGCGACAAGCTCCAGAGATCGGCGTTAGAGGTTTTCGGATTAGTGAACATCGAGCACTGCTTCAGGAATTTGGAAGCGAGTCGGCGGAAACTTCCGATCGAATTCCGCCTGAGTTTGACGAACCACTCGAGCGCCGCTCCTTCTAGGTTTTCGACGAAAAGACGGAAGTAGCCTGCGTCTTTTTCGTGATCCTTGAGCTTGGCTCGTCCCATGGTAATCTGAAGGCCTGTAGGTGCGCTTTGGGATCAGTTTTCTCATCGTAGGTCGGCACCTTGAGTTTCCCCGGATCGGGTAACTTGACCTCGGTGATGCGAGTCGTAAAAAGAGTTTTCCGAGATTCATATAGTAGCCGATCGATTTCGGGTGCGGCGCTGGTAGCGTGATTAATCTGAGATTTCACCGCTTTTACCGCTGCGGCCGTTTTAGTGATGTAGTCGCGGAGATCGCGGATCTCGGTTAGGTCGCCAGCAGTTTTCCGACATCTTCGGCGTTTTCTGCGAGTAACCGGAGATCTCTCCTCGGCCGTTTTTGCGTATCGCGCAAAGTAGAGCTCTTCCTCGTCTCCAGTAAGAGAACGCTCGAGAGAAGACTCCGGCAGAGGGCTGTGAGTTTTTCTCCTCCTAGGATGGACGTCCGCGTCCTCGTCTAACGAGTCGGCTTGGTCCCTCGTTTCCAGGTTAACCCTTTCGATGCCACCTCCCTCTGTCTCCTGTTCGCGAGTAGGAGACTTTCCTGATTCGTTTAGCATCGCGTCGGGGTTATCTTTTTCGGAGTCTTTCGCCGTCTGGTTTCCCTGCTCGGTTCTGGGACGATCCAAAGAAGTCGCGAAATCGAGCCTCCTTCCGCGGATCTTAGTGGTTCTGCGGGGGCGAATCACTCTTGTTTTCGCAGTTAAGGTTTCGACCTGTTTTACGAGTGAACCAATGAGCTTCTCCTGGTCTTCCTGTTTTACGAGTAACGGTCTCGGCGTTAGCGTTTGTAGCGTTGGACGCGGACACATCGTGTAGTGGTGTATTGTCAATGTTGTCGTGTTCATCGCGAGTTTGTTGTTCTTCTGTCATCGCTTCTTGATTGAGCATGCTGCGACTTTAGTGTAAGATAGATCTGACCCCCTCTCCTTCTAGCGCCAAACTGTGGGAACCAAAATTCGTCTACTGTCAATGAATCGTAAATAAGGGAACTTTGAGTAAACCCTGAGTTCCCAGAGGACCCGGCTATCTGCGGAACCACACAAGAACAATTAAGAAAACGATGAATGCGAAATTAAAATTCAAATAAACGAGATTGAGAGCAAGAAGGATCTTATTCCGAATCTGCGTAAGAACGGTTACAACGAAAGTGGCCTTAGCTGCGTGAGCCGTTGGCGAAATCCCTAACTCTAGTAGTCTAAGACCGAAAATCCTAGTTGAGACACAGCTCAATAACAAAAACGGAAATATTCCTAAATGCTAAGTTTGGTGGTGAAAGCTCTGAATACTCGTCCTCTGCTTCTGCCCTATGCCTCTTGCTTATATACTCCCTTGCTAGGCGGTTTAGTCTTTCCATTTCGCCCAGATTCGATTTTATCGAAAATCTTCCATTTATCTCGATCTTTCCTTTTTTCCCGCGAAAATCTTCTATTTATCTTCAAACTTGCCATTTACCTTCAAACTTGACTTTTATCCTACTTCTGCGGGTAAATCGTCAAAACGTTATCATATCTTCGGGTTAGATTTCGTTAAGATCGCGAGATGGACTTTTATCACGTGTTAAGATCTTCCGAGCCGTTTTGCGATAAAACCGTTTTGCGACTTTATGCGAGATCGTTTCCTGATCCGATGCCGTTTTTAGTAAATTCCTCGAGTTAATCGTAAAGTCTAGCTACGTTCGTTCTTCGGTTAATCGTTGCCATTTTTACGATTCACTCGACGATTTTTATTAAAAACACGTTTTTACAATTTTTACGAAAAAACTCGAATCAATCGTATAGTTTAGGCAATGTTCGGTGTTGTGTTTAACTGTTGCCGTATTATACAATTCCCTCGAGTTATTTTCGAAAAAACAAAGTTTTACGATTTTTATCGTAAAACTCGAACGATAGGACGGATCGAGACGAAACGGGAGACCTTTCGACCGCTGTTCAGAACATGATCGTTTCGAAGGACGTATGCCTTGAATCGCGGACGTGGGAGATCGAGGCTCGGGATGGTCGGCTTGATGTACGACGAACCGAACCAGACCAGTTCAGCTCACTGTACGGCGAGCTACCCGGGAAGCATCTAGCTCGCCGTACGGCGAGGTACTTGGGACGGGGCTAGCTTGCCGTACAGCGAGCTAGTTCGAGGCCACTTAGCTCGCCGTACTGCGAGCTAGTTCGGTAGAACTAGCTCGCGGTTTACGGCGGTTGCGGTTTTTCACGGTTTTGTGTTTCACTCGGACGATCGTGTAATCGACGTTTGTTTCGTTCTTCCGAGATAACGATTTCCGAGTTTTTCACGGATTTCCTCTATTTGGAAACTTCTTTTTAATTTTATAAAGCGACTTCTCGAGTTTTATAAAACGATTTCTCGAGTTTTATAAAGTGGTTTCTCGAGTTTTATAAAATGATCTCTCGAGTTTTAGAAAACTATTTCTCGAGTTTTATAAAACGATTCTCGAGTTTATAAAATGATCTCTCGAGTTTTATAAAATGATTTCTTGAGTTTTATAAAACGATTTTTCAAGTTTTATAAAACGATCTTTATAAAACGATTTCTCGAGTTTTATAAAACTATTTCTCAAATTTTATAAAACGTATTTTTTTATCTTTTTACGGGAAGTTTTGGCTATTGATTCCGTCGTACCGACTTTGACCCCAACAAGAGTGTGCTCATGCTATTTTCTATTTCCCTTTAGGATGTTAAGTTGATTTTTAGATGTGTTTCTTTTGGCTATGAGCTCCCATTTTCAAACCTCTTTTCCCATAAGCTCTATAAAGTTTACTTGAGGACAAGTAAAGAACAAGTTTGGGGGAGTTGATGTCTTGCATATTTCCACTGTTTTATCCATCCATCCATATGCATTTTGATCATATAGACTAGGATTTAGTCATTTCTAAGTTCCATTTTGCATGCATGAGTTCTTTTTAGGTAATGGAGTATCCTTGAAGTTCTTGGAGGTTATTGTGTGGATTTGAGGTCCAAAAGAGGAGTTTGAGGTGAGTATTGCTCGAGCAGAGGCCATAGTGAGGTTCTAGAGCGAGTCCCTGAGGTTGCTCCACAGCAGAGCGACACTCGAAGGTCGCTCCACAGCAGAGCGACACTCGAAGGTCGCTCCACAGCAGAGCGACACTCGAAGGTCGCTCCACAGCAGAGCGACACTCGAAGGTCGCTCCACGAAGTCGCTCCAGCCCCTCAGCGAGAAGCAGTCAGAGCGACCTGTCAGAGCGACCGGTCAAGGTCGCTCCCAACCCGGAGCGACGTGTGGAGCGACGCACATGAGTCGTTCGCCTTTTCATCATGACGAGAAGCCAAAGATGATCTTGGAGCGAGGTCCGGGAGCGACCTGGCCAAGTCGTTCCAGCCCTAGAGCGACCTCCCAGAGCGACAAGCCAGGTCATTGCACATTTATCTGTGATGAAAACTTGTGTTATTTTAAGGACCTTTTGGTCATTTGTTTCGTTTTTTTACACTTTGAAAACCTTAGTTTAGGTATCTTTTTGTAGCCTACCAGGCAGATAATCTGGGATTTGCAAGAGAAAACACAAAATCATTCTTCATTGTTGTTGTGATCTTGTTATGTTTCATTGTTGAATCTACTCATCTTTACATGATTAAGCTTGAATCCAATATGGGTTTAAGAGGAATCATGAAGATTAGTGTGTAATCCACCTTTGGATTCATGGGATAGGGAGATTAAGGGTGATTAGGCTAGAACTACGATGTTTAGTGTAGATTTCTCTTATTCCTTGCTAGTAGAGTATTCTTAATGCATCTTTTGAGTTGGCCTCTCAAAGGTTGAGATTTAGGCATTTCCCACCTCACAAGGTGTTCGATGAAATGCCTGAACCAACTCTCCTAAGCTTTTAACACACTTTACCAAAGACATTTGTGGTTAAAGGTGTTAAGATAGCCAATAGACTTGTTCTTAAAGATTAGTTATGTAACATTCAACCGAAGACATTTGATGTTTGAGTTATGTTAGTAAATAAGAATTCATCTAGACATAGAGCTTGCTTAGAAGTGTGTCTAGGCTTAAGGTTAATAGTTTAATTGATCATTTCCCATCCTTAGTTCAAAGTTTGATCACCCAAGATCTAATCCCTACTCCTATGGGTTCTCCTTTCCCTTAATCAAGGAGGTTATTTTAGTTATCGCTTTTCTTATTCTTAGTTATAGTTCAAAACCATCATTTATTCGATCGCACTTAGATTAAGTGAGTACTTGTATTCTCAGTGCTTTAAAATCCCTTAGAATTGTTTCGACAATCATTTATACTACAACATTTGTCTTAGGAGCCTTGAAAACTCCTAACTTTACGTGTCACTCTCCAATTTGATTAACCACTTGTCAAGTTATACTAACTAGACCTAAGACTTATTATCCAATATTTGATATGGATCTGGTTAGAAAATACGGATATCCAGAGGGACCGAATCTGGATTAAGATAGTAAAATGTTGGATTTGTCAAAACCGAAACTGAATATCTTGATTTTTAGTCTAGATATCTAGATTCATAATTTTTATTGAAAATTATTTCAAAAATAGTAATATCTTCCTAATATTACAATTTTTAGAAGATATCCAACACATGGATATCTACAAATCCCGAATCTAGATAAAGATAGTAAAACCATGGATCCTTCGCCGGATACTTTAAATTACCCCGCATACCCGATCTGGAACCTAATATTAACACCTAAAGAGAATATACAAACGTAAATGTATACTCTTTGATGGAGAGCAGAAGCTATAACTTGTTGAATCAAGGGTTTGATTAACAAGTCGGTAACGTGTTCTTGAAGTCTCAACGAATTCAGGAACGATAAGGCGCGAATACTCTGCGCAGTGCTTTGCAAAAGCTCTTTAAAAACTTAGAAATCTTATTCAAATAATCTGTGTCAATAACGAAGGTTAAACACCTCTATAAATACTAACTAAGAAAACCCAAATCCTGAAGGAATAAAGAATTCCTTTTCCTAATAAAAAACGCTAAACTTAAAAAAAAAAGGAAATAAAACCAATAGTAGAGAAAACGTCCATTCCTATACGGGAGTGGAATTGATAATATCTGGATCCATGTCTTGGGCTGCATCAGGTCCTTCCGGGTTGGCAGGATTCGTCAATGAATCGGAAACGTCATTCTCGCCATGGTAAGGAAAATATGCTTGACATTGAACACATTGGACGTACGCAAATGGGATGGAAGGCGCACTCTATATGCGTTAGGATTGATGCGTTCCAGAACTTCCACCGGTCCTATCTTACAAGATTTAAGCTTGTTATACTCCCGTGCAGGGAAACGTTCGCGAGTAAGGACTACCCAAACAAGCTCACCTGGCTCATAACTGACCTCGCGACGCTTCTTATCAGCATCACGCTTGTAACGCTCCGTAGCAGAAACCAAATTTTCTCGAGCACGCTGGTGTATATCATGTAAACCTTCAACAAAGTCAAGAGCCTCACCATGTATACGTGTCTTATCTGGGAAGGATGTAAGATCGAGTGGAGCACGAGGTAACATGCCAAAAACCACCTGGAAAGGGAAATATTGATGATATGACTTTTAAGGTTCTTAATCAAATGTTGTAATATAAAAGATGTCAAACCAGTTCTAAGTGATCATAAACCAAAGGAATTGCAAGACCATGCTTAGTCTAAGTGCTATCAATTGGTGAGATGATTTTAAAGTAAGAAACTACTAAATAAGCAATAAATATCAAAGCTTTCTTTCAAAATGAGAAGAGAGAACTCATGGGGTAAGGGAATTGATCTTGGGTGATCAAGTTTCAATGTATCTATCAACCTTAAGCCTAGACACAATCCTAAACAAACTTTATCTCTAGATGAATGTTCATTTGCAAAGATAACTCAAGCATCTAATCTCTTAGGTTGAATGTTATCTAAACAATCATTAAAATCAAGTCTACTAGCCATTCTAACACCTTTAACAACAAATCTCTTTGGTAAAGAATGTTAAAAGCATTGGAAAGTTGGTTCATGTATTTCATCATGCACCTTTAGGGCATGAAATACCTAAAGCTCAATTCTAGAGAGGTCAACTATAAAATAGCATTGAATTCACTCTACAAGCAAGGAACAAGAAGGATCTATGTTCAAACACCTTAGATCTAGCTTAATCACCCTTGGATCTCCCTAACCCATGAATCCTAAGATGACTACTCACTAATCACCATGATTACACTTAATCCTATGAAGGATTTAGGGTTAATCATGATTAGAAAGCAATGATACACTTAAGAAATCTCAAGAACACAAGATAAAAGATGAAACTTAGATTAAAGTAATAAACTTTCACCAAAATGTCAAGTGTTTAGGAGAGAAATTAAGATAATCCACATCATTAGGGTCTAAAATGTATTTATATGGTACTTAAAAGCCCTAATGGGCTCAGTCAACAACCTAAAAAGGCCCAAATAAAACATAAAACTCGACTAAAGAAAAGCGCGGGAGCGGGTAGATGGGGTCGCTGCGCAACCCCGCTCCAAGACGCGCATGATGTGGAGCAGGTAAGGGAGGTCGCTGCGCCACACCCGCTCTGGCACTTAAGCAATTTACATCTCGGATGTGTTCTGTCCAGAGCGGGGTGCTTTGGTCGCTCCAGACACCCGCTCCAGTGTACGCTAGATGTGGAACGGCCCCTCGCAGTCGCTACGCCACACCCGCTCTGATGCACGCAAGATGTGTAGCGGCCCCGTTGCGGTCGCTGGTAAAGACCCGCTCTGACACTTGAGCTCGCATGATGATTATTTTAGCATTTCTTGAACCAAAACCACTTCAAACTCTCTCATAAGCTCCTTGAGGTACTCCAACACCTAATGAAGACAAATGAAAATGGATATGCAACCTAATAATGTTTTTATGCAATCCTAGACACCATAATACACAAGAAAGGGTTGGTTAATTCAATGAAAATCACAAGACATCAACTCCCCCAAAATAGTCATTTACTTGTCCTCAAGTGAACTTTCAACGACAACAAGGAGAAGAGGTTTAAAAGTGGGAGCTCATAACCAAAAGAACACTTTCTAATACTCAAATTAACATCCTAAAGAAACATAACAAATAGCATGAGCACACTCTCTTATTATACTCTAGCTTCTCTAGGCCTATCAAAATACTCTTATGCCTTTAAGCAAGATGCATAACTCATCAATTAACAAGTTCTTTCAACAAACTCTCACATTTATTCATACACACACACACACACAGGGTGAAGTCTCACAAATGGGCATATGATCTCAATCATTTTGCTTGGTTAGCAAAAAGGTTCAGTGTGAAACAAAAGGGGTTCATATACATTCTTTTTATGGGGGCTTACTCTCAAAGATAATGGCTAGATCATTATGCAAAATTTATCTAAGAAAAGGAGCAACTCATGCATACAATAACTTGTTCTCATCATTCTACCCCTTTCCTAAATGATACTAAGCTCAAAATCCTCTTCTTTCAAAGTCCCAAAACCCAAAAGATTACCCATCTTCAACACTCACCCAATGATCACACATTCTCTTTTGTTTTTAACCAACTAGGGATCTTTTTCAACACTCTCACATTTATCTCTTTATTCCTATCTTTTCTTTCTTTTCTTTGTCTATCCCAAATCTTCTTGTTTCTTTTCTTAAAGTTCTAGAGGGATTTTACTAAAGGATTCCAGAGCTTTCATCTTCTCTCTTTTTTTTTGGTTTTTTTATCCCTAGTGGTTTTCTTTTCGTTTTATTGATCTTTGGCTCACTCTTTTTTCATTTCTTTCTTTTTCACCTCCCAATCCCAAGATCAAAATCAAACTCACAAACCCAAATACCATCCTAAGTGCTAGCTAAAATGAGGTCCTAGTGCTAGCATAAGATAAGAACAAACCATTGTCGCTCCTAATACTCTCAAGATTTTGCACATGACTAGCTTTCACAAAAAGACCTCACTCAAGCAAATTAATGTTGGCTTCAAGGAATGGTAAGGGTTTAAGGGTTTGGGGGTGCCATTTGGATTAACAGAGAGTGGTAAAAATGGAATAAGATAACCCAAATGTGTATAATCCATGACTAAGTATGCAAGTGTCCATTTGCAAGAGAAATTAAGTTCATTCACTTCAAGTTCAGTTTGGAGTTGGCTTCAAAAACAATGTCAATCTCAAGCAAGCAAACAAGTTTCAAGAAGAGTTTTCAAGGCTCGAAGCGTGCAAGGCTTTCAACAGGTGCTAAAGCTACTTGATATGTTTAGCTAGGGTTTCACTTTGAGGCTTAGACAAATGTTCTTTACAAGGTATTTTAAAATCATTGCTCCCTATGCATATGAATGCAACCTATATGCACTAGACTCAATCAAAAGAAAATGCAAATGATGCAACTACATGATTCTTTTTGTTATTTTTGAAAATTTTCAATTTTTTTGTTGGTTTTTCTATGCAAATAAATATCTACAATGCAAGACTCAATAAAACAAAATATTTCTTTTTGTTGTTTTTGAAATTTTTCATTTTTTTGGTTTTTCTATGCAAATAAATATCTACAATGCAAGATTCTCAATGAAACAAAACAAAATATAACATTAGAAACTTGATCTCTCCCCCAAACTTGAATCACACACTCTCTTGTGTGACTTAGAATGGAAGAGAAACCTAAAATAAAGAAAGAAAAGCAAAAAGAGATGAAACATGGTATATACAATGATTAGATGAAAAAGTACCTTGTTTTAGAAAGTGTTGGAGGCTGAGCTGTCGTCGTCACCATCCTTCTCACTGGGGTTATGTCCGTCATCACTCTCAGTGTCCTCCACATCGCTATCATCATCGTCTTCGACATCACTGATTTCAACGATGTCGTTCGCTACACCTCTCCCGTCACTTTCCTCTTCTACTTCCTCATCTCTTTCTCCACATTCTTCATCAACTTCATCATTTCTGCCTCCACTTTCCTCCTCCTCATCAATCGGCATGCTATATTCTTCATCACCCATATCCTCCTCATCGGTTATGGTAAGGGAAGGGGATTCATTGTCGGATTGGGAGGGTGGAATGTAGGGTTACACTTCATGCGGTGGTACTGCTTTGTGGAGAGAGGATGGCTAAGTTCTAGATAGGGATCTTTCTTCAGATCAAGACGACGGGGTTGTGGAGCTGATGTTTCTCCTAATACGAAGTCTTCAGACTTGCAACCTGATACACCACCTTTGACTAAAAGATCAGCTACCTTCTTCATAAACTGAGCAGATACTACTGCTTGTCTTTTCACCGTCCTCTTAAGCTCTTTGTACTTGGCCTTAAGCTTGTAGTAAGCTCGGTCCTGAGATTTGTTCCACCTTTGGAGCTTGTTAATGTAATCATGGGATTCTCGGGTAGGGCCGTGTGGTAGAGCTCCGGTATACTGGTCAAAGTGGTAGCGAAGAGGGCCATAGATAGGACTTGGAGGTCATTCTGGGGTGATGGTGTGGGAAGCAGCTGCTTGGTTCCCTGATATCGTCCTCGTAGTAGAGGTGATGGGATCCAGAGGGCCATGCGGGCCTAAAAAACTCCTATCAGGTAGGTTAAAGTTCACTATCCCTGGCCTTCTCAACGTTGTGACAACGGGATTGGGAAGTAAGAACTCGACTGCGTTTCCCTTCAAGAGGTAAGAGTAGACATATTTCCCTTCATACATCCCATGCAGATACTGGGTACTCTTTAGGTATGGTATATCAATGAAAAAAGGCCCTTTAGCATCATTTCCCAACTCAACTCCTTTGGCAATAAGCAGAGAAGTTATTAGTCACCCAATCCCGAGTCTAGGAGTGTCATCACTAGTTGTCCAGACCCAATCTTTGTAGTACAGAAAACGTCTCATAAGGTAACCAACCATCCCTAGATCCTTGAAGATGTTTTAGCGTGGTAGATTTAGCTGATTGCCCGATACATTCTCGCAAATAGCACGGCAGATAAGTCTCAACTCTTCTTCATTGATGGTGCCAGGCTCCTTACGTGGGAAGAAGAGATGAACGAGAACCTTGTGTACATAGCGAACCGCCGGGTGTCGAATGGCTGAGTTCTTGTTACTGCCGGTGACATGATCATTACTGCTGATCGCTTTCCAAACATTGCCTGGCAAGCCCTTGCGCGTAGGAAGTGTCGAATCTTCCATATCCTGAAGTGTTAGCACCTCCCCAATATCCCTGAAAGTCATGGTGTATGTCTTGCCATTGATCTTAAACCTGATTTTTCCCCAACCATCTTTTTTATGCTCAGCTTCAAAGTTGAAAGTGACTTCAAGTGTTGAGAGGAATTGACAAGAGACATCCTTGTATGTAGGATATGCCATGGAGTAAAAGCCTGTCAAGTACATCTCTATCATCATCTCCTTGACATCTTCATCAATCCCTAACTCTTTCATAGTGTTGATGTCGAGAAATCCCGTTGGTGACCACGAAACACCATTCCTCAAATGTTCACACAACTGGGCAGGAGTTGGTTCTAGAGTTCTATCTCTTTCCACTACAACTCCTTTTCCTTTATCAACAATCTTCTTCACTTTCTTAAGAGGAACCTGCTCTTCTTCACTGCTACTACTCTGATCTGACCCCGCAGAAGTTGCTACACTCTTTCCGGCTTTTTTCTCAATCAAAGCTAGTTGTCTAGCTGTTCTCTCAGCTCTTGGTGGAGCTTAACCCGGGATCGCAACATGTCCACGTGCTGAAGTTCCTTGAGTCTCAGTGTCTTTCTTCTTAGCTTTGGTTTGATCTTGACCTTTTTTCCTCATTGGTACCTGGAAAAGAGAACAAAACTTGGAAGAGTATGAGTACATGAAAGAGAAGAACACTTAGAAGAATAATATGAAGCTTGAATAAACATTCTAAAAGGAAAATCATCAGAGGAAGTTTAGATCAAAAAGACTCTTCATACTAACTTCAAAACAGCTCAGTGAGACAACCTAAACCTCTTTCAAGTTCATTCCTTCACAATCTACTAAATCCCTAAATCTCAAGAATCCTAACTTTTAAAAGTTCTAATTCAGTCGAATTAAACCATCAATCCATCAACCCATCATAAAATAGAAGCTTTCCTAAGTTTAATTCAATGGAATCAAGCAAGTAAAATGTCAAAAATCAAGTTTGAAATTCAAGGGTTATGGACCCACGAAAATCAACCTTGAAAGCTCATACCTTGCTTGATTGCAGACAAAGAGGAAGATAGGTTTAGGGAATTAAACTACAGAGGGAAAGGCTTAGACTTAGAAACAAGGATGAGTTGATTTGATTAAGATTTGAGTTTGTAATGATGAATTGAGTGAGAGAGAGATAGGAGGATTTGTTTGTCGAGGAAGAGAGAGGAAGGAGATAGGGGATAGCTTTTAGGGGATTTTCGATTTGGTTCGAGGCAGGTTTGGGGTCTGGTTTGACTTAACCGACCGGTTTAGTTTTTAGAAAACTTACCTGGATCGCGATAAGTGACGGAGCGGTGGGTGTGGGTCGCTCCAGAGACCCGCTCTAGTGCTCGCGCATTCTGGAGCGGTGTCATCACCCTGTTGCACAGATCCGTTCTGTACACGAGAGCGGATGGTGTGATAGAACGCCAAGGACTAGAGCGCCCCCATGACCCCGCGGTACAGACCCGCTCTTGTGCCCGCTTGTTTTAGAGAGGGGTGGGTACCCCCGCTGGCAAACACCCGCTCTGGTACTTAGACTTCGAAGTCAAAGAATTATGATAAAGGACTGGAGCGGCCCCTTCACCCCGCGCCGAGATCCCGCTCTGAGATACGCTCAATGTAGAGCGGGTTTCTAAGGCCAATCCGCCTCCACTGGCTCTAATACTTCTGTTTTATCACGTGTCGGAGCAGTCATCTAGACCCGCTGCAGTATCTCCCCCTGAACGCTTTCAACCCCCAACCTGAAACACACTCACTCTAGAAATCAAAAATTAAGAAGAAGTAAAATAAAAATATCAAAGAAAAGAAATATGTACAAGGATAAACATGGGACTTCCTCCCAAGTGAGCTTGTTTAAAGT
The DNA here is from genome assembly GCA_932364175.1 of Eruca vesicaria subsp. sativa. Taxonomy (NCBI): domain Eukaryota; kingdom Viridiplantae; phylum Streptophyta; class Magnoliopsida; order Brassicales; family Brassicaceae; genus Eruca; species Eruca vesicaria. Next base: position 122,928 of record CAKOAT010261820.1, on the reverse strand, counting down.
CTCTAGCTTGACTTCCTTTGTTTTAGGCTAGGCGGAAACGGGATCGGAGAGCAGAACCGAGATTATTACCTCCTCTGTTGTAGTTCCCATGTAGAGCTTCACTCTTTGCCCATTGACTGTGAAGTTTTCCCCATTCCTATTCTATAGCACTATTGCTCCATATGGCCTCACTTCTTTTATATTGAAAGGTCCGGGCCATCTCGATTTGAGCTTCCCGGTAAACAACTTCAGCCTAGAGTTGTAGAGAAGAACTTGATCTCCAGCTTTGAACTCTCTTCTCAGGATGTTCTTGTCATGAAAAAGCTTTGGTTTTCTCCTTGTATATCCTTGAGTTCTCAAACGCATCCATCCTTATCTCATCAAGCTCATGTAGCTTAAACAGTCTCTTCTCCTTGGCACTCTTAATAACAAGGTTTAGCAGCTTCACAGCCCACAGAGCCTTGTACTCAAGTTCAACAGGTAGATGGCAAGCTTTCCCATACACTAGGTTGAAAGGTGTGGTTCCCAAAGGAGTCTTGTAAGTTGTTCTATATGCCCAAAGTGCATCATCAAGCTTGCTAGACCAATCTTTCCTTGTAGTTCCCACAATATTCTCCAAGATGCTCTTTATCTCTCTATTTGAAACTTCAACATGCCCACTTGTTTGGGGATGATAAGGAGTTGCTACCTTATGCTTAACACGATTCTTCTTGAGTAAGCTCTCAAACAGTTTGTTGATGAAGTGAGAGCCTCCATCACTTATAACAACTCTTGGCACCCCCAAATCTTGGGAAGATCACACTCTTGAACATCTTGAGGACCACTTTAGCATCATTTATAGGACTAGCCACAGCTTCCACCCATTTTGAGACATACTCTACAGCTAAAAGGATGTATTTGTTACCAAAGGATGATGGAAAAGGTCCCATGAAGTCAATGCCCCACACATCAAACACTTCCACTTCAAGGATTGGATTATGAGGCATTTCATTCCTCTTGGTGATGTTCCCTCTACTCTGGCTTGAGTCACATCTTGAAATAAAGTATTGAGTGTCCTTGAACATGTGTGGCCACCAAAACCCTGCTTGTAACACTTTTGCAACAGTCTTGAAGGTGGCAAAATGGTCTCCATAGGATGAGCCATGGCAGTGTGTTAGGACTCAATCAACTTCTTCATTAGCAATCACTCTCCTATAAAGCTGATCCTTGCAAAGAATGTAGAGATAAGGCTCATCCCAATAGTACCTCTTCACATCCTTGTAGAATTTCTTCTTAGCATATCCTTCAAGGTTTAATGGTTCTTTTCCGGTGGCTAAGTAGTTCACTAAATCAGCATACCAAGGCTCTTTCTCTTTGGTTGCCTTAACCTCTTCAATCTTCTTCCCAGTTTCACAAATTCTCACAACTCCTCTAATGGCCATAATCTGTTCCTCTGGAAAACCTTCATCAATGGGAATACCAAACTCCACTCTCATCCTGGATAGATGATCAGCTACACCATTCTCAACTTCTGGTTTGTCCTTGATCTCTAGATCAAACTCTTGTAGCAGCAATATCCACCTCAACAGTCTTGGTTTAGCATCTTTCTTAGCCAAAAGGTGTCTCAAAGCTACATGATCAGTGTAGACAATGACTTTGGAGCCTACCAAGTAGCTTCTAAACTTCTCAAAGGCAAATACTATGGGAAGAAGCTCCTTTTCGGTTGTGGCATACTTCATTCGGGCTTTATCAAGAGTCCTACTAGCATAGTATATCACATGTGTCTTCTTATCTTTCTTTTGACCCAAAACTGCTCCACAACATAGTCACTAGCATCACACATGATCTCAAAGGGAAGATCTCAATCTGGTGGTTGAACAATGAGAGCACTAATGAGCTCACTCTTCAGCTTCTTAAAAGCTTCAGGACACTTTTCATCAAAGCTAAAGGTAGCTTCCTTGCACAGCAACTTGATTAATGGTCTAGCAATCTTAGAGAAGTCCTTGATGAACCTTCTATAGAATCCAGCATGACCAAGGAAGCTCATAATGTCTTTGAATGTCTTTGGTGGACCCAACCCAACCATCATATCAATCTTGGCCTTGTCTACCTCAATACCTTTCTCTGAGATCTTGTGCCCCAATACAATCCCTTCATTCACCATGAAATGGCATTTCTCCCAGTTAAGAACGAGATTTGTATCTTCACATCGCTGTAAGACCCTGCATAAATTAGACAAAGAAGCAGAGAAAGAAGATCCGCACACCGAGAAATCATCCATAAACACCTCCACTACATCCTCAATTAGGTCAGAGAAGATTGACATCATGCACCTTTGAAAGGTAGCTGGAGCATTACACAACCCGAATGGCATCCTTCGATAAGCAAAGGTACCATAAGGGCATGTGAAAGTTATCTTCTCTTGATCATTTGGATGTATGGGGATTTGGAAGAATCCCGAGTACCCGTCAAGAAAAAAAATAATAAGGATGGTTTGCAAGCCTCTCTAGCATTTGATCAATGAAAGGTAATGGAAAATGATCTTTTCTAGAGGCTGAGTTAATTTTTCGGTAATCAATACACATCCTATGGCCTGTTATGGTTCTAGTTGGTATTAATTCATCCTTATCATTTTTAATGACAGTGATACCACCTTTCTTTGGGACAACATGCACAGGAGATACCCATTTACTATCAGAAATGTGGTATATAACTCCAGCATCTAAGAGTTTGAGAATCTCTTTCTTTACAACATCCTTCAAGTTGGGATTCAACCTTCTTTGATGTTCAATAGAAGTCATAAATTCATCTTCAAGATGTATCATATGCATGCACAAAGAAGGTGATATCCCTTTTATGTCTTCAAGTGGGTAGCCAATTGCTTTTCTATACTTTTTAAGTTAAATTAAAAGTTTAGACAATTCATTTTCATTTAGTAGGCTACTCACTATGACATGGTATGTGTTGTTAGAGCCAAGAAAGGCATAGCTTACACCAACGGGAGGAGGTTTAAGCTCCACTTTAGGTGCTTTGAGCTCACTCCAATCATCTTGCTGATTTTCTTCTTGTTGAGTAGCTGAGGCTACATGATGAACCACTTGTGGCAGCTCCTCAAACTGATCTTCACCAACAATTGGTTTGTGTGAATCCAGCATCCTTGTGTAGGCAGGACTCTCCTTGTTCTCAATCACTTGAACTTCTCCATATATTGTCAAAGCATGCTAGAGAGGGTCTTCAAATGCTAACTCCTCAAGAAGCTCATCAGCCAGAGTTTCCATTTCCCCTATGTAAAATGCTTGACTCTGAATGGTTGGCCTTTTCATCACCTCTTTGATGTCAAAGTGGAGGATATTCTCTTTTCCAAGATGAAGATCAATCCTCCCTTCTCTAACATTCACAATAGCTCCTGTTGTGGCTAGGAATGGTCTTCCAAGGATCAAAGGGTCTTTTGCTTCCTCTCCCATCTCCAACACAACAAAATCAGTAAGGATCTCACAGTTACCAACCATCAAGGGGAGATCTTCTAGGATACCAACAGTGTACTTTACTGATCTATCAGCTAGGACCAAGGAGAGTCTACACTTTTTATATTGAGTGAATCCAAGCTTCTTTGCAACAGACAAAGGCATGAGGCTGAAACTAGCTCCAAGGTCACATAAGCACTTCTCAAACACCATGGGTCCAAGGATAAAAGGCAGTGTAAAGAATCTTGGATCCTCAAGCTTTTTGAGAACATCTAGCCTCTTAATGATTGCACTACATTCATGAGTAAGGATCATCATACCCTCCATCTCTTTCTTCTTTGCAGCTACAGAATCCTTCAAGAACTTACTATATTGAGGTACCAGCATGAAAGCATCAATGATGGGCATTGTAACCTGAACTTCACTCATTTGCTTTTCAAAGAGAGCCTTGTACTTCTCCATCAGCTGCCTCTTAAACGTTCCAGGGAATGGTAGCTTTGGCTCATAGGGTGGAGGATTAAAAGAGGTTTCTTTTGTTGGAGTAACAACTTCACCATCTTTCACTATTTTCTTCTCTTCTCCAAATTTTCCTTTACACTTAGCTTCTACTATCTTCTCCAAGATTTCATCATTGACTCTCTCATCTACAATCCCCACATCATAATCTATGTTGATGGCAACCTCCCCACCTTGTTTCTCACCATCCTTGGTGAGAGTTCTAGGAGGTAACTCTCTACCACTCCTAAGGGTGATTGCTTTCATTGTCTCCTTGGGGTTTTGCTCAGCTTTTCCAGGTAATGATCCTTGTTGGCGACTTGGCTGAGAATTCATGGAGGCAAACTGGTTCTCCAAAGCTCTAATCTTGTTGTTGAGCTCATTGTAGCTACCATCGATCTTGGAGTGAATGTTCTTGAACTCATACACCATTGTCTTCTCATTTTTGATTTGAAAATCCAAGTGTTTCTTGAACATGGAACCCACATTGGATTCAGAAGTTAGAGCTTGAGAAGATCTGCCTTAATCTTGAGTAGACTGATTGCCTTGGTTGTTGAAACCAGGAGGGGTGCTTTTCCTAGGTGGGTAGCTCCCTTGCTGAGTGTTATGCTTTTGGTTGAATCTTCCTTGTTTGTTGTTAGAGTGGGACCTTTGTTGGTAGTTGGTGTACTGAAAATTTGGTTCTTTCTTGTACCAAGTACCATTGTTGTTGATGAAGCACAACTCTTCTTGTCCTTCTATACCATCAACCTCATTAACCACAGCATTCCCTCCTTGGCTCTGCTCACCAACAAAGTTAACTTTTTCTTGTTTAGCTCCAGCTGAGATGAGCTGATCAATCTTGTCTTGTAAGACTTTCAACTCTTTCTTAGTGTTCTGATCTTCACCTCCACTGCCTCTGTTGCTCCTATCATAATCATCATTGTAGACTGAATCACTCTTAGCCATGTTCTCTACAAGCTCCAAAGCATCATCTTCAATTCTGCCCAAGAAGGATCCATTGCTAGCAGTGTCAAGTTGACATCTATACTTAGGCAAAACTCCTCTGTAGAAGGTACTAAGCAAACTCTCCATATTGAAGCCATGATGAGGGCACTAAGAAATCTAGCTGTTGAACCTCTCCCATGCTTCTCCCAAGTTCTCAAGATTCTTTTAAGTAAATCCAGAGATCTCATTCCTTAACTTGGAAGTTCTTGATGTAGAGAAGAACTTGGTAAGGAAAGCTTTCTTGCAGTCATCCCAAGTAGTGATAGAAGCCTTTCAAAGACTCTTCTCCCAAGTGTGGGCTTTGTCTCCCAAAGAAAATGGGAACAACCTCAGCTTAAAGGCATCTTCGGAGACTCCATTGATCTTGGTTAGGCCACACAGCTTGTCAAAGTTATCCAAATGGTCTAGGAGATCCTCCAAAGCAAGACCATGGTATTTGTTTTGCTGGATCATGTTGATTAAGCTGGACTTGATCTCAAAGTTATTATTCTCCACAGCTGGAGCTCTGATACCAGATCTATGACCATGTATGTGAGGTTGATCATGAGTGCCAATGGTCCTTGCTTGGCGCTGTGGGTGTTGTGGCCTCAGGTTGGCAGCTCCTGGACCATCACCCTCTTCATCTTCAGGCTGATTATGATGTTGATCCATCATTAACCCCAATCTTTCTAAGTGTGCATGTTGCTCTTCTTCTTTTCTCCTTCTTACTATCTCCCTTTCAAATGCCCTGATGTCCTCAACTCTTGGTACTAGACTTGTTGTGTCTTTGCTCCTTAAGTTCATACACCTGAGATTCAAAAGTAGAGGAAGAAAGAGATTCAGTAACAAAATAAAATAGAAATGACTTAGTATCAAGCAAGTGACTAAATCTCAATGTCACGACCAACTTAGTATTTGGCAACGGCGCCAATTTGATGATAGGACTTTTACGGTTCCTAATCAAATTTTGTAATGTAAAGGATGTCAAACCAGTTCTAAGTGATCACAAACCAAATCAATTGCAAGACCATGCTTAATCTAAGTGCTATAAATTGGTGATATGATTTTAAAGTAAGAAACTACTAAATAAGCAATAAAGATCAAAGCTTTCTTTCAAAATGAGAAGAGAGAACTCATGGGGTAAGGGAATTGATCTTGGGTGATCAAGTTTCAATCTATCTATCAACCTTAGACCTAGACACAATCCTAAACAAACTCTATCTCTAGATGAATGTTCATTTGCAAAGATAACTCAAGCATCTAATCTCTTAGGTTGAGTGTTATCTAAACAATCATTAAAATCAAGTCTACTAGCCATTCTAACACCTTTAACAACAAATCTCTTTGGTAAAGAATGTTAAAAGCATTGGAAAGTTGGTTCAGGTATTTCATCATACACCTTTAGGGCATGAATACCTAAAGCTCAATTCTAGAGAGGTCAACTCTAAAATAGCATTAAATTCACTCTACGAGCAAGGAACAAGAATGATCTATGCTTAAACACCTTAGATCTAGCTTAATCACCCTTAGATCTCCCTAACCCATGAATCCTAAGATAACTACTCACTAATCACCATGATTACACTTAATCCTATGAAGGATTTAGAGTTAATCATGATTAGAAAGCAATGATACACTTAAAAAATCTCAAGAACACAAGATAAAAGATGAAACTTAGATTAAAGGAATAAACTTTCACCAAAATGTCAAGTGTTTAGGAGAGAAATTAAGATAATCCCCATTATTAGGGTCTAAAATGTATTTATAGGGTACTTAAAAGCCCTAATGGGCTCAGTCAACAACCTAAAAAGGCCCAAATAAAACATAAAACTCGACTAAAGAAAAGCGCGGGAGTGTTGATGTCAAAATCGGTCACGACGGAATCAATGGCAAAAAGTCTCCGCAAAAATATAAAAGATCTCGTTTTACAAAACTTGAAGAATCGTTTTATCAAACTCGAAGAATCGTTTTATAAAACTCGAGAATCGTTTTATAAAACACGAAAAATCGTTTTATAAAACTCGAGAATCGTTTTATAAAACTCGAGAATCGTTTTATAAAACTCGAAGAATCGTTTTATAAAACTCGAGAATCGATTTATAAAACTCAAAGAATCATTTTATAAAACTCGAAGAATCGTTATATAAAACTCGAGAATCGTTATATAAGACTCGAGAATCGTTTTATAAAACTCGAAGAATCGTTTTATAAAACTCGAGAATCATTTTATAAAACTTGAAGAATCGTTTTATAAAACTCGAGAATCGTTTTATAGAACTCGAAGAATGGTTTAATAAAACTCGGAGAATCGTTTTACAAAACTCGAAGAATCATTTTATAAAACTCTAAGAATCGTTTTATAAAACTCGAGAATAGTTTTATAAAACTCGAAGAATCGTTTTATAAAACTCGTAGAATCTTTTTCTAAAACTCGAAGAATCGTTTTATGAAAATCGAAGAATCGTTTTACAAAACCGCGAAAAACCGAAACTGCCGTTAAACGCGAACAAGTCTTGTCCCGACTAGTTCGCAGCCGGCTTAGTTCGCCGTTGGACGAACTAGAAGCTTCCCAAAAGGCGCTGACTTTGCCCCAAGGGTTCTTATCGCCTAGCTCGCCATACGGCGACCTGGCCAAGCTGAATTAACTTGCCGTACGTCGAGCCGACCATCCCGAGCCTCGATCTCCCACATCCTTGATCAAGGCATACGTCTTTCGACACGATCGTATTCCGAATCACGGTCGAAATGTCTCCCGTTTCGTCTCGATCTATCCTATCGTTCGAGTTTTACGATAAAAACTGTAAAACTTTGTTTTCTCGAAAAGAACTCGAAGAAATCGTATAAAACGGAAACGGTTAAACGAAACACCGAATATTGGCTAAACTATACGATTTATTCAAGATTTTTCGTAAAAATCGTACAAAACACGTTTTCAATAAAACCCCGAGTAAATCGTAAAAAACGGCAATCATTAATCGAAACATCGAACATTGCCTAGCTTTACGATTAACTCGAGAAACTTATCTAAAAACGGCATCATATCAGGAAACGATCTCGTCTAAAGTCGTAAAACGGATTTATCGCAAAAAGGACTCGGAAAGTCCTAAAACGCGATAAAAGCCACTCGCGACTTTAAAACGAAATCCAACCCAAAGATACAACGACGTTCTGACGATTTACTCAAGAAATTAAATGTCAAACTTGAAGATAAATGTCAAGTTTGAGGATAAATAAAAGATTTTTGCGGGAAAAAGGATAGATCGAGATAAATGGAAGATTCCCGATAAACTCGAATCTGGGCGAAATGGAAAGACTAAACCGCCTAGGAAGGGAGTATATAATCAAGAGGCATAGGGCAGAAGCAAAGGGACGATTTTCAGAGCTCTCATCTGAGACTTTTACAACTTTTCTAGACTTAGAATTTTCCGCACTTAGAAACTTAGGCTTTTTTTCTCGACAAGTTCGGTTTCTATGACTGGCGCTCAATTACTAGACAAACTCGCCTAGGCGGTTCGATCTCTAGTCCAGCTCTATCAACTCAACTACGTTCGACTTGATCCTCGAAAGGGGTACGTAGGCAGCCTTTCATAAGGTTCAGTCCGAAATCAATCAAATCCTTTTTCTTATCTTTTTCCGTCTTTTGTTATCGAGCTGCGACTCGATTAGGTTTAAGGTTTTTATGTTGATAACTCGCTGACGGCCCTGCGGCCAAAGCCTTTTTAAACCCGTGTAATGATCGCAATGCCCTTACGTGAAAACGAAATAAGATCTACTTTTTCTTTAAATTCGTTTTATTATGTTTTTCATATTTTTCCGCATTTATTTGGTTACTTGTCGTTGGCTTTCGCAGAGATCCGGTTCCTCTGGAAAATTAGGGTTTTCCTAAGTTTCCATATTTAACGGAAATCGACAAGTGTGAATTTTGGTTCCCACAGTTTGGCGCTAGAAGGAGGGGGGGTCGGATTACTCTTACTCATAGCCGCAAAACGCTTGATCAAAACGATGTCGTGATATATGAAAGACAAAGTCACAACTCACAAAAACACTGGTAAAACAACTCCAGCAGCGACTACTCGTACAGCCAACGCTCACGCAAACGCTGTAGTACTCAACAAAATCGAAAACCTAATCGCGACTCTTCGCCACGGGAAGAGCAACAAAACAAGCTCAGGATTTCAATCTCAGATCACTAAGGGCAACGATAAAATCTATCATACCCCATAGTGTTTTTCTTATTTCCGATTTGGAAAAATCTCACAGGTTGAGCAACACACGTTTTCCGAGGACTTTTCGGAAAAATAAATCTTGTTCTCCCAGAAACTGCGGAACAAACCGTAAGTTACTCGCGAAATAAATCTTAGGTTACTCGCGGAAAAACCCTAGGCTGTTCGCGGAAAATCCTTAGGTAACTCGCGGAAAACCCGTAGGTTATTCGCGGCAAAACCCTATGTTACTCGCGGAAAAACCCTAGGTTATTTGCGACAAAACCCTAGGTTGCTCGCGGAAGAACCTTAGGCTACTCGCAGAATCGGGCAATACTATCCAGCCGAAAAGACGGTGAGTTGGCCAAGCAACCTAGCTTTCCATCTTGGCGAGCTGACCGGCTTTCCACCTCGTCCTAGAGGCACTTACTTTTCCCCGAGGGTCCGCACAATCCAACTCATAGCTACGGTGAGCCGGACCGTACTCTAAACAATAATCGCATTGCTTTTCATTTCGTCTCAAACAATCCTTGTTTCTTCGTATAAGTTCGAATCAATCATCTAAAACGGAAACAGTTGACTTAACACCAAAGTTGCCTAAACTATACGAGAAATCTGAACTCTCTAGACCCAATCTGGTTTTACGAAACTCTGCCACGCTAAGTCAAAAACATCCAATCATAAACACGTGACTGATTTTTTTGATATACAAAGCGCACCTAGTCGGTCAAATAAAACCAGCAGTACGAAGAAACAAGAACATGAGCTCTGATAGTTAAGTCTTCTCCCCGCTCCGATACTCTTGCTGGTAATTCGTTGAAGACCGATAAGTCAAAAGACGAAGAACGAAGAATAGACTATCCCAAATCATCGATGAAACTAAGGTATGTCCGATTTGAAAATTTTATTTGACTTCTAATTTGTCATAGGTAAGAAACGAAAACGTCTTGTAAACTGGCGTGAAACCTAGAGAACTTAGAATTTAGAGGATAGTCTAGCATGCTAAGTAGTAAGAAATTTTTGTCTATCTTGATTTTTTGTTCTCTAACCATTCAGGTATAACTCGCAAACCGATCCAATCTCTCGTACAACCGAGAAACGATCACCACGCATTCGAACGTACTCATTTCCTAAAAGAAAGAAGGAGCTAGAGACGCTGACGTCGTCTTAAAACCGACTCGCTCCTAGAAATTTTCGTAAACCAGACATACTCCAAGTCATCGCCAATCTACCACAGTCTTTAACCAACCCGGATTATCGATCATCCGAATCCTTCAAAGGAAACTCGTCTTTTTTCTTTTCGTNTACTCCAAGTCATCGCCAATCTACCACAGTCTTTAACCAACCCGGATTATCGATCATCCGAATCCTTCAAAGGAAACTCGTCTTTTTTCTTTTCGTCGAATATTTTCCCTCGCGTCGAGAAAACGCTTTCTATAAAGCAAACTCTCGCCAAAACAAGCAGAAAAATATTCGGACAATGCGACGCCTCGTCAAAATCATCTCGAAAGCAAACGACAATCTAAGAACCGTCTAGGCGCTAAAGACTGATCCAAACCGTCTGGGAAATAATCTCGAGAACTATACAGCATCTCTCGTCGCAATCATGCGGTTAGAAAATCTCTGCGAAACTTCAGAGCGAAACTCGATGATTTGCCGAAGTCATAAAGATCTTCTCAAACTTGATAAAACAAGTATAAGAATCGAAATCTTTAGGCATCAAAGCATTGATCTCATTTTCCGTCAAACCAAGTGAGTCATGGAATAATGTCAAGAAAATTTGCGGCTAAAGAAAAATCGAGAACACAAAGCTGCAATAGAGAACACGTCCTCCCTTCTCGCCGACTGATCCTATTGCTGATTATGTGATTCATTCCGTCCGAGAAACCCGCTAAAACATTTTGCGACTAAATCTCGGTGAAATAAATTTTGGTAAAACTCCGCGAGTGACTCCGAAAAAACCATCACCGAAGAATCAAAAACTAAGTGGAAAGGTTTCTCGAAAAATCTGCGGAAACATTGTTAACCCAATGCGTCATGTTGATTACTAAATTCATCGCCCGTTACTTACGCGAGAAACCCTTCGTATGGTCAGGATAATGTCATAACGAAGTAACTTTCGAAAGTAAACATAACAGGTTTTGCAAAGAGTACCTACCTTATAGCGAAAACCAAGCTATACGATCCGGCACTGAGCGACCAATCTAAACTTTGTTTCCTCGCCCCACGATCTGAAAGATCTCACTCTTTAGCCCTTCGGTTCACGAGCATTCGCTTTCATTCCTCCCGATTGCATCCGAGAATGAAACCATCCTGCAACTGACTTCGTATAGGCTCGACACCAAGCTTCTTAAAGCTTCGTCTCCCTCGGGCAAAATAGAAAACAACTTCCATACAAACAAAGGAAAGGTTAAACGAAACTGTCATCGTATAAATCGAACCTAAAACGGAAAAACAATTTCTATAACCACGGGCATACTTGGCATATCAAGCTCGACAAACGCTACTTCGCTATTGTCCGATCACGCTTCACTTCCGTGCCAAGTTTACAAACCGACTCGACCTTATCGATAGCACGAAAGTGTCGTAGTCTGATCCTCTACCAAATGCGACCTTGGCTGTACAGCTGAATACAACCTTCACGCCGAGCCAACCCATTCAACGGATAAGCTCTGTATTTTCACGATTCACTCTATTTCCGAAGCAAGTTGCCTACAAAATCCGACGTGTAAGAAAACGCTCGTAACAGAGCTCCTGAAGCCGTACAAATCTCGGAGGGTCAACACCTCACAAAGCACCGTGACGAAAAATGCTTCGTTTCGGGGAAACAACTTACGCGACCTCTCAGTCCTAATTGCTCTAGCACAAATCATAAAACTACCTAACATCCAAACAGGAATGTAAGTTTTAATTGCGAATATCCGCAAACGAACCAAAGTGTTCCTACAAAGCAGGGTTAAGACAAAAGCCTCGCAACACCGCGCAACATCTTCGAGCCCGCAAACGTTCCGAACACGAAACGCGGCATATAAAATAAAAACCAACTTTCGGCACTGCGAGACGTCGCAGATGCCCGGAGATTAGTTTTTCGACACAAATACCTTCCTCGATAATGTCATTTTCTTGGAAGACCTAACATTCCGTTTGCGATTATAAAATACGCAAAACTTCTTAACGTACGTATCCTTCGCGAAGGCCCAAACTACGTAAACATCTATCATATAAAAATAGTTTGTTGCTGATCACAACGAACTCGCAACAGTCCTAAACAAACTTAAGTTATCTCGCAGAGATAGCTCTCGAACACCCGACACAAGGGTAATAGCACTATAAAAGAAATCCAAACTTTTGGTCAGCACTTCCGGGCAACTTAGAAATTGTTCCCGGTGAGATGCTCGGTTCCAACCAGACGAATCTTATAAGCCGAGAACCTATCGCGGATTCTAAATCGTTATGGAATCAGGTTAAAATCGCAACAGGCAAAACGAAAGCCGACTAGTCATCGCATAGCTTCAATCCGAAAGTAAACCTAGGTTTTTCCCTAAACCCAGCACACTCGTCGCTAACGTCTCAAGGCATGAATCGAGATCCTAAAGGCATGTCTCTTCGTCTATATCTAAACGCTCACTCGATCTAACATCCTAAAACGAGTAAACAAACACCGCGATACACTAAGGGAAAAAGGAATGCGAGACGACAACTCGCGGACCTCCCTCAATATCAACTCATATTCTTCCCGCTACATTCATACGAATTAAAACACACTCTTAAAAACGCAAACTGATTTTTAATAAAGCCTCAAAAGCGGCAGGGACTCAGAGCCGCACACGGCCAGTCCGAAAACTATAACGGCCACGCTCGGCCAGACCAAACGGCCACGCTCGGCCAGACCAAACGGCCTACGAGGCTAGTCTCAAGGCCGGCAAAGGTCCAGATGCCATCGACATCAATATGCTCGATAATTCCTACACGACATATAACTAGACCGTAAAGGTCTTGCTAGGAAACAGGTCATACGAACCTTAACTCCAAAACGAACTACGAAAGGCTTGATCCCCTCAAAAGGGTANCTCGGCCAGACCAAACGGCCTACGAGGCTAGTCTCAAGGCCGGCAAAGGTCCAGATGCCATCGACATCAATATGCTCGATAATTCCTACACGACATATAACTAGACCGTAAAGGTCTTGCTAGGAAACAGGTCATACGAACCTTAACTCCAAAACGAACTACGAAAGGCTTGATCCCCTCAAAAGGGTACGTAGGCAGCATTCACAAGGCGCAGCCCTAATCTTAAACGCTTTCCGTGGAATGATCACTTTCAACGGACCTTTCCAACCATTAATTCCGCCTAACATAACTAAAACTGGCTAACCACTCGCAAGAACCTTACGCTAAAGGCTCAAGATTCTAGCGAGCTGGGGGGCTAACTATTGGTGTCAAAATCGGTCACGGCGGAATCAATGGCAAAAAGTCTCCGCAAAAATATAAAAGAAATCGTTTTATAAAACTTGAAGAATCGTTTTATGAAACTCGAAGAATCGTTTTATAAAACACGAGAATTGTTTTATAAAACTCGAAGAATCGTTTTATAAAACTCAAGAATCGTTTTATAAAACTCGAGAATCGTTTTATAAAACTCGAGAATCGTTTTATAAAACTCGAAGAATCGTTTTATAAAACTCAAAGAATCGTTTTATAAAAATCGAGAATCGTTTTATAAAACTCAAAGAATCGTTTTATAAGACTCGAAGAATCGTTTTATAAAACTCGAGAATCGTTTTATAAGACTCGAGAATCGTTTTATAAAACTTGAAGAATCATTTTATAAAACTCGAGAATCATTTTATAAAACTCGAATAATCGTTTTATAAAACTCGAGAATCATTTTATAAAACTCGAAGAATTGTTTTATAAAACTCGTAAAATCGTTTTATAAGACTCGAAGAATCATTTTATAAAACTCGAAGAATCGTTTTATAAAACTCGAGAATCGTTTTATAAAACAAGAAGAATCATTTTATAAAACTCGGAGAATTTTTTTATAAAACAAGAAGAATCGTTTTATAAAACTCGAAGAATCGTTTTACAAGACCGCAAAAACCGAAACCGCCGTAAAACGCGTACTAGTCTCGTCCAGACTAGTTTGCCCAACGGCGAACTAAGCCAAGACGGGGAACTAGTCTCGTCCCGACTAGTTCGCCCAACGGCTAACTAAGCCAAGCCGGCATAGTTCGCCGTTGGGCGAACTAGAAGCTTCCCAAGAGGCGCTGACTTTGCCCCAAGGGTTCTTATCGCCTAGCTCGCCATACGGCGACCTGGCCAAGCTGAATTAACTCGCCGTACGTCGAGCCGACCATCCCGAGCCTCGATCTCCCACATCCTTGATTCAAGGCATATGTCTTTCGAGACGATCGTATTCCGAATCACGGTCGAAATATCTCCCGTTTCGTCTCGATCTGTCCTATCGTTCGAGTTTTACGATAAAAACCGTAAAACTTTGTTTTCTCGAAAAGAACTCGAGGAAATCGTAGAAACGAAACACCGAATATTGCCTAAACTATACGATTTATTCGAGATTTTTCGTAAAAAGAGTACAAAAAACGTTTTCAATAAAACCCCGAGTAAATCGTAGAAAACGGCAATGATTAATCAAAACATCGAACATTGCCTAGCTTTACGATTAACTCGAGAAACTTATCTAAAAACGGCATCGTATCAGGAAACGATCTCGTCTAAAGTCGTAAAACGGATTTATCGCAAAACGGCTCGGAAAGTCCTAAAACGTGATAAAAGCCATTCGCGACTTTAAAACGAAATCCAACCCGAAGATACAACGACGTTTTGGTGATTTACTCGCAGAAAGAAAATAAATGTCAAACTTGAAGATAAATGTCAAGTTTGAGGATAAATAGAAGATTTCCGCAGGAAAAAAGGAAAGATCGAGATAAATGGAAGATTCCCGATAAACTCGAATCTGGGCGAAATGGAAAGACTAAACCACCTAGGAAGGGAGTATATAAGCAAGAGGCATAGGGCAGAAGCAAAGGGACGATTTTCAGAGCTCTCATCTGAGACTTTTACAACTTTTCTAGACTTAGAATTTTCCGCACTTAGAAACTTAGGCTTTTTTCTCGACAAGTTCGGTTTCTATGACTGGCGCTTAATTACTAGCCAAACTCGCCTAGGCGGTTCGATCTCTGGTCCAGCTTTATCAACTGAACTACGTTCGACTTGCTCCTCGAAAGGGGTACGTAGGCAGCTTTTCATAAGGTTCAGTCCGAAATCAATCAAATCCTTTTTCTTATCTTTTCCGTCTTTTGTTATCGAGCTGCGACTCGATTAGGTTTAAGGTTTTTATGTTGATAACTCGCTGACGGCCCTGCGGCCAAAGCCTTTGTAAACCCTTGTAATGATCGCAATGCCCTTACGCGAAATCGAAATAAGATCTACTTTTTCTTTAAATTTGTTCTTATTACGTTTTTCATATTTTTCCGCATTTATTTGGTTACTTGTCGTTGGCTTTCGCAGAGATTCGGTTCCTCTGAAAAATGCGGGTTTTCCTAAGTTTCCATATTTAACGGAAATCGACAAGTGTGAATTTCGGTTCCCACAGGGAGCGGGTAGATGGGGTCGCTGCGCAACCCCGCTCCAAGATGCGCATGATCTGGAGCAGGTAAGGGTGGTCGCTGCGCCACACCCACTCTGGCACTTGAGCAATTTACATCCCGGATGTGTTCTGTCCAGAGCGGGGTGCTTTGGTCGCTCCAGACACCCGCTCCAGTGTACGCAAGATGTGGAGCGGCCCCTCGCAGTCGCTACGCCACACCCGCTCTGATGCACGCAAGATGTGGAGCGGCCCCCTTGCGGTCGCTGGTAAAGACCCACTCTGACACTTGAGATTGCATGATGATCATTTTAGCATTTCTTGAACCAAAAGCACTTCAAACTCTCTCAGAAGCTCCTTGAGGTACTCCAACACCTAATGAAGACAAATGAAAATGGATATGCAACCTAATAATGCTTTTATGCAATACTAGACACCAAAATACACAAGAAAGGGTTGGTTAATTCAATGAAAATCACAAGACATCAAATAGCCCAAGCTACGGTTAAAAGCCGAGAGAACGATTTGTCACTTTAATCTGACCGTCCGTTTGTGGGTGATAAGCAGAGCTCATATCTAAGCTAGTGCCAAGAAGCTTCCAAAGGGAACGCCAAAAGTGAAAGCGTGTATCTCGGTCGGACACGATAGACAAAGGTAGACCATGCAACTTATAGATTTCCCGAAAGAACAGGACAGCGACATTTACAGCATCGGACGTTTGCTTGCATGGTATAAAACGAGCCATTTTGGAAAACCTGTCGACCACGAAAAATATGGAATCGTTTCCCCATTGAGTGAGAGGTAACCTGAGAACGAAGTCCATGCTCACATCCGTCCAAGGTTGCGTCGGAAGCGGTAACAGAAGATATAGGCCGGCGTTGGATGCTTTTCCTTTGCTTAACTGGCACACTCGACAACGTTGCACATACCGCTCCACGTCCCTGCGCATTGACGGCCATAAATAAGAAGAAGTGGCGAGCAGCAGCGTACGATCTTAGCCTACGTGTCCTTCGACGTGGAGCTTTTAAATTATCTTAAGGCGCAAGCTACACTCTGGTATACACAGGCGCAATCCTTTGAACAAGAACCCATTGTGTAAAATGTAATCCTTAGAGACACCTGCAGTCGCTTCCATGAAAAAATAACCAAAATACTTATCGGTCGGATATAGATTGACAAGTGACGCAAACCCGACGACGGTGGTTTCCATAACGGTGAGGACATTGTGATAGCGACTTAAGGCGTCTGCAACGCGGTTTGATTTGCCAGACTGGTGACGGATGGAGAAGGTGAATTGTTGTAGGTAAGAGATCCATGAATCATGTCGAGCAGATATCTTGGCCTGGCTATCAAGGTGACGCAATGTATCATGATCAGTAAAGAGAATGAATTCACGGTGCACAAGGTAATGCGTCCAATGTTTTATAGCCTGGACGATGGCATAAAACTCCACATCGTAAGTTCTATAGCGGGAGCGAGCACCGGCCAATTTTTCACTATAGTAAGCAATCGAACGTCCTCGTTGGCTGAGAACTGCACCAATACCTGGTTTGGACGCATCACTACGCAACTCAAATGTCTCGTCGAAGTTAGGAAGGACTAAAATCGGTGCGGTAGTGAGCTTGGTTTAAATTAATTCGAATGCTTATGTTGCCGCGGAGGTCCAAGTAAACTTTCCTTCTTTCATACAGCTCGTAATAGGTGCCTTAATCGAACTAAAATGGCTAACGAACCGACGATAAAAAGAAGCCAACCCATGAAAACTGTGAACCTCAGAAGTGGTCTTGGGAATAGGCCATGACCGTACTAGTTCAACTTTGGATTGATCCATCGCCAATCCTTGTCCCGAAACAACATATCCCAAGAATAAAACTTCAGGTACACCAAACTCACATTTTTGTTTTGCTGCAAAGGGTTGATCACAGCGCAGCACACGCAAGATGTCACGAAGATGTGAAATATGGTCGCCAAGGGAGGAGCTAAAAATTAATATGTCGTCGAAGTATACGACGACAAACTTTCCAATGAATGGTCGTAGTGACTGATTCATAATGCGCACAAAAGTACTAGGCGCATTAGATAAGCCAAAAGGCATCACGAGCCATTCAAACAATTCTTCCCTCGTTTTAAAGGCTGTCTTCCATTCATCTCCTGGTCGGATTCGAATTTGATGATAACCACTTTTAAGGTCTATTTTAGAGAAAATAGACGCTGAACCAATTTGGTCTAAGAGGTCGTCGAGGCGAGGAATGGGAAAGCGATAGCGCACTGTGATTTTATTAATTGCCCTACTATCAATGCACATACGCCATGTCCCATCCTTCTTAGGTAAGAGGAGAGCAGGAACTGTGCAAGGAGTTAGACTCTCGCGAATGTGCCCTTTGCGTAGCATCTCTTCGACTTGTCTGCGGAGTTCTTCATGTTCATCAGGACTCATTTGGTAATGCGGACGGTTTGGTAGCGTTGCCCCTGAAACAAGATCAATGTGATGCTGAATGTCTCGTAATGGAGGTAAAGAGTTTGGTAGGTCCGTTGGAAAGACATCCTGAAACTTGTGTACGACTGATGCAATGTCGTTGTGAATTGTTGTGTTGAGAAGATGATGGGTAGTCGTAGGAACAAGAGAAAACGCCAAGCCTTCCGTATGCAGTTCTGTTTTAAATGCTTTGTAAGAACATAATAACGATGTTTGGGCCGCTGGTGTTGTCGTTGCAGGAGGCGGCAAAGCAGAGACTGGAGAGATAGGAATTGTGTCCTTGGATGGAAGAAGCAATATTTTTCTGGTTGTCCCATGTGAATTGATAAGTGTTATCAGCTCCGTAGTAGATGATATTTCTATCACATTCCCAAGGTCTTCCCAATAATAAATGGCTGATATCCATAGGGACCACGTCGCAGTAGATTCGATCCTTATAATGAGGTCCGATGGAGAAGGGTACGAGAGCCTGCCGGGCAACACACATACTTACGCCCTCGTGTAACCACCCGTGAGTATAAGGTTCTGGGTGTACTTCCCTAGCGATGCCTAATTTGTCCACCGCTTCCTGAGAGATGACGTTTCTGCTACTCCCAGAATCAATAACAAAGGTACAGACTCGGTCTTTGATAGTGCAAGTTGACCAAAAAATGTTAGCACGCAGCCACTTTGCGTCGTAACGACGAGGCGTGAGACAAATTTAGCGAAGGACTAATAAGTGACCCGTGTCTCCCATGGTGTGTTGAATATCGTCGTCGACTTGGTCTTCTTCTTCCTGTGAGTCATATACGTCCTGATTGTTGACGGTATCATCAACGACTAATCCTCATCGGGTTGCATGAGGACATGTTGTTTGACGATGGACATGTTTTCCACAAGAGAAGCAACGTAAGGCATTCGGTCGTGATGAACGGCGTGGTTGTAAGTCTTCTTGTGTGGATGGTTTTTCTGAGGAATTTGCGCCATTTCCGGTATCTTTCGCTGATGTTGATGGTGTACTGCTTCCTATCTGATCCTGTGTGCGAGTTCAACTAGATGAACGCGTTTGTTGCTCAAAAGAAGAAGTACGCCTATGAGCTTCACCAATAGTAGATGGGTCAAACTGAGCCATAGCTGTTTGAAGCTGCGGACGTAGACCTCTGATGAAACGAGAAACGAGTTGAACTTGGGTATCATTAATCTCATTACGAGTTAATACTAACGCAAATTCTTACCTTGGCGAAGATTTTGTAACCGTGTATACATCGTACGCCCATAATTATGTGGCAAGAAGGTCTGTCGAAGATGTTTGGTAAGTTTATGCCATGACTGAATTGGAGCTTTGCCGGTTCGAGAACGAGTTGTCTTGAGTTTTTTCCACCATGTTGCGGCATGACCTCGGAAGAGCATAGCGACTAAGGGGACACGACGTGCTGGGGGTACTTGTTTAAACTCGAGTATCTCTTCTACTGAAATCAACCAGTTGACGAGATCATGGCCACGTGACCCTCCATGAAATTAAGGAATATCGACTCTAAAACTCTTTTCCCAGTTATTATTATTGTTGTCACGACGTTGCAAGTCCTGAAGATAGACTTGACGATGAAGCTCTTCCTCGTCATTTGAATGAGTTGGTTGTGCTCTCTTGTCATCTCTAAGGTTGCGTCGTCAGTGCGGATTTTGTTGATGATGTAGCGGTAATGGTAGTTTTCGTCTTGGTGGTGGACTTTGATGGTGTGCCGGTGGTATGGGATTGTCAACGACGAGCGGTATGTGAGCGTTAACTCGAGTCGTCAAAGCTGTTGTTAAGGCAGTAATACGGGCCGCTAGGGTTCCCACCGTGTCGCCAAGTTGTTGAATGGAAGTGTGTGTTTGCTGGATGGATGTGTGTGTTGCTGTCTGCGCTTCAACGATCAGATCACGAAGGTCAGCAAGTTCCGTTGTGGTGTCATCCGGATTGTGATCCCGGGTATCACCACTAGTACTAGTTGTTTTCTTCACCATTGAAAACACAAAGTTCTTTCCCGAAAAGTTCTGATCTTGATACCAACTGATGGAGAGCGGAAGCTATAACTTGTTGAATCAATGGTTTGATTAACAAGTCGGTAACGTGTTCTTGAAGTCTCAACGAATTCAGGAACGATAAGGCGCGAATACTCTTTGCGGTGCTTTGCAAAAGCTCTTTAAAAACTTAGAAATCTTATTCAAATAATCTGTGTCAATAACGAAGGTTGAACACCTCTATAAATACTAACTAAGAAAACCCAAATCCTGAAGGAATAAAGAATTCCTTTTCCAAATATAAAACGCTAAACTTAAAAAAAAAAAAAGGGAAACAAAACCAATAGTAGAGAAAACGTCCATTCCTATACGGGAGTGGAATTGATAATGTCTAGATCCATGTCTTGGGCTGCATCACTCTTGAGCACGTCCTAATAGACCCACATAACCATATCGATCGTGATCTTCTAGATTATCATCAAGATCTAGAAAAAGGTATAAAATCTTAGTACCAGGGATTGTTGAGCTGCTGCAGTTACATTCCATTATAAAAAATGGAATACTTGATGACTTGCAGTTAAATTGCTTCAGAATGCACTGAATTCCTATACCTTCAAGGTCTGTAAACTGCCTGTCTGGTTCTGAGTCTTATATGATTAATGGAGATGTTTAAGAAAATTGTCTGTGTATTGAATTCTGGTTATCCTCACGTGTGCCATGGTGTTAAAGTATTTTGGTCCATTGACAGGCTGGTGAACACAAAGACATCCGCATATCATTTTCTCAAAGCTAAGGATAATTTGATTAAGATCATATGGACAAGTGTTTCCTGCTCCTTAGGGGGTATTGTTGTGCCACACTTAAAGAGTTTACGTAGAATCAAAATCACGTCTCTCTTCTCTTTTGTACTGAATATTATGAATGAAGATTTATTTAAAGAAGGCAGCGGCTTGTGGCTCCTAAATTTTCTACCTTGAAGCTGTATACACTGTCTGATTAATTAGTGCTATATATGATTAATTAATGGAGATGGTGTAAGTGATACTACTAGTGTAAGCCTGCTTTAAAGAGGTTATTGGAAAGCTAGTGTAATGCTGCTTTTCATTGGGGTTAACCTCAACAGGTCTCTTCTTTTAAAAGGTCTCAAACAAATCAGAAGGATTATGGAATAAATTGTATCATGTATGGCCTTATTAAGGTGTATGAACTATTTATATGTTTATTATATCCTACAGATGTAATTTGTTTCATTAGATATACTAGGATAAAATTGATCTCTGTCCTCAATCCAGATACAATCTTATCATAAAGTAAAAAATATAATTGTTCAAGTGCATAACATGTAATACAGAGAGCAAGTAATTCTCATACTCCCTCCGTTTCATATTAAGTGTAGTTGTAGAGAATTTTTTGCGTTACAAAATTAAGTGTCGTTTTCGGTTTTCAATACAAAATTTATTAGTTTTATTATGTAATTTGTTTTTCTATTGGTTAAAATATGGTTAGGTGTATGGGTAACTGTGCTTTTATATAGGAAATATGTAAAATTAATTGTTTTCTTAATCCGTGTGCACAGCTGTAGAGTGACACTTATAATGAAAGAGAGGGAGTATTATTCATCAAATTTCAGAAACTCTATCCTATTATAGTATTATTCATTCAGTTACTTCCATCTCCACCAATGAAGATTTATTGTTCTCTTTCATATGCCTCGTACGAGCAGAGTCATCATAGATTATGAGCACGTGCTTATAACACCTTCGAACATATAGAGGCTTGGAGCAACACGAAGCGAGCGACAATCAACCTCCTCAACGTGAGTGGTCTCGGCCTCCTCATCAATCATGCCAAACAAGTAATCGAGACGTGCCCTATCAGCTTTCTCAATCTCATCAAGTTTCAAGAGATTGTTTTGCTTCCCGTGTACAAGATCTTGACCTTCTACAAATCGGAGCCGTGCAGAAGAAGGAAAAGCTAAGTGATTAGTGAAGAGCAAGAGTACCATGATGCAGATTAAGCTGATTCTACAAGTATTGGCCATTGTTGAAGAGAAACTTGATCAGGGCTTTTCTCAAAAAAAAAAAAAAAAACTTGATCAGAGCTTTAGGGTTTTCCTGTTGTTGATGATCGCAAAAGCTTGTTGGAGATTTAGGTTATAATTTCTGAGAGTTGATCTGTCTAAGGATTATATATATAGAGCCTAATTACTCGTTCTCCTAGTTAACGTTGGTATTAAATAGACGGTCGTATACACCAGAGTATTATCTTCTTTTAATTGTTGTATTATTGACATCACATGATGCACTCTCAAGACTTATCTAAATTATCTAACTATAAATTTGGTTATGATTTTTTTTTTTAATTGGCTAAACATAAATGGATACGAAAAACATTTTAAAAACATATAACTTGTAAGACAAGCGAGAGAAAAAAGATTCTTTCTATAGAAATAGGAAGTGTTCATAAAGAAATTAAAAAAAGAAAAAGGAAATTTTCCTTTTACATATAATTTGTTTCTTTTGATTCATAGATTTGGTTTACATTATTTCCAAAAAAAGGTCAGATTTCAATTGGTGAATCTCTCTAGGAGTAAAAGTAGTATAATTGATGTAGTTTCTTATTCAATCGTTAAGAAAAGAAAAGTACAGTAACTTTTTTTTTGGGAAGAAAAAGTAACTTGTTCTAAAGTCTTTGAGCCAAATTATTCATGTTTTTGTTTTTGATCGACAGTAATCCTGCTAAACTGCAAAGTATTACTAACACTGGATTTTGTTCGTTCTTCTCTCTCTTTCCCTCTGATGACATCATCAAGTAATGTGTACGTGTGGTGAAACTTTTGTTCCCAAATTCACTAGATGGTAGACATACGGTCTACCTGAGTCTAGCGATTTAATGAAAAACAAAAAAAAAATCCAAGATTACTTAGAGCAGGCGGAATTTTAAGTATATTTAATTAATACCAGATATATTATATATTTTATCTAGTATTCAGGACTAACTAATTCTTTTCTTCCAATGGTTAGATAGGTAAATAAAACTTCTATTAATTAATAATGTTGAGATGTTAGACATACGGCTTAACTAAGTCTAACGATTTAATGAAAACAAAAAAAAAATCCAAGACTACTTAGAGCAGGCGGAATTTTAAGTATATTTAATTAATACCAGATACATTAAATATATTTATCTAGTGTTCAGGACTAACTAATTCTTTTCGTCCAAAATATTCAAACTTTGAGAGTTATAAGATAAAGATCAACAGAAACTATTATGAATCTCAAAATAAATTGAAACTCAAAAAACAACTGAAAAAGAGAAACAAAAAGATGTTAATGTCACCTACAGAGCTCTTGAACGGTTCAGAGCATAGTTTCTTGCAGAATTAGACTTGGAAAACTCACAATGTGCTCTCTGGATGAGACCACGTTTGACTATATTGTTCCCTAGAAGAGCAAACACTGGTGTCCATCCACAGAGAGCTTGGGATTCATGGCGTGTTCAGCAGCAGTCGAGGATGAGGAGCTGGAGCACGGCGACGCGAGATCAATAAGGATTCCAACATTGAATAACTATCTTTAGGAAAGAGAGAGAATCAATTTTAATCAAAATTAGGGTTAACGAGTAGGAAACATAATTGGGAAAGTGCTTTCTTATTTTGTCTTTTAAAAAGTTAATACATAAAACAATTAAAAAACTAGAAAATTGGTATGTGAAGGAACGAGAGTTTTATGTAGTTGAAGGGTATATTTGACAAACACCACACCAAAAGTGTGTGACAAGTAAAAAATGTCTTATGTTATCAATATAGTAGTATATCTACTATGAATAAAAGTAGCATATAAAGCCAAATGAGCATGTCCACGTGTGCATTTTTAATCAACCAATTGGATTACTTTAATCATACACGTCATCGCCTTACTATTTTGTTTATGTCTTCCTGGGCTTCGACTCTGGCCCGTTAATCATGAAGTCAGTGGTCATCTTCTTCGCGATCCTTCGTTTGAGGGCGCTTCCTCTTCCTGCGTATCATTTTTGTTACTCGATCTTTATAACTCTACGCACGATCTTCCAAATCCTCTTCAATCTCTTATTTTGGCTTTCAATACTCGAAAGAAGATCGATTTACAAACCTCACCATGGCAGAAACCACCGCAAGCAGAAGCAGAAACGAACCGGACACCATCATCAAACGACGACAATAATGGAGCAGATCTGAAAGGGAAAACGTCCAATTCCAACCCTAAACGCCGACCACTTTCCAGCCACTCTGCTACTACGCACTGAGTTTCCAAAGAGAGCACAAACCTTACCCGAAATAAGATCCTTGCACAGAGATTGACCGGCGACTCAGAATCTCAAACTCAGAAGCTCAAGCAAGGCGGAGAGACCGTCATGGACTAGACAAGAGGCAAATAGAAACCGAGGAAGAGAGGAGAGAAGGACCCGCCGAAGCCGGGCACTCACGCGGCGCTCACACACATACGCGACGCCGGTCCGGAGGGAGATCTGAACAGGTCTTATAGAGCCTAGAGAGAGAAGAGATAAGGTTTCTTTCTTACTTGATATCTTCTCTCTATGTTGTGTGTGTTTTGGTCATAAAAATGCAAACACAACAACATAAAATACCTAACAATTAGAAACTACTAGAATATGATCTCACACTTGCTAATCCTCTCTTTATGTTTTGTGTGTTTCGGTCGAGCTTTGAACCAACATGCGTTGCACGTGGAATAGCATTTCAGATTAAGGTCGATGATAAGACCTGTTCAAATCTCTGATGCTAGCTTAAGACCTTTGGGTGTGGCTCAGCATGGCTTCTTCATCTATCAGTATGATCATCATCATAAGTTCTGACATCACTATGAAGAGTAAAAATTTATCTTCCAAGTTCACAGGTAAACAAACATCAAACCCTTCTGCTCAGTTTTGTTTTTGATCCGGCTCACAAGGCTCTTTAGGCTATTCACAAGATCAATTGTATTACTCCAGTTCGTGTTTATTATTGTGATGTAGTTGTTCTGTCTGACGAGATAATTGTGTTAAATGAATATAAGTGGTGTACCAAACCTAATTCAAAGGGAAAAGAGAGTCAAGGGGGATTAGAAAAGAGAGGAGTCAGTCACATGAATGTCTTAAATTAGTGATAGAGAGTTTTGCTTTCTTTATATCTGTCAAATCTGATTATATATTTTCCCATGCTGTTTAAACATTTCCGCACAACTCAAAAAAGAAACAATGGTACTCGCCACGAACTCTGACTCTGAAGAGCATTTGCATTCCATTTTTGCTTCCAGATATGTCCGTGCTGCTGTTCCCAGGTCTCTTATCTCTGTCTGCGTTCTTTTTATTGACTGTTAGTTCATTTCAGTGTTTTTCTTTATCTATGATATGACACGATTCATAAGGTTATGTATTTATTCTGTTTGTATATCCTGAAACAGATTCAAGATGTCTGAGAATTGCATGCCCAAAGACGCTGCTTACTCAATTGCATGATCTTAATTTATTAAAAGGAGGTTAGCCTTCTTATCATTTTGATATACAATTAGTATTTTCTTTACTTCATATCTAGAATAGATATAGATGACAATACTTTTTGTGTACATAATTTTATATACATCGATATACTTATTTTATTTCTCAGAATACTTATCACAGCGTTGTTAATAAAATCTTCAGGTATACTGCTCCTCACATGACGACCTTTCTTGCTGTTAACAGTGATTAATTTCCAGTAATTAGAAAAAGATTCTGTCTTTTTTTTTCTTTTTCTATGAGTCTTATAGAGAGACTGATCATATACTGTTGTGTGATGTTTAAAAAGAGTGGCTTGAAGCTGGGAAGTTGCAGAGAGTAGTGTTGGTGATAATGAGCAAAGCTACTGGTGAAGTCTTGGAGAGGTGGAACTTCCGTATTGAGACTGATTCTAAAGTTGTTGAGAAAGGGTCTGTATTTTTTGAAATGTTGATTACTGTTTTTGAAGTTTTGTTTTCAGCATATTAAATTTTTGGCCTTTTTCAGTGTATCGAGGGAGAAGAGTGATAATGACATAATGAGGGAGATCCAAGCTATTATGAGACAGGTGGCTTCCAGCATTACTTACTAATGTTCTGTCTTTACAAAGAAAGATACCATTTCTAATGTTTTGGCGTGTTTGTGGGTTTAGAGGAAGTGGTGGCGGATGGAGAGCTGGGCCTACATCCAATGGATCGGATTGGGGGCCAGGCCAGAGCTGGGCCTTGGATGGGACTGAGTCTTAGAAGCCAGAGGCTTTGTAAGTTGAACAATATGCTTTTATACTTTTACAGAGATTATTATATTAAACTCAGCAGATGTTAGTGGGTTACTTCAACTCTGAAAGTTTGTCTTATCATCATCAAGGCATCACATATAACCATGGAACTAACAAATTTTAGGATACAGTAACTGAGACCTAGTGAGAAGTCAACTCCAATGATGCGACGTGGACCTGAAGGACCAAGAACACTTTGTAATGCATGTGGACTAATGTGAGAAAACAAGGTAATAAGCTAATAATAACACGTTCATTATTCATTTTCTTCTAACAGTACTTGGTTGTCTCATTGATCAGTCTATTCTATTTCCTACTTACTAAATAGAAAAACCAAACAGTAACATTTGTCTTCGATAATTTCAGGGGTTCTTAGAGACTTATCCAAAGCCCCTCCTCCTCCTTCAGCGGCAACACATAATCTGCCAATAAATAAGATTGATGTGAACAACATCATCATTTTTTTCATTCACTATATTGATTGAATTGCCCTTTAAGATAACATGCATTCTCGATAACATTGTTGTTGCAGGAGTCAATTCTTGAGGCTGAGCTAGCTGGTGAGATTAGCAACTCACAGTGACAAGTGTGAGTCAAAACCATTTTGTACGCAAGCAAGAAAAGATGTGAGTTTGATTGATGAGGGTTCTTTTGGGACACTCATAATCTGTTGTTGTACTATAATTTTAGAATATCACTCATGAGAAGAGAAGCAAAAACACAAACACATTGGCTCTCAGTCTCATTACATCTGTAAGTTTGATTTGTTTCAGAAGCTTTTATTATTTTCCTCAGGTAGAAACAGTGAACTTTGTTGTAACTTTAAAATATTGACACAACAATAAACATTTTTATATTTAATTAGATAATTTAAACAAATAAATTGGTTGATATCGTGCATCCCAAGTGATATTAACCGGTTCAACTGCGGTGCAATTTTAAAAGTTATAAAAATGTATAGATATATCGTATATGTAGAGATTTTTGTTACTGTTAACTGCGGTGCGGGGCGGTTCATCAGTTACCATTCGGGAAAATTTAAGATAACAACTATTTGTGAAAATTTAAGATAAAAATCATTATTTTTAAATGGTTAAACAATAAATAACACCTTCAATTAAATATGTATATGATTTTTGACATAAGTTTATAGTAAAAATATGTCTACTAAAATGATTTTGTTGTTTGTTATTAAAAGTGATGCTCTATGACAAGAAGTGTTTTAAAAAAAACATATCGGCTGGTTGGATCATGACTCTCTCTTTCTTCTAAATAATTTTGAGTTGTGCTAAAAACCAACAAATTCGGTTTAAGAATCGATCACTCGCTAAAACCGATGGTTCATTTTGATATTAAACCCTGATTTTTTCAAATTCAATTTAAAAAGACAATTTTTTTTAAAAAAAAAATCTTTCATAAGAATATGTATTGTTTTGATATCTATTTAAATAAATTATTTTCATTATATTTTATATTATTTTTGAAATTTTTATTTTAATCCCATATCATTTTAACTTCAAATAATGACAAAAAGTCTTATAAAAATGATTTTATAGTTATGCATATATATAAACTTCAAATTAAATTAAATTTACAACTCTATTGGATCGGTGTGACATTTGACCTAACTGCAATGTCAAGTCAATTTTCGGTTTAATATTCAAAACAGTGATGGTAAGGATAAATTAATATCATCCAGTTTATAAAAAAAAAGAATAAATAAACATTATTCATAGCAAAAAATATATGCAATTTTAAATTTATATAATATTATTTTAAATTTAAATAAAAATCAAATGATTTTATATACTCAATTTTCAGATTTTGATAGTGATTATTTTCTACCAATATTTTGAAGATAGAAAATATAAAACTAAAGATTAAATATTACAGTAATTATTATGTAAATTTATACCAAAAACAAAACGAGGGTTCTTTTAAAAAAAAACTTAAAAATCTATATTTTATAAAAAAATTTGTTCATTTTTAGTATTACTTATGAAACTATTACTAGCATTAACTACGATAATTTTGTCAATCGTTATCTTTTTTATTTTATTCCTTCTGTTTTTAATTAAAATTTTTGTTTAAGGTATTAGTCGCGCATAGCGCGGCCAAAAGATCTAGTATACTATATTAAAAGGTCAATATAAGCAAAGGAGAGCTATGTCACATCAGATAAAATAATCAATCAATAGGGAGTCGGTATATTACCACGTCAGCATACGAAAATAGGTTAGTCTTGGGCTTTTTTTTTTTGGGTATTCGTAAAAGCATCTTGGCGATCTCCTCTTTCGGACCAATCAAATCCATCAGCAAAAGCGGTGTATCTTCCGGATTCACGATCCATGATCCCAAGCTTTAGTGGANCTCCTCTTTCGGACCAATCAAATCCATCAGCAAAAGCGGTGTATCTTCCGGATTCACGATCCATGATCCCAAGCTTTAGTGGAAGTGAGTGATTGAGATGAAACGATGGTGGATGTCTTTGTAGATCATTATAAACATGTACATTGATGTGTTTTTGTTTTGTTCCCAGGGCAAGTTTTGATGCAAATTTCCATGGGTTTGAGAACAAGTCGTGGAGGAATCCTGGTATGAATGTCAAAGATTTCTTTAATTTTGGGTTTAACGAGCAAAGCTGGTAAGATTATTGTAACCCTGGGGTAAGTAAACATGTTTTGATTCTATTCTTTGTGGAAAGGGGCGTATTTGTTTTCATCTTGATGAGTTTATTTCTGTTTTAGTTAAAAGGAAGAGCAACTGAGGTTGAAGGTGGAACTCATGAACGCACACCATCAATGGACTTGCGTTATCCACGTGATTTTGACTCTAACGTGGTGATACAAGTCAGTTAGAGACTGAATGCTTATTGTTTTGTTAAGTTTGTTGTTCTCCTTATATTTCCTTGATGGTGGAATGTGTGAAAAGCAGATCCCAGTGACTAATGATGTTGAGGAGCTATCAAGCTTGGCACCCGTGAAAGCAAGGTCTCTCAGCAAAACATCAGATAAAGCATCTAGAAGTGAGGAGTTTCATTCAGATATTGGAGAGGATTTGAATTTATCTTGCGATTATCGTTTTGTTTGACGGGGACACATTATATGAGCATTACCTTGCTGGAGCTGTGATTAAGTAAGCAAGACCACTAACTGGTATAGACTTTCCGGTGTACTCTGATTCTTTCCACTGTCCCAAATAGGTTTACAAAGAAATTTCCACTGAAATTCCTGTAGAGTAGCTGTTTGACAAGGAGGAGACACAAACTGTGTCAACTTTATGTTCTTAGCTAAAGTCCTTTGTGAGGAAACAAAAGGAAGTAGCTGAGAGATGAAGTAGAGGTTTGAGACGAGTGCAGATTGGAGAATGATTGGCATGTTGGAAGTGTAGAATAGCTTGATCAGGTAAGAACCCTGTTGGCCACGGGCACTCTTTGACCTCACGGGCAACACAACATGAAAGCCGTGGAAGTAGATAACGATCAGAAAGATCAAGACAGTAGTAACCGTTTGGCCTATTAAATACTACAAGGTTTGCATTCTGATACAAACTATTTAGTACTCTTGGAAACTTCTCTGATATAAACTATTTAGTACTCTTGGAAACTTCTCTGATATAAACTATTTTGTGTGACTGCTTATGTCTTTTTCAATGATTCTTCAGGTCCTTAGAAAAAACTGTCTGGATTTCCCTGATCTCGAAACCTTGTGCATCAAAGATCAATCCCTTCCGACTGATAGTGGGATCTTTCCCTCTTGCCTTTTATGTCTTTCATCCTTGAGTCTACTGTTATTTGTCTAACCCCGAAATTTTATGATTAATAGGCGTGGAGAAAGTTGTTGGCTGGGCTTTCAGTCACCATCTTATGAGCTGCTCAGAACCGACGGTCAAAGACAACAAGCTTATCATCTCTGCTTAAAAGTGAGCTTTTTGAATAAAAACCCTGTAGTATAACTTGGATTGTTGCCTGTGATATAAAATAACCTTTTGGCATGTGTTTTGGCAGCATCACATATGGCCTGCAGGTGTAGCATGGGATTCAACAGAGACTGAAATCTCTTACCTGATGTGAGAGTTCATAAACTAGATTTTACTATGAGCGTTGGGGTAGTCTTTGTTTGCAATCTTTTATGATTGATACTATCAATTTCTTTTTTGTCAGGAAGCTTATATATCCAAAGTAGAGCAGCTTGCTAAACTCAAACAAAACCAGGATGAGGATAAAGCTCATGTGAGGCTACACTGCTGCAGGTCTTTGATTACTAATTTGCATACTCTACTTTACTGGTCTATAATACCTTATACGTTTTTGTGCTGATGTTAACACAGTTTTGACTTTCCTTCACCGAAACGTGGGAAGATGGTGAAAATGCAAGTACATCTCTAGAAGGCTTTGAGAACATGCAGTCTCTTAAGTCCATTGATAACTATACGGCAAGTGTTTTTTTTTTCCTTTCAGTTTCCTTTTTGAATTTTGTACTTACTGCTCATTCATCATGCTAAACAATTATCTTATTCCTATTTACACAGCTGGTGAAGCCATCAGACATCCAGGGAACAGTAGAGACGCTATTTCCTGAAGTTATTTTGTGTGTTAAGATTTATAACAGTCTCAAATTCAAGGTAACTGCATAGTTCTGTAAAATCTTAAATGCGCTAATAATATATTTTGGAGAAATCAAAGCCATCGCATTTGGATACCTTGGTATTGGTCAACCGATATATAGTTGATTAGACATAGAGGCAAGCGTTATATGAAAACATCATTAACAACCTGTGTGAAAATTTTGTTCAGATTCGAGAATTTTTGGTTCTAGGAAGTCAAATGTTAACTGAGTTAAAGGACAAGATACACTGTTACAGACCGGTGATGGAAAAGACTGGAAAGTATGTTCCCTCTAGATATTTCCTCATTGAAGTAAGAATTAATCATTTTTTGTATTATGTTATATAGAATTTGCAAGATGAGATGATGGATCTGATGGATGTGAGTTCTGAGATTCAAGAAACGCTTGGTAGAAGCTACAATGTTCTTGATGGTCTTGATGAAAATGGTCTCATGGGAGGTAAAGCTATTGTTGTTGCAAACGTACTCTGTCTTGCATTTTTCTTAATGGCTTTTGGTGAATTTTTTTTCAGAGCTTGAGGCTCTTGAAGCTGATATGGGAGACGGGACAGAAGCAGATGCGATGCCTTCTTATCTCCAACCCGATAAGCAAAGTGATTAATGATGATGAACTTTTTTTTTTTTTTTTTTTTATGATGAACTTAACTTGCCTTCAGTACCTACTGGGCATACACAGGGTCGTGTTCAGGTTAACTTCTTAACAACCTTTTTTCTATAAGTTTTGATTGTATGATTCGTTTCTTAATGAATACGTAATGAGAGGATTAACGGTGTGGTTAACAGGCTGAGGATGTGTTTGGATTGCCTGCGGTGCCACGAGCTTCTCGCTGAGGATAAGGTCTGGCGATTCTCTTTGTGGAGTGGAGCTACTAAGCTATTTTTTAGGCTTAGGGTTCTACTCACTTTGTTCATAACATTTTCATCCTTTCTTTTGGCTCTGTAATGGAATCTTTTTTACAATAATTGCGTGTTATGGATGGCTCTTTCTTCTCAAATTAGCTCCCATATGGTTTAGCTAAGGAAACGGAGGAGTTAGCTTTATATGTTATAATTATTACTCACTTTCGTGTTACTAATTAATTTAATACATTGAGACCATATAGAGTTGTTCTCTATGTCAGGTTGTTATAGTTATTTAGTGTAAATAGTATCATAATTTTATAAAATACTAAAATAAATTGGGTTGGTTTTCAACTTTCACAAATAAAAAGTATTATTTGTAAGGGTTGATTGGTAGAGCATTAGCATAAGCATTATGCTCTCTATTATCTAATCAACATTTGGCAAAGAAGCATTTAGAAAAGCATTTACCAAAAGCAAATGCTCTCCAAATGCTCTTTGCTCAATGCTCTCACATAGAGCTTTTGGGAGAGCATTTGCATATAGAAAATATAAAACTTAACAATATTTATATATAATTAATTTATTTTTGTTTAAAAATATAAACAATATTTTTTATTATTAAATATAAATTTATATTTTAAAAAATAAAAATAAAATTATAATTATTTTTTTAAAATAACAATATTTCACATTTAAAATATAATATAATTTATATAATTACATATATCATTCATTATTTTTAATATAACATAATATAAATTATATATTAGCGATATAAACATATTATTTAGACACTAATAAATAAATTATATATTAAATTTTATGATAATTTTATATATGAATAATTTAGTGCTCTACCAATAAATAAATAATAATAATTTATATAAAAATTATAATCAATTTATATATAAAATATAATTAATTAATTTATTTATTTAATAATAATAATAATTTAATAATAATTAATTAAATTATAACTATAATTTTATATATGAGTAATATGTTATATCCAAAATAATTTAATATTTTTTAAAAAACTTTAAAATTTTAAATATAATTAAATAATGAAATTCATTATTTTAAATAAAATTATATATTATTAATTTATTATATATATATATATTATTTTAAAAGTAATATATTATTTTACTAACTATTATGATAATTTTAAAATCGTATACTGCTAATGCTCTACCAATCACTTTATTAAAAACTTTAATGAAAGCATACAACTTTTATAGCATACTGCTTCTGCAGCATACTGCTACTGCTTTATCATCTGTTGTACCAATCGAGGCCTTAGAAAACAATATATCAAGAATATTCTTTTTCAGGAGAGAAAATAGAAAGTTATCCAAAAAGGAGAGAAAACAGAAAAAGTATTTTTTTGTTGAGATTTCAGCTTTTTTTATTCTTACTATTCTAATGTTTCAATAGAATTTGAATATTCCCTTTTTATAACATAATAGTTTAAAATTATTTTTTCTTTCAATATATAAATTGCTTTTATATTTCAATGTAACTTTATGTTTATTGGATATTGTGTGGCCAATTAAATTATTTAAATTACTGTGTAATCGATTAAATTTATATATTAAATGAAAGTTTTCTAAAATAAGAACTTATATATTACAGATTTTATTTAAAGCTGATTACATTTTGAAACAGATAGATTAATCTGTAAACTAACTCTATATAGATATCAGGAAAAAATTGTTAAGTGGTCTCACCTTGAATTTTTCTCATTCTGTGTACTCCTAATTGGAAGAAAATAATCAACATCTAATATTATGTTACTCTCAGTATATAAAAAATGGTCAAACTGTAAACCAATTAAAGATAATGTAAGTAAGACATAAAGCTGTATTTTCATTTAAACAAATATAGGATCAATTGATAACAATTTAATTATGCCCAGCTTAGGACAATATGGGAGAGTTTTCATACATTCTAATATTATAATATCTCACGAGTAGCTAAATCTGTTTTCTCTATCACAAACACTCACTCTATTTTTGGAGTTTAAGCTTTTCTATCTGATGATATTAGTAGTTTGATCCAAAAAAAGAAATGGTCGAACTATACATTGTAATTGGAAAAAGAAAACAAACAAAAATCAACCAAAGACTTTTAAGGTATATGAACTGGAAGCATAATGACTAGGTGGAGTCATAAAACAGTTTTTGTCTTGATGAATCCAAAAAAAAGAAAATAGTAATCAGTGTTGAGGAAAGAAGAAAGAAATGGAAGGCAAAAATATAATGAAAATGTTGAGAAAATGATATCTTTACTCAACAAAAAGTTGTCAGACAATGAGTTATTATTAGAGTTAGTCTAAGAAAGTAATTGAAATGACGTCCAAATAATAAACAATATAAATTATTAAAGAGTGAATACATGATATATATATATATATATAACAGCAACATACAACTTATTTGCAAAGAAAATTTTCATATATAGACTCAAGAATGACTAAAAGTATATATCATAAATTGTATATATTTGTGATAAATATTTTCAGTCACACTAATATTTTCATAATACTTTTTTTTCTTTATAGCAAAATAGTAAACAATATAAATATCATATACACTGCTAAAAAATACAATATCCTTTTTATATAACAAAGAAAAGATAGAATATAGGTAAAAAAAATTGGAAATAGCAATTCTCTGCAATTAAAGAATAAGGAAAGAAAATTGTAAAAATACAAAATAAAACAAGAAATATACATGAAAAAAAGATTTATTAAAATAAAATAATAATATAATTTCCATAAGTGATAATGCTAAGTTACACTAAAAAGTCTAAATTTACAATATACACAGTTTTATTTACATCTTTAAGCATATTATCTAATTAAAATGATTCTAAAAAAATGCCAGCATGAAGAGTTAGAAAATATATGATAAATATAATACATAATGTTAAAAGTACATCATCAATGATCACTAAAAAATTATGTTAGTAGTAATAAAAATGAAATGACAACACATTTATTAAAACCATAGAACGACACTCAATAAATTGTTATTAAATATACAAACTACAAATTAAATATGCTCAACGCAAACACACATAAAAATCAGACATCATATTTGGATATATTTAAATAAATAATGTTAAATATATTATATTCTTGATAATTTTAAAATTACTTAAAAGAAACTAAATTATTAACAAAGTAATATACAAATAAAACTAAAGCAATATTTTGTAACGTCCAAATAATAATGAATAAAAATATATTATGTTAATAAAATAGGTTTTAGATTTTAAAGACTTCTAATTCATGTAATATTACAAAATTCAAAAATAAATATTGACATAAATATTTTATCCTTAGATATATTAAACTAATATTCTAGATTGATATTCAATTGTCAATTTTCAAATATTACACGTAAACAATATTATTAAGTATGTTTTTTTCTTTTGAAAAAGAGATTTTATATTTTAAGTAGGTTATTGGAATATTTTTTCTTTTTGTGAATTTATCCAGTATGAGATTCCGATCTCTTAAACTAAGATAATTTATATTATATACATAATTATAATCTTTTTACATAATTCTAAACTCTCGAAATTGATCCTTCATATTTTATTAGTTAATTATGTTACATAAAATAGAAACATATTTTACAATAGTATAAATTTCATGGTATATTGAAGATAATTATATAACTAAATTATCCATTACCACTAATGAATTTGGTAAGCCGAAATATGTAGTACAAAAAAATTTCAAAATAATTACATTTACTACACTTTTTTATAAAAAAATATTTTCTAGACTGTTCTGTATATAAACTATCGAACATGCTATATTAAATTAAGCATATCGTTTCTAAATTATATATTATGCTATATATTGAATATTTGTAACAGCCAATGGGGGTGATTGGTTGGGATGTATCTAGTAACTTTAGCTTTAATTTCCATCTACAACCATAAAAATTACCAATCATGATTTATCTAGTTTTTAAAGCTAAAGTCAATTTTTCTAAAAAAAGGTTGTAGCACCCTTGTTTTCTAAAGCAGTATTTTATTTGTTGTAGAGAAAAAATATTGCTGTAGAAATATCTTTCCATATCTATTATTTTTCTCATTTAATTTTTACAGCTACATTTGTTACAGCTACATCAAAAATTTCTACAGAAAAAATTCTACAGTAAAATTTTTACAGCTACATCCCAACCAATCACCCCCAATATTTTGTATCAATCTGTTTGACTATAAAAAGATGTGGACCATGACTTGGTTCAACCTCCTCCTAAATTGGGCTATCCAAAATCTAATAATGTTACCAATGATTCGTCAAAACAAACCAGTCTTTCGTTGATGTTTGTTGGTTGTTCTATTTCGGTCTGGATTCACAGACCACCTCAAGCTTGAGTAATAGATCAACCTTTCGTTGCCAAAAAAAAAAAAAAAAAACAGTCTTTCGTGTTGGGGGGTTATATGAATCCTTGAACCTTGTTTATATATAGAATGTCAAAAAAAACTAATAATGAAAATATATTACAAATCAATATTTTGGATGAATGTAGGGAATTATTAACGACTATGCATCAAATATATTTGCCTAATTTATGCAATCATAGCATTAAGATTGACACCAATATGATATTCTGGCCAAAACACAAAAGATCACTAACTAATATTGTGTTTTGACTTGGCCAGCAAGTCTACAATAAATATCATGAAGTAATATAATTTATTGCCAATTATTCAGAATGGCAATACAGTTGGAGCGAATCAAGCAGATTTGCCTTTTTCAAAAAAAAGAAGAAGTCGTAAGTGGTCTAGTTCTATAATTGATTGGTAGAAAAAGTTGCATTGCTAATAGGAATACTAAATTCCCACATCAGGACTGTGTTCCCCCTCTCATCCAGGAGCCCTCCCAGAGTACTCATTTGCAGAAACCTCCTGTTGGTTTTCTCAAATGTAACGTGGCTTCCGCGTGGGTAGAAGCTTCTCAGAATTGTGGAGCAGCGTGGATCGTCAGAGACTCTCTTGGTATGTCATGTTTTCACAGCAGGAGAGCCTTCTCTTATGTCTGTTCAGACCTGGAAGCAGAGTTATTATCTATCCTATGGGCTTGTGAGGCAATGCATGACTTACATATCAAACTAGTGATTATGGAAGTGTCTTCGAGCTTAGCATGGAAGGTGATCAATAACCCATGGTCTTTTCCCAATTTGACGCAAGTCTCATCAAGGATCCTCTATGCTTTACATAAATTTGATCAATGTTACCTGCTGGAGACTCCTAAAGAGAAGAATATAGTAGCCATCAGAATTGCTACGAGTGTAACCAGGGATGGCCGTTACCGGTCCTATTTGGGACAAGGGGGCCCGAGTTGGTTATCTTCTTCTCTCCAAGCAGAAGCTGTAGGAGTTTCGTCTGCATCTCTGGTTTAATATTTTCCTTCTCATGAAGGTCGTTTGTTGTTGGCATCTCCTGATGTCCTTTTTTCTTTTCATGGGTATTTCTTTTTTTGATGATTGTTTTACTCTGTTGGTTCTCGTCCCATGTCCTTTGACTGGAAATCTTTTAATGGATGCATTCCTTAGACAGAAAAAAAATCCCTAATTGATTGGAAATAAAGCTTATACGGTATTTTAGATTAGTAATATTAAAATCTAAATTATTATTTGTGAAGAATATTTGCTTCGTTGTCACGTTTTCCGTAATTTCAGGTAGTTTTACTTATTTTTATGTTTTTATAGTTTTATGATTAATTATTACTCCTAATGAATAATTGGATTTATTAATATATAATTAACCATATATTAAAAATGATATATCTATTATAATTAAAAGTTATTATTAAGAGTCTATGAGTTATGCCATGTCAGCCAATTTAATCAGCCAATAGGAGCTGCATTTTCTGCCACATCACTACCATGTGGGATTGTTCAGATCAATAATATGCTGATTCGTATAGCAAAACAACAAAGATTAAGCGGTAGAGTTGGTAAAACACAGCTCCTAAACCTTCTAAAATTTGGGTTCGACTCCCACCTGTGACATTTTAATTTTTCTGACCCCACTAATATCCAATCCTGGATCGCCCCTGCATCTGCTATACCAGAAGGAGGGCGTTCAACATCAAACAATCAAATTGTTGACCCAGAGAATGAAAAGAATGGGGCACGATTAAGATTAGATCCACCTAGAAAACATAAATCACCATTACATTTCCTTGTGTTTTATGTCGTCCTTTTCGTTTGGTTATGCACTATAATTTAGAACTTTATCTATTTTTAATTAAACTCAATGTGGTGGGTGGTGTTTAAGTAAACGCAATATAGGCATTGAAGAACTCACTTCCTCTGCATGTTAAAATATGTTAAAAAATATAATTTGAGATGTTAAAACTATTCATCAAAAACTATTTATACAACTTCTGAGCTAATAGTGAGTAATGAAACATTATATATACATACACTCACAAAAGATCTGGAGAATAGAAATTCACAAAAAAAACCTTTAAGAGGAAGACATGACATGGTTAGAGAAAGCATGAGGACGTTGGTTTGGGACTCCCAGAGGTCCACAAAACGACTCCAGAAAAAAAGAAAAATGTTAAGTTAGAGTAAGTTTCTTATTAGACAGTACACTAATTTGTTGATATTTTGTTAGGAAGCTTTTAACTAAATAGACTCTTTTTTTCTCTGCGAACTCCTAACTAAATTATCGAAAATGTGTCAAAAAAGACTATGGTGTTAGGCTGTTGTCTTCTATCTAATGACTTTATGTGGAAACTGAAAATGAAACTGAAACTGAAAATTTAACAATGTTTCTGGATTAATTTTCTGACACTTCTTACAGAGAGGCATATTATACTAACATGGTATATTATTCTCTTTAGTTGAAATCTATTTAAGTTTGCCAAGAGGATTTCACAAAGTTAGGACCAGTGTGCACTTAAATATATAATTATATGATCTTTACTTGGCTGACATATTCATAGATAAAACTAGGGGTGGCAGGGATCGAATACTACCATAATTTTAAGTTTTTGCGGTTTGCTTTGTATTTTACGGATATTTAATATTTGATTTGCTTTGTTTCGAAAATTACGGATAATATTTGTGAAAAATTTACAGATATTAAGGATATTTCATCCACTTTGTTCAATATAAATATTTTTTTCTTAAAACTATACAAGTTTGTTTCCAAAAATATATTTTACATAACAAAGATTAGTGAAATTATATGTCTCAAATTTTTTTAAAATTAGTTAATTTTAAATAAAACATAAAATTTTAAGAAAATTATATTTTTATAAAGATTTTATCTTCCTTTCTTAAGTTAATACTTTTATATGTAATTTTATAAATATAATTAATTAAATTATATATTAAAATAATAATTATATAAATTATGCATTTAAATTTCTATATTTAATTGTATATATACACTTATTTTTATAAAAAATTGGAATGGATCAGATATCTGATTCTAATTTATTAGTAATTGTGATGTACTTCGTTTTTAATGAATATTGAATTTTAATATTTGCTTTGCTTCGAAAATTTACGGATATCCAAAATT
The DNA here is from genome assembly GCA_932364175.1 of Eruca vesicaria subsp. sativa. NCBI lineage: Eukaryota > Viridiplantae > Streptophyta > Magnoliopsida > Brassicales > Brassicaceae > Eruca > Eruca vesicaria. Next base: position 83,453 of record CAKOAT010261820.1, on the reverse strand, counting down.
TTCAAATCAAAATAGTCGATTCAAACTTTATGGATAAAAAGTCCAACCCTAGAGAAATTGTTAAGGAGATTTCAAACACCCAAAACTGATAAAACATAATTGTTTCATTAATTTTTTTGTAAGGAAACAAATCATAATTGCTTAGACTAGGAAATAACTAAAACTACATAACCAAATGCACCACATTGTTAATATACAGTCGTCAAGGCAACCAAAACAAATACATCATAAATTCAAATAAACCAAACAGTCTTAAGAAAATACATTTGTCAATAACACAAATAGTAAATAGTTAGTGATATAACAAGCGTTAGAGCACTCCCAATGGAGATTCTTCCCATTTAAATTCTTAAAATATGTATTATGTATATATATATATGTACATATTATATATGTATAAATATTGGAATCCTATAAAAGAATTTCCTTTGGAGGTGGTTTTAGGATCACAAACGAAAGGTCCAAAAAAATTGAATCAATTAGTAGTTATGTATCTCTTTGTTTTCTAACTTTTAAGGATATACAAAACTAACTTATGCAATTCACTATGATTCATTTAAATGTTAGATTTTGTTTCACTATGTCAAAGTGAAATAAAATAATAAGAATACATACATATATATATATATAAATATATATTACATTTTCTGAATTATATTTGCTAATTTTATATTCTCCGAAAATAGAGAATAATGAAGGTTACTATCCTTTTAATTCAAACTAAAAATGTTTAGTACAATCTCAGATTATTTATTATTTGTTTGTTCAATGTATAATGATTTAATGCTTCATAAAATTAAATAAATAAATATATAATAGTTTTTACTATAACTTTCTGCCCGTAGGGCGGACCAAAACCCCTAAATGAGTGCATGCTTGTCAAGGATTGAATAGTTCTGTCCAGTTTAAGTTTCTATTTTTTCTCAGTTTAGTTTCCTTTCTGTTTGCATCTTTTAAAGTTCTTTCCCTTTCCAAACAGTTTATCTATATAATTTCACCATTTAGGAATGGTAATTGTTTATTGTTATGATTTTCAAACCACCCTTGCACCTCTGATATGTGTTAATTACTCCTCTTTAAATATTTAGGAACTGATATCATAAAATCCTTACTGCACCTATGAATTGTTAAAATTTGTTAGTTTTTTTAACTATTACATATATTACCTTGTTCATTACTGATATCATATAATTCCGTTAGATCCAACCAAAATTTAACTCCTTAAAACTATTTTCCTCAAAAAGAATAATACTGTTATTGGAATGATTATTTATTTTCAACTTTATAAAAGAGGAGTTTAAATGCATATATATACTACTAATGCATCACGCCTTCTCAGACAATTGGTTACAAAAAAAATTAAACTCTAATTATTTCATAGAACATTATACAACTTATGCCTACAAGCTTGTATATATTTTTTGATATTGAATTTCAATAGTTTGGAAATTGTTTCCCCAAAACCATCACATAAAATAAAATTAAAATCCAAATAATTGAAATAAAGTAGTCACCCTAAATATAAAAGCTATATACAAAAACAAAAACTATAAAATAAGATAGAAAAAATTGAAGTTTATGGAAAATAACCCGGGCGTAGCTCGGAAAAATCTCTAGTATATATAATAAATCTTACATAAAATACAAATTTCATTGATTAGATGATTATTATTATCTTAAATAGTTTATTTTATTTAATCATAAATTAAAAACAAATTAATATATAACTGGCCATTAATTAAAAATGAATTTTATTCATTTGATAATTATCCTTATCTAAAAATAAATTATATTGTATTATAAAGTCTTTTTGAACCTTACGGAACAATCATATTTGATAATATAATCAACCGTAAATTTAAACAAATTTCATTGATTTGATATAAAAATATTTTATGTTGTGCTATTCAAAAAAATATTTATAGTAGATTTAAAAAACATTTTTAAATTAGGAAAGATAAATCCCTAGATATTATATATAATATTAATGCATATATTAATGTTTCCAAATTTATTTTACACAATAAAGATAATTTTATTATATTGACAAAAAATTTCATATGTAAAAAATAATATTTAATTTATTACTAAATAGTTGAAAAGTATTAGTGTTTTTAAGTTTATGTTATGTGATAAAAAGTATTTATACCATAAAACTTGTTTAATTTTGATTAAATATTTTAAAATGTATGAACGTTAGTTTACTTTTATTTTATTTTAACTAATAATTTATTTAGTTTAAAATATCTGTAAAATTATTATCCCCGTACATGTGAACAAAACATCTAGTTTTGAATATAATAGTTGTATATTTTTATGGCCGAACAATTACATAGACTAAGCATATAATGATGACGATAACAGCTAAGAAACGTTATAAAAGCTATGTATCCATAAGTAATGTATAGTTATAATTGAAATAATGAATATAATCAAGTGTGGAAGACCCCAAAGTAAATATGGTAAAACCATACAAAAATTATATTTAATAGGCTAGTCCAGTGGCATCTATAGTAAATAGTCTAGTTATTAAAGGGTTGAGATCAAAAGAAGCTGAAAATAATTCTTATCATGATACATGTGCAAAATGACATATATGTAAATAACTTACATTTTCTAAGGTTTAGTCTCATATGCCTCTATTTTGGAGTCAACTTCTCCAGTATCCCTATTTTTTTAGAGATAATCTCCTATGGACTCGCGTGATCTCTTATACTTATACTAGATTTTATACTCGCGCTACGCGCGAGTCTGTATTAATAATTTAAAATAATTTAAAACAAAAAAATTAATTGAGTAATATAATTTTCTTATTTAAAATATAATTTTTTATTTAGTATTTATGTTTTCTTATAATTATGTTATCTTATTAGCTATTTAGTTATTTGTATTTGTAAATATAATAATTATGTTTGTAAACATATTCATAATTATTGGAAATATTAATTTATATATTAAAATATTAAATAGATTTCTCAATGCATGTAAATTGTTAGCACATTATAATATTTTCATCATACATTTTTATATNGTATTTATGTTTTCTTATAATTATGTTATCTTATTAGCTATTTAGTTATTTGTATTTGTAAATATAATAATTATGTTTGTAAACATATTCATAATTATTGGAAATATTAATTTATATATTAAAATATTAAATAGATTTCTCAATGCATGTAAATTGTTAGCACATTATAATATTTTCATCATACATTTTTATATTTTTTGACAAAATAAATTATTAAACTTCAGCATAATATATAATTTTTCTTTGTACTTAGAAAATATAATTTATTATTTTCTCTTTAAGTTGTATAAAATTTTAATATTTAAATAAGTAATATTTAGATTTTTTTTTGTATATGTAATGAATAACTGTATTTATTAACATATTTATATAGTAAAGATTTTTGTTACCATTCACCTTCTTAGAAATAACAAAATTAAGATAGTCATTTGCCAAATGCTTTTGATATTTACTTTATGTTAATTTTTAAAATTCTTCTATATACTTAGTTAACTACCTCACTTATATATGATGTTTTTACTTTTGTAATTTTATCAAATTTTGATACTGATTTACATTTTATTTTGAAATAGATCATTTTTGTTAATATTGACTTTTTCTAAGAAATATAAAAATTAAGATAATTTGTTATTTTAATGTTAATTTCACAAATCTGTAATATATTAAAGTTAACTTATATATATTGTTTTTACTGTTATAAGTTTACCCGATACACATTTAATTTTTATTCTGAAATTATTGTTTTGGCAACATTAACATTTTTAAAAATAACAAATAAAAAGATTATGTATCATGATATGATTTTTTTTTTAAATTCTATGTGAAAGTTTTCAATGGCTTATAACTCAATTTTATATAGTATATAATATATATATATATATATTACTATTCATTTTTTAAGAAATAGCAAACTTNATTATGTATCATGATATGATTTTTTTTTTAAATTCTATGTGAAAGTTTTCAATGGCTTATAACTCAATTTTATATAGTATATAATATATATATATATATATTACTATTCATTTTTTAAGAAATAGCAAACTTAAGATAATTATTTGACTAATTATTTTTGGTAATTATTTTATGTTATTTTCGAAATTATTTTATAAATTAAGTTAACTTATATATGATTTTTTATTTTTGCAAGTTTGCCATATTTGATATTGATTTATCAAATATATGATGTTTTATTTTATGATATATAAGTTAACTTAATTTATCAAATATAGCAAACTTACAAAAATAAAACATCATAAATAAGTTAACTTGATTTATAAAATAATTTCGAAAATAACATAAAATAATTACCAAAAATAATTAGTCAAATAATTATCTTAATTTTGCTATTTCTTAAAAAAATGAATAGTAATATATATGTTATATACTATATAAAATTGAGTTATAAGCCATTTAAAACTTTCACATAGAATTTAAAAAAAAAATCATATCATGATACATAATTTTTTTTATTTGTTATTTTTAAAAAATGTTAATGTTGCCAAAACAATAATTTCAAAATAAAAATTGAATATGTATCAGGTAAACTTAGAACAGTAAAAACATTATATATAAGTTAACTTTAATATATAACAGATTTGTGAAATTAACATTAAAATAACTAATTATCTTAATTTTGATATTTCTTAGAAAAAGTCAATATTAAAAAAAAATGATCTATTTCAAAATAAAATGTAAATCTGTATCAAAATTTGATAAAATTACAAAAGTAAAAACATCATATATAAGTGAGGTAGTTAACTAAGTATATAGAAGAATTTTAAAAATTAACATAAAGTAAATATCAAAAGAATTTGGCAAATGACTATCTTAATTTTGTTATTTCTAAAAAGGTGAATGGTAACAAAAATATTTACTATAAAAATATGTTAATAATACAGTTATTCATTACATATACAAAAAAAATCTAAATATTACTTATTTAAATATTAAAATTTTATACGACTTAAAGAGAAAATAATAAATTATATTTTCTAAGTACAAAGAAAAATGATATATTATTCTGAAGTTTAATAATTTATTTTGTTAAAAAATATAAAAATGTATGATGAAAATATTATAATGTGCTAACAATTTACATGCATTGAGAAATCTATTTAATATTTTAATATATAAATTATGATAATTTCTTATTTTAATTTGAAAATTAAATTATATATAATGTTTTAGTTTATTAAGTTTCCCTTATGCATATTTTCTTTAGTAACATTAACATTTTTAAAAATCAAAAATCAAAAAACTTATGTGTCATGATATGATTGGAGGACTTAAATTCTACGTGGACGCCCTCATGGCTNTATTTTCTTTAGTAACATTAACATTTTTAAAAATCAAAAATCAAAAAACTTATGTGTCATGATATGATTGGAGGACTTAAATTCTACGTGGACGCCCTCATGGCTTATAGCCTCAACTTTTATATAGTATAGATAATATCTGAATAAATTTTGTCATACCTTTTGATCAATAAGTAATAACTTGAAACTCATTAGCAAACCAGTCTTATTGATGTTACGTGCTTCGCAAAAGTGAATCTTTCTAGCAAGAACTTCATTCTTATTAAAACACTTTCTAAGATCATCGAAAACCAAAGAAGAAGTCAAAGCAACTATTGTATCAATATCTATTTTCTCTTTCCAATATCTCTCTCTTACTCGACATATATTTTGAAAAATTTTAGAACTTTAGACAATTATTTATAGTCACTCAATACTTCATATATTATAAAAAATTTATGTTAATATACAAACATTTGGAAATCCTAACATTAAAATTTGGAAATCTTGACATTTTTAAAATTAATAATTTATATTAATAACCTGCTTTATTCTATTTTATGATAATATACAAAACTTTGGAAATCTAGACATTTAAATTTGGAAATCTTGAAAATATAAAAATTAATAATTTGATTTATTCCATTTTATGTTAATATAGAGAAATTTGGAAATCCTATCATTTAAATTTGGAAATCTTAACATTTTAAAACTAATAATTTATATTAATAACCTAACTTATTAGATAATATACTTTTTAATTAAACTAATTTGGAAACAAAGATATTTTAAAAATTTTAAATTGAATTTATTTTATTTTGTAAGATGATTTTGTTACTTTTACAGTTTTACTATTAGATTATTATTTTATTTTTGTATAAAATATACTTTATATAGTATATCTAAAAAGACAATAATGTTTTGTAAATTTTTTTTTTCAATTTTCTTATAACAGTTAACATTTTTAAGTAAGTTGTAAAATTTTAATATTTATTTTTTTAGTTAAATTATATATGGAATATTAATTTCGTTTTTAATATAATTTGGAAACATTGAGATTTTCTAAAAATAATACTTTACATTTAGTATATCTAAAAAGACAATAATGTTTTGTTAATATTACGTTTTTATTTTTGATTTTCCATTTTTTATAACAGTTAACATTTTTATGTAATTAGTAAATGTTAATATTTATTTTTTTATTAAAATTATATATGGAATATTAATTTTGTTTTTAATATAATTTGGAAACAATGACATTTTCTAAAAATAATAAATTAATAAAATGATGTGTCATTATACGATTGGAGGACTTAAATCCTATGTGGACACTCTCAATGGCTTATAGCCTCAACTTTTATATAGTATAGATTTCATAATTCTTTTTTTTTTTATCAAAACTTAATCCCCAAATTAAATCCTTCCTAGTGTTCAACTCTAAACAAACCCCCCACAATGGATGAGTGAACCCATGGACAAATATTTAAATTCTATAGCTTTCAAATTCGAAAAAAAAATTTTAAAATTGTTTTTTAATCATATTTTGATGATTTTCGTAAAAAATATGAAAAATGTTTTTTGATTTTTGATTTTTTTTTATCAAATTCACGTTTCAAATTTAATTTTATATTTTTACGTTTGACATATAAAATTAAAAGAAAAAATGTATCCTAAAAGATTAGAGAATAATATCTAGGGATATGAGAGAAATTGCCTCCATATTGCTATAGACTTTTACTTCTCTCACCTAACTTTTAAAAGTCTCTCTCTCTTTAATTTTTTATCAAATAAAAAAACCTTAAAACTCTTCATTATTGGTAACTATCTGATTCTGGAACCACTGGAGAATATCAAACAATTGATTCGATGGGTTGTACAACCTCCAAGCTGGACGACCTTCCGGCCGTGGCGCTTTGTCGCGACCGCTGCGGTTTCCTCCAGACCGCGATTCAGCAGCGTTACGCTCTCGCCGACTCCCACCTCGCCTACACACAATCCCTTCAAGGAATCGCCCAGTCTCTTCACACCTTCATTGATCACCACCACCGCTTCGCCGGTGGAGACTCTCACGACCCACCGGAAGAAGATGATTCACCCAAGAAACCCAACTCGGATTCCGGGTCGGGCCATATCGAATTCGATTCGGACTCGGACGAAATTGACTCCTTGCATCACTCATCTCCTCTCCATCACCATCTTGACGACGATGATGATCCGGGTTTTACCCGTTACTCGAATCCGGATCCTCCGACTTCGTATTTGCATATGAACTACATGAAGAACAGTTCGATGCCTCCTTCCGTTGTCTACGAGCAAAGACCCTCCAGCTCTCACAGAGTTTACATCGGAGAATCGTCTACCTCCAACTATAACCCATACGAATCTTCTTCGCCTCCTCCGCCCCCACCGAGGTCATCAGAGGGTTGGGACTTCTTGAACCTTTTCGATTACGCTCCCTACACTCTTACTCAGGATTCAAGAGAGGTGAGGGAAGAAGAGGGTATTCCTGATTTGGAAGACGATTTTCATCACGAGGTTGTCAAGCAAGTACATGGGAAGCAGAAACTCGTCCCCGGAAAAGCTCCTGTTCCAGCTGTCGCCACCGTGGACGACAAGGAAGAGCCGCCAGGTGGGGGTGGTCAGGCTTCTCTGTTTCAGACTAGGCCAAGCGTGGCGGTTGAGAAAGAAGAGAAGGAGTACGAGGTTCATGTCGTGGAGAAGAAAGTTGTTGGTGATGGTGGTGGAGATGAAGTGCGGAGGAGTAATGCAGCGCCACGTGGCGGTGGTGTCCGGAGAGGGGTGCCTGAGGTAGCAAAAGAGATAGATGCTCAGTTCTTGAGAGCTGCAGAGTCAGGAAGTGAAGTTGCAGTGATGCTTGAAGTGGGCAAACATCCTCATGGTCGCAGACATGGTAGCTTTCATCATCTTGTGTTCGTTTTTGATGATTCCAAGTTTGATTCTTTGAAGAAATATATATTATGGTTTTGTGTCAGCATATGCTTGTGTTGCAGAAAGTTTGATTCTCTATAGCATTTAGTGAACATATATATATATATATATATATATATATATATATGATTCTGTTACCACTAAATAAACTACAGTTTGCAGCTTTATTGTTTTGGAACCATTCTTAGTTCATTACTAAACTTGTATGTGTGCATGTATAGGAGCAGCTTCATCCAAGATGATACACGAAGTTACTCCACCGCCGTCTGTGGTGTCGTCATCTCAACCATCAACCTCTAAGAAAGCTAAAGCTTCTTCTTCTGCAGCGGCTGCACCTACTTACGCGGATATTGAGGCGGAGCTTGCATTAAGGTCTCGTAATCTGTCTTCCACATTGCACAAGCTACATCTATGGGAGAAGAAGCTTTACGACGAAGTCAATGTATGTTCGTCACTCAGTTAGATGTGTTCTCTTTTTTCTTTTGTGGTTTGATCTTCAGTTTTGCGTGCGGCTTCTTATGCAGGCTGAAGAAAAGCTGCGTTTATTACACGAGAGAAAGTTAAGAAAGCTGAAGCGTATGGATGAAAGAGGTACCGATGCTCCAAAAGTAGATTCAACACGAAGATTTGTGAGAAGTTTGTCCACGAAGATAAGGATTGCCATTCAAGTTGTTGACAAAGTATCCGTTACAATCAACAAGATAAGAGACGAAGAGCTATGGCTGCAACTGTATCAATTGATCCAAGGGTAAGCTGAGAGACGTTCAGATGCAATCCGTGTTTCACTTTCTTATTTCATTCATTTCTCTCTTTCAGGCTGAGCAGAATGTGGAAATCCATGCTTGATTGCCATCAAAGTCAGTGTGAGGCTATTAAGGATGCCAGAGGTTTAGGCTCCATTAGAGGAAGCAAAAAACTCGGTGATGATCATCTCGAGGCTACAAGGGTGCTTGGGCATGAACTTATTAATTGGATTCTGAGATTCTCAAGCTGGGTTAGTGCGCAAAAGGATTTTATAAGAGTACTCAATAGTTGGCTTATGAAGTGTCTTATCTACGAACCTGAGGAAACTCCTGATGGGATCATTCCTTTTTCTCCTGGTCGTCTCGGGGCTCCAATGATTTTCGTGATCTGTAACCAGTGGGAACAAGCTTTAGATAGAATATCGGAGAAGGAAGTTGTCGAGGCAATGCGCAGATTCACAACCAGCGTGCTTCATCTTTGGGAACAAGATAGGTTAGAAACGCTGGAGAGGATGATAGGCCATGGTGGTGAGGAACAGAGGATTCAGAAAGAGATTCAAGAACTGGAACGGAAAATGGTTCTGGTCGGTCCAGGCGAAGATAACAGTGTTTACCAAAGCGACACTAGTAACGAAAGTTTACAGGCTAGTCTTCGGCGTATTTTGGAAGCTATGCAGAGGTTTTCAGCGGAATCAGTGAGAGCCTATGATGATATCTTGGAGCGTGTTGCTGAAAAAGAAAGTAGCTCTCATGAATCAGAGGAAGACTAACCGAAAGATGGTTGTACACTTATTCAGATGATCATTCTCATGCTAAAGGCAGGAGGTAATTTATGGCTGGCCATAGTTGCATGATCCGCCTTGACTTGGCTCCGTAGAGGTTTATAGACCGGAGCAACAGACCTGAACCATCTATGGTTGTAATTTAACTCACCGGGAAGTTAACATATCGTCTTTCTCAGACTAGAGACAGAACTGCTTACGTAGACAGGAATAAGAGATGGGTCGGTGCTTGAGTGCTTGTAATAGTTAAGAACTGGATGGTTGCTACATGCCATGCTTGTTAACTTGCCGCAGTGTATTTTAGTTACAGATGTGCAGGAGTGATGTATGGACTTCTTGTTCTGTGTTCATATTTCGTAACGGTTTCTTAATATGATTAGTTGCACATATAGTAACATAAAATACTTTGGGAATGTTATAAGGTTCTTTAAAATCTGTACAAAATTTCGCAAAGTAGTCATGAAATCCGCTTTCCTGATTACTTTCATAACTTCGATAAATCTTTTCTACTTTTTGGTTAGACAATTGCTGGAAATGTTCGACAACAATTCAAAGGTATACTTGGGAACGTGAATGAAGGAGGAATGAGATACTACCTGGGAAGTCCAAAATATAGTAATGGATCTGAGTGTAAGTTATTTGTATTCTTCATGGATAGACATAGAAAAGAGTAAATGGATGGGACAAATATATAGCTATCAAAAAAAGGAAAGGAAATACTAATCAAATCTATTTTGTTATCTTTTTCGACATATGGTATAACTAGCTTTCTACTTCCGTTAGAGATATATAAAAACATTGTTAGTGTCATTGCACAATTTTAATGGAGCTATAATCCACCAAAAAAAATGGGAAATTTGCCAAAAAAAGACTAAAAAACATAACTATTGTCCCCTTATAATAAATTTCATGATTCATATCCCCTTAGAATAAACTATAATGAAAATCCAATTTAGTCCTTAGTATTTAAATTTTCTGAATAGAATTAAAAAAAAATACAAATACTAATTAAAAAGGTAAAAATACATATACTAATATAATAATCGGTATACATATACCGACTGCTAAGTCAAAAGGGGTCAAAATCCCTAAATCGAATCCAAGCTCCCCTCGTGTTCTCTCCGGCTCCGATTCCCGTGTGCTCTCCGTCGTGTTCTCTCCGGCGTGTTTGACGGCGAATCCTTCCTCCTTCCTCCTTCCGCCTTCCTCCTTCCGGCTTCCTCCTTCCGGCTTCCTCCTTCCTCTTTCCGGCTTCCTCCTTCCTCCTTCCGGCTTCCTCTTTCTTCTGGTATTTTCTTTTACATCCTCTCTTGTTTTCTTTGAGCTTTTTTCTGTGATCAACTATAACTGATATTGTTGTCTTTGAAACTGTAAATCGGTATAGGGAAGAGGCGGACGAAGCTTTCATCACTGATTAAGAACAAGTTGGAGATCAATTTTCATCTCGGTTCATCTTTTCCCAAAATCGAAGGTTAGATTTTGAGATCCCCTTCGATGTGCATGTTCTAGTAAAACAGTGGGATAGCTTAGAAACTCAACAATTATCAAATTTTTTCAACTATAAACCGAGATGAAAATTGAGACCCCTTTTCGATATTGATTTGTTTTACATTGTGTTGATGTACATGTATTAGTAAAACACTTAGATGCTTAGAAACTCAACTATTTTCACGTTTATGTTTGACATGTAAAAGAGTACGATTTTACAAGAGGATTTTTTGGATTAGCTTTGTTATTTGAACTGAGCAGCTCACAATGTATATATTTTTGTGATTCTTTTGTGTACAATTTAACATGTAAAACCGATCAATTAAGTTATTGTTAAGAGTTTTGTACTTAGTGTGTCAATTGATACTGACTATCATGTTATTTGATCTCATTGTTTACAAGCATGGCTTACGAGTATCCAAAACGCATTTTCGAAGAAGGCATTGAGCATCAGATTGCTAAGATTAACAACACCTGTAGACGTACTATTCTTGATATACTGAAGGTTGCTCTCAAGGATGAGTACGAGGAAGTGCAGAAAGACCCTGTCTTTGGTCCCCTTCTGGCCATCAATGATAACAAGCTCATCTACTCAGGGAAGATTGTTCACAGCTTCATATGCAAGCAGTTAAAGGTTTCTAAGCTTCACGAGCTGTGGTTTCTGTTTGCAAAGAGGCCTCTTAGGTTTTCAATGCAAGAGTTTTATGCTGTAACTAGACTCAAGAACAAAGAGGAACCAGATATAGACTTTGATAGTTGGAAGAATGATAAGGGGTTCTGGAGCACGGTGCTGAAGCAAAAAGAGAAGATCAACTTAATGTGTGTAAAGAAGGAACTCCTCCAAGTTTGCAACAAATGGACGTACGTGGACAGAGTGAGGCTAGTGTATCTCTGTGTTATCCATGGATTCCTCATTGTGAAGGATGAGAGAGTGCATATTCCTCACGAATACATTCGTTTGGTGATGGATTTCGAGAAAATGAGGAAGTATCCTTGGGGTCTTTATGCGTATGACGAGTTGCTTGCATCAATAGTCAAAGCAAGGGCCGAGTTACATATGAAGAACAGTTACGTGCTTGATGGATTTTCTTATGCGTTTCAGATTTGGGTTATGGAGGCAATCCCAGACATTGGTACTATGGTGGGTAAGAAGCTCAAAAAAAATGTCACCGTAGTAAGATGCATGAATTGGAAAGGAAGTGGTAAGGTATCTTATCAAGATATCACTAGCCTAGAGTCCCATTTTGATTAAGGTAATTGTTTTTTTTTTTATTATTTTAGTTTAATTATCAAATAAATGCTCACTGCTTGTGGTTGTTCCTGTCAGGGAGTGCTGTTCCCATTTATAGATTCTACTGGGACCTCGAAAGTGATTGATGATGCTGCTTATATAGAAGAAGATGAGAAGAATGACGAAAGAGTTGCTCGTGTTGTTGATCTGCTAAATAAGAATCAAGACTGGACACAGTTCACTTGGGAACTTGAGGTGAAGCCTCAAAATTTCATGTTATCTGATGAAGAAGAGCTTGATGAAGACGAAGCTGCCTCAGTATCACCTGTGAGGGAACCAGCTGTTGATGCAAGAAGGGGGAAGCGCAAGATAAATGATCCTGGTTCCGAGTCTAGAAAGAAGAACATGCTTTGTCAAAGAGCGGCTGAGCATAACAGCGGTGTATCAAGTGAAATGAAGAGTTTCAAGGAAGATTTGTTGACCTCTTCTTTCAGCTCTTTAAAGGAAGTGTTGCAGAAGGACATACAAGAGCAATTTCAGAAGGTCAACAATGAGATAGATCAGCTGAGGGAAAAAATGTCTCACCTTACTGGTCCTTCAGATATAGTGGGAAAAGGTGAAGGCAAAGCAGCTGAGACTCCAGGTTCAGGCAAAGCCTCTGAGATTCCGGGTTCCAGCTTATCGGCTCATACTATGGTTTCTCCAGTAGAAAAGGAAAAAAGCAAAGGCAAGCAGGAAGGAAGCAAGGATCCTCCTACGGTTCGTCGCAGCCCTCGGCCAGGAAGAAAGGTAACCAGAAAATGAGGCAAAGAAAAATGTGGTCCGAGTCTTTATTTTGTTGCAAGTTATGTATTTGACTCCCTTGTAATGTGTATGTTTTTCTATGTGGCATATCGGCTTGTAAGTCGACTGTCTTGTAAAACTTATATATTAATGTGATGTTTGGTGTTCTAAACAGGATGATCAAAATAAGCTGAAGGATTTTTTCGAGAATTTGTCACAATCATCAAAAAGCAAAAAAGATATGGGGACACAAGAGGATTTACAAGAGGTTATGGGTCACCTCTCCCAAGCATCCCAAGTTAAATGTTTTGATCCCTCGCAACAGCTCAATGACGAAGAACCTATTGAATACGCGACTCCATTATCTTCATTCAAGCCTGCGGATTGGATACCACCAACACTCAAAGATATGGAACTGCCTGAAGACCGGGTGGATGATGACGATTACTCTTTAGTGTTTGTCCCTGAGTACTCATGGGATAAACTGATTGCTTGGACCTCAAGTAATGCGTAAGTTTATGTTTTTTCTCAAAATTTTCAAATCTATCACATTTTATTTAGTTTAATTTTGTTTCCCAGGCATCTCAAGATTGAATCTTCAGTGTTCTCACCTGAGCTAATATCACGTGTAATAGGACCTGAAATATGGTTGAAGAATTTTGTGAGTTTTGCTTTGACTTTACATGTTCTTAAAATTCTCATTGTGCTTAATTGACACTCGTTGAAATTTTACAGGAAATTGATGCTATGCTATACGTCTTCCGTGAGAGGACTTCATTACGTAGATGGAACGTAAAGAAAGTAGCATTCATGAGCTGCATATTCGGTAATCAAATCAAGACATCTTACTTACAGTTTAAGAAGGATAGGAGAAATTTCAAGGTAACTGGAGTACTGAATGAATACGACATTGGTGAACTTACACCATACGGAAGAACAAGACTTATGTGGGATCTTGATGTTGATCGCATGTATATACCTCTCAATGTGGGCAATGCGCACTGGATCTCTATGTGCATCAACTTCGTTAATCGTTCTATAGAGGTCTTTGACTGTGAGGGACTGCAATACAAGAGAGAAGTGGAGCCATTTGATGTTCTCATCCCTAGAATGGTTAAAGCTGTGCAGTCTTCAAATAGTAAGCTACACACCATCAAGGCAGATGATGTAAGTTACGTCCCAATGCCCTTGTTAAACAAAAGTCATACTGATTGTGGAGTCTATGCGTTGAAGAACATTGAATGCCATCTTCTAGGGTTTGACTTATCATTGGTTAATGACAGTAACATTCTTGAAGCCCGGCAAAAGATTGCTTATGACATATGGGAAGCAGCCAATGATCCTGAGTTTATCTCAAGAATGTCAAAGTACACTCCTCCAAAGACCTTCTCAAATCTAGTAGTGGAGATTGAATAGAGTTCACTCAAGTAGTAGTTGTTTAGGAAACAAGTTGTTAGATTAAGTTCGAACAATTAGGAGTTGTTTAGGAAGTAGGTTATTAAAATTCTGTTATTTGACTCTGTTATTTTAGTTTATTTGAATCTTTGTTATTGAACTCTGTTATTTGGTTTATTTGAATCTCTTAATTATGTAACAATACCCTAAACTCTTATACGCCAAATATTAAGTAAAGCAATAAACGAGATAAGATAAACCATACCCTAAACTCCTATACCCCAAATGTTAAGCAACGCAATAAACGAGATAAGATAAACCATACCCTAAACTCCTATCTCTTATTTGAATCTTTGTACTTTGTTAGAAAGAAATACTATTTTAAAAATTTGCAGATTTTAAAGTTAATAAAATAATAAAATGTAAATGTTATATAACTTCAGTAATCATCTTTTAAAAGAACAAAAATCATGTTACAAAAGGGATTCTTGGTAAATCCATACCCTAAACAATAATGAAACCCTAAACCCGGCCTGAGTAAAGAAAAATTAAAAAATGTTGTTACTCCTGGGGTTCGAACCCATTACCTAATGGATGTTTTGCCATATTGTATTCCACTGACCTAAAGCGAACCATTGCTTTGTGTGGATGAAAAAAATATTTATTCTTCCCCTCCCCTACCCTAATTTGAGAGAAACTTACGTATATCATATACCCTAATTTGCCCATTTTTCCTCATCGTCTTTCTTTCTTCTTTTCAAAAAATATGGCAAACATGAACAAAATTGAAGGAATCCCTCGCAGATGCTGGTGTGGGAGAGGGATTGTCACTTACGTTTCAAAAACAGAGGAGAACCCATACCGACGGTTCTTCAGATGTGAGATTGCTTTACAGGTAAATATCATATATAAATACTTATCAATTCTTCTGTGTTCAAACTTAATTTGTTTTCTGTTCCGAATCAGAGAAAGAAAGAGCAACATCTTTTTAAGTGGCTGGATGAGGCTCTGTATGAAGAGATTCATGGATGACCATCAAGCGTTCATGGCAGAAGAAGTTGAAGATCTGCGTGTTTCGTTGAAGATGGTGGAAGAAGAAGTTATGAAGCATAAAGCCTCGCGAGATGTTGGTTGTGTAGGATCCATTCTTAGTATTTTATGTCTCCGTTCCAAATTTGATTGATATTTTGTAATGTTTTTCTATTTCTATCTACATTGAATAAGAACAAGTAATGGATTTCTAGTGTTATTGACATGTTTCAAAGACACTACAAGAAAACAGACCATTTACTAGGACGGGTTCTCCTCGTTATTTCCTAGTAAAAGGGCCTTTACTAGGAAATTACGAGGAAACCCGTTTCGTCGAAAGGCGTTCATCGTAAAGCCTATTTTCCTCGTAAAGTCCTAGCTAACTTACGAGGAAACATTTCCTCGTAAAGGCGTGGATAAGTTTTCCTCGTAAAGTCCACGTAAGCTTTCCTCGTAAGCTCATAGTAAAGTCTTTCCTCGTAAACTCGTAGTAAGTTAATTACGAGGCACTTTCTAGGAAAATATACGAAGAGCTTACGAGGAAACCTTACGAGGAACTTGCTAGGAATATTTACTAGGAGATGACTTCGAAAGCTTTACGAGGAAATTGCTTGGAAATGTTTTTTTCTTTTAAAAAAAAATATGTATAAATTAAAAATTATATATATATTAAAAAAATTAGAAAAACCAAATTAAAATAAAAATTTAAATAATTAAATAATTATAAATAACTAAATAATATACAATGAATAAGTTTAAAAATTCATAATATACAAATTTAAAACTAAAACGGATGCTGCTCATGAAATTGTTGCACGAAGTCGTCGTCTCCAGTGTTGGATGCCGGCTGCGACTGAGATGGTGGAAGGGCTCCGCTTTCCCGTCTCTGACGCAACATCTCCACCACTTGCGGGTTCCCGACCGCCACAACGTCGAGGATCTCGGTGAGCGAACTCACATGAGCTTGCGTCGCCTGCAACTCCGTCCGCAGCTGATCGTTGGCCTCGACTTGTTGGTGAACATGAGATGATGTCGCTGCGGGGACATCGTTCACCGAGCCAATCCCGATAATACGGCCTTTTTTCCTAGAAACGACCTGCAAAAAAAAATATTAATAATGTAAGGAAAATTTAAATAAATAATAAAAATTAATATATTAAAACAAATTATTTACCTCCTCGTAAATCTTATCCACTTCAAGAGTGGATAATACGACCGGAGCCCCAGTCTGCTGAGTCAGCTGGGTCTGGCGTTCCTCAACCCGGGCACAACCTCCTGGGAGATCCGCTCGGAAGCAGGATCTACAAACTGCCCACTCTTTTTCCGGTGGGTCCGCTCGTAAAGGTCTTTAAGAGATGGAAGAAATCCTGTCTCTTTAACCTAATTTTTTTTTAAAAGTAAACATTAATTAATGTAGAATATTAGAATATTCAAATAAAGTAAAAAGTTAAAAGTTAAAAAAATACCATGTCGAGACGAACTCCCCCGTGAGGTTTTCGGCTCGTGGTGTGAAGAATCTTCGTGTTGCCATGCTCGTCTAAGGTCATGCGGTTGCCGGAGTTTTTGTTGGAGGTTCTGATCGAGTCCGGCAACTCCCAATAGGCGATGAGGCCATCCCACACCGTGGTTGTGAGGCAATCGGGTTTCCCGCGCTCGTAACCGTCCACCTGATTTAAAAATAATTACAATTAAAGTAGTCAA